>VZZY01010147.1:0-140398 GCA_013400335.1 Eurystomus gularis | reverse complement strand
AAAAAAAAAAAAAAAGAGGTAGATATCCTTACCTAAAGAAAAATGACCATAGAGAAAGCAATAATTCTTATGTTCTGTTTTGGTAATACCTTCAATTTAACAACTGTCTGTGAAAAGGAGTTTCTCACAATGAGTTATTTAGTCACTATGCTGTCTAGGGTATAACTGTCATTCTGAAGGGAACATCCATGCTATGATTTGCTGTCAGTCTGTTGTACACTGTAAGTCCATTCATTTTTTCCCTTAACAGGTGAAGATAATGCTGTGATACACAGTAAAAGATAGATGATAAAAACAATTTTTTAAGAAAAAAAATAGACACAAGGGGTTTGGCAGGAAAATATGATAAAACGTTTCATTCTCCTTTTTAAAGTACTATAATAAAACATGTCTGAAGTGAAGTACAGATAACATAAGCAGCAGAGCATGGGTCTGCAATCCCAGCATGATATTGTATAAGGAGCAATCATGAAGCATTCCCACTGCAGTTGCCTGTCACACATTATTAACAAGAGCATTTAGGACTATTAAATAATTGTGCTAAAGGGACATGATCAACTTACAGAAAAGGTGTCCTTATTTGAATCAGTTGTATTTGACTTGGCAGAATTATGAGGAATTTCAAACCCAAAGATTTTAAAGCCAGAAAGGACTGTTTTGATCTCCTCATCCAGCTTCCAGCACAGCACTGACTATGAAAGTGTTGCAACACCTTTTCCTGAAATTAGCTCAGTAACTTGCAGCTCTGAGGAAAATCAAATGGAATATTCCTACTCTATCCTGCTCATGGTAACTGGTAGAGGTTATTGAACACTGGAAGTGAGCAAATATCACTCCTATCTTTAAGAAGGGCAAGAAGGAAGATCCTGAGAGCTACAGGCTTGACAGCCTCACCTCCATCTGTGGGAAAGTGGTGGACAAAATCCTCCTGGAAAGCATTTCCAAACATATGAGGGACAAGAAGGAGACTGGGGAGCAGTCCACATTGATTTATGAAGGGAAAATTGTGCTTAAGTAACCTGGTAGCCTTCTATAATGAGATGACTGGCCTGCTGGATGAGGGGAGAGCAGTGGATGTTGCTTACTTGGGCTTTAGCAAAGATTTTGACATCATTTCCCACAGCAGCATTATAGATAAGCTGACAATGTATGGATTAGGTAAATGGAGAGTGAGGTGGACTGAAAACTGGCTGAAAGACTGGGACCAGAGGGGTGTGAATAATGGCACAAAGACCAGTTGTAGGCATGCCACTTATGGTGCACCCCAAGGCTCAACAGTGGGTCCAAGACTATTAACATATTCATAAATGATCTGGATGATGGGACAGAGTGTACCCTTAGAAAGACTGCTGGTGATATAACATTGCAAAGTGTGGCTGATATGCTAGAAGGTCATGCTGGCATCCAGAGGGACCTCGACAAGCTGGATAAATGAGTGGACAGGAACCTCATGAAGTTCAACAAGGAGAACTGTCAAGTCCTGTACCTGGAAAGTAACAACCCCAGGCACCCTGGCAGGCTTGGAGCTGACTGCAGAATCACACAGAATCACAGAATGGTAGGGCTTGGAAGGGACCTCTGGAGGTCATCTAGTCCAATCCCCCTGCCAAAGCAGGTTCACCTAGACCAGGTTACACAGGAACATGTCCAGACAGGCCTTTTGAAAATCTCCGGAGAAGAAGACTCCACAACCTCCCTGGGCAGCCTGGTCCACTGCTCTGTCACCCTCACAGTAAAGAAGTTTCTCCTTACATTTAGGTGGAATTTCCCGTGTTCCAGTTTGTGTCTGTTGCCTCTTGTCCTGACGTTGGGCATGACTGAAAAGAGATAGTCCCCATCCTCTTGACCTAAAGGGTGGGCCCTTTAGATATTTATAAACATTCCAGCTGGAAAGCAGATTTGCTGAGAAAGACCTTGGTGTTTTGGTGGACAAGGTGATGGTGAACCAGCAATGTGATTTCCTGGCAAAGAAGACAAACGGCCTTCTAGACTGCATTAGAAAGACTTGCCAGTAGGTTGAGGTGATACTTTCTGTCTGCTTAGCACCAGTGAGGCACATCTAGAATGCTGGTTCCAGTGCTAGGCTCCCCAGTACAAGAGAAATACAGACATGCTGGACTGAATTCAACAATGGGCCACTAAGATGATTAAGAGATTGGAGCATCTCTCTTACGAGGAGAGGCTGCAAGAGCTGGGGTTGTTCAGCCTGGAGAGGAGAAGGCTCAGGAGGATCTCATCAATGCGTATAAATATCTGACAGGAGGGAATGAAGGCAAGGGAGTCAAACTCTTCTCAGCAGTGCCCACTGACAGGATAAGAGGCAATGGGCACAAATTAAAAAAAAAACAAAGTCCAATCCAAATACAAGAGATTACTTTTTTATTTTTCTGTGAGGATGGTCAAACAGTGGAACAGGCTGCCCAGAGAGCTTGTGGAGCCTTCATCTGTGGTCATACTCAAAATATAACAGAGCATGTGCCTGGACAACCTGTAGTTCATCCTGCTTGTGCAGAGGCTGGACTAGAAGACCTCCAGTGACGCCTTCCAACCTCAACTGTTCCGTGATTCCATTTTTCAAAACTTTTATGATCAGCTTCACACTTTCAACAAATTCCATAATTAATGTTAATCTTTCCTTTATTTTTTTTTTTTTTTTTAATTCACATCTTTCAACAGCAATTGAGGAAAAAAGAAAGCTAAAACAAATTGTCAAGGGTTAGGGACTCAAACCAGGACATAAATAAAACAATCACAAGCTGTGACAGCAAGATGTAAAGTGCTGTATTTAGTACTACACTTAGTTCCTTGCCTAGGTTTCCAGTTGACAATATCCCTTTAAACTACAAAAGCAAAACTAGCCGATGACACAGCCAGTCACTTTTTTGTCAGCCTCTCTTTAGGCCACTCGGAGCCTAAAGACATTAAAAAACTATTAGAAGCAATTTAAACTTTGAATTGATCCTGACACATACATTCAGGTCTTCCTCATATGGCCTTTCAATAGTTCTTGATTCAAACTGAGAATAAGCATCACCCTATAAACAGAGGAGATAATTATGCTTTATTGATTAGTCCCTCAAGGTATGAATGGAAACCAGACAGCTATTTGAGAACAGCCATCAATGCGGTTTTAAAATTGTAGTATCTCAGTGTTTTCCTTTCCAAATATTCCCTAAATATGGTCCTCTAACATGGAACATGTACCTGACAATATTCTGCCACTGGTTTCAATGGAAATGAGTATGTCAATGTAGATTCATAAATGACAACTTTATGTACTTCCCACAGCCCTGTCCCAGTGTTACTCACTGTTACGGGTTTACCCTGGCAGCCACCTCAGCACCACGCAGCCCCTCCCTCCCAGTTAGATGGGCGAGACAAAACTCGTGGGTTGAGACAAAGACAGTTTAATAGGCCTATTGTTAATGCCTTAACTCTGAACGTCCCTCCTTCCTCCCTCTTCCCCCAGCTGTTATTGCTGAGCATGACATCACATGGTCTGGGATACCCCTCTAGTCAGCTGGGGTCAGCTGTCCCAGCTGTGTCCCCTCCCAGCTTCTTGTGCACACCCAGTCTACTGGCTGGTGGGGCAGCGTGAGAAGTAAAGAAGGCTTTGACTCTGTGTAAACACTGCTTATGAGTAGCTAAAATATCCCTGTGTTATCAGCAGTGTTTTTGGTCACAAATCCAAAACATAGCCACATACGAGCTGCTGTGAAGAAAATTAACTCCAGCCCAGCCAAAACCAGTACACCCACTTACTCAGTTTCGTCCCATCGCTGGCTCATTCATCTCTGGATATATTACATGCAAACCCCTTAGATGCATTGCAGACTTCCCCCTTTCTCTAACAAACTGCAAACCCCTTCACAGCTGCCAAATACAACAAACGCTCCTGTTCAATCCAGTGTCAACATTGATTGGCTTCAATTTTGCTAAGTAAGGATTTTAGCACCTGCCCCATCTATCCTGTAACAAATGTACCACTGTAGACTCATCATCAGACCTCTGACTTACTATATTTCCAGTTTACAGCTGAACCTCTAATCGACCATTTCTCAACCTTCTGCTTTTTGATAATTAAGCCCCTCAGAAATCAGAACCAGGTATGTTAGAAAAAAAAGAGAATGTAACAATTCTGTATCTGAGTTTATGTCACTATTTGAGAGAAGAAAAAATAGCTTGGTTCGGATTACTAACAGCCCTTGGAACTGGCAACATACTGCACTGAAAAACAGTGAAATTGTTCACAGCTGTTACTAGAATGCACTTAAACTCAGATGATCAATTTTGGGTTACCACCATAGGTACAAATAAAACTAAAAAATTCTATTTTCTTGCCTGCTCCTTGGTCCCACCAGTCAAGCACTGAGATGACTGTCCTCATTTCACCCTTTCTAGTTTTGTCCTTGACTAACAGAGCTGGACTCAGCCTATCCACCCACAGGGAACCTGCTGGAGTACACCTTCCCTGGTTCAGTAGGACTGTGCCTCAGTGGCTGCCACAATGCCATCCCCCACTTTGTTCTGTACGGTATAAAGCAAGAAAAGGCTCATAGATCTCATGAAAAACGTTCTATATGAAAATAATTAGTACAGTGAAATCCAAACATACACAACAGAAATCTGCCTCCTTCTTGTATTGTGTATTCCGACATTGACCACACTCTAGAACCTCTAGTGTTACAGAAACAAGATTTCTGGATGCAATGTGCCACTCTACAGAAAGTATAAGATGTCCATGTCAGTCAGGCTACCTCAAGAGGGAATGCAGAGATGCCATGCCTCTGGGGTGGTATGCCTCTGCTATCCCATGGATGCTGTGACTTCTCTTCCAGCCTTCTCAGGGCTGGTGTGGGAGGAAAGAGCTGCCAAGACATGACAGGAGGGGCTTTTACACAAGCTCTGAGTGTGTATCTGCTGGAGCCAGGTCCACGCTGCTGTGGGTTCCTGTGCTCAGCACAGGTACAGCTTGGCAGTGCCGAACCTGTGGAACTCTCCAAGTCTGGGTTGGTGGTCTACTGCCAGCAAAAGGATCCCTGCCTGATGCTGAGGTCAGAACTGGCCTCTCCACGAGACTGCCAGATAACCACATTTTTATACAACTCCTACCACACCCTGACAAATTCCCTTTTAAGTGGAAAACTCCAACTGTCTCCCAAAGGGAACAAACTGAGACGCATCATATCAAAACCTGTTTCAGGTCACAGCCACAGTAATATCATGATTACACCAATTTGATTCATTGTTTAGGCTTTAATAAGAAATAGTTTGATAACATGCAGCTACAGAGAAGCACTTACTAAGCCCAAGACCTCCTTTTACACCCTCTGTGACTCTCCAATAGATTCACACCACTAAAAAAGAGGACACACAGACCCCCTGTCTTAAGAAGAGAAGAAATGGGACCAAACAGAGACACCAATATGTCTCAGTATGTCTTGCCAACATGCTGCTTGTCCTGCTGGCAGCTGCCTTGGGGGTAACTGCATTGTCCCCTGTGAAGGACTAGTTTGGGTTGCTCTTGCTTTTATGAAGTCCCCATTTTTATGTTGTACAGATAGAGACTGAGTGTCTTGAGATATCTGCTGTTATCAAATATAGCTGAACAGTCTCATGGATTACTAGGAGCAGCAGAAAGCTGATCACAGAAAGCTAATTTTGTCTGAATACATGCACAGAAATCTCTTCTGCAGAAATATTCACATCGTACAACTGGCTGCTACCATGAAGGGAGATAAAAGGATAGGCAAACTTCTCTGACTGCTTCATTGGCCCTTCTAGTGTCTGCACTGCAGGTAGCAGCAAAAAACGTACTGAAACAGAAAAAAAATGTTTAGCCAATAGCTCTATTCCATACCTGAACCACAGAGTTCCCATGTATTTCAGTAAACCTGCCTGTAAAGAAGACTAGTTTTGGATTCACAGGGCAAATGGTCCCAGGACAATTGTTTTCAATTGTTTTAAAAGCTTTCTGTTCATTAAATATAAGATTAAAAAACTGTGAACCATTTGTTGGAGCCAGAATTATCCCAGTAACTAAATGTATGAAAAGGCTGAGTGATATACACAGCATATTTCCCCCAGTGATAAAATAAGAATGACCTCTGTGACTTCATTTAGGTTCCACCTTTCCTGAGTTACGAGCCATTCCTCACTAGTAAGGTATACCCCATATCTCACTCAAACTCTCAGTGGACCACAAAACTCCCTTCCAGAAAAAATTATGCTTCTCTCAGTGTGCAGAGGATTACCCATGTCAGGTGAAGTTATATTATTGTCTTTAGTGCTGCTAGGAATTACTTTCAGGATGTTTCAGCTCATTACCTCAAGTCCTCATCAGCTATTTTCTGAGCGTGGTAACCTTTGTGATGCAGCTACTGTATATATCTACAGTATTGATTCTGCTTCTCCTACATTACATACAATACATGTAAACAGACAAGAGTGTTTTGCTACTAGCTAGCAAGGTGCAAAATGGTAGCGGATCTTGCAGCTACAAAACGCAGATAAAACCTTGAAGTAATCAGCTGAGCTGTCATGGGACTAATTCCATGATATAGTGGAAGCAATTATTTGCACTTCTATGTCTTATTGTAAAATACAATCAGTGCTAAACCAATCCTGTTAGTGTTGTCAAGGACACATTTAGTGCCAAATGTTCCCCTTTTAATCAGTAACCGGTTATTAATTAATTAGGTAGTGATCATGTTGTTTTTCATACATGTGTATTATTATTGCCGTTGATTTTGTGCCTCTGCACAGATCACTGTTAATTTGCCGCGAGTGCAATTGTGTTAATGTACTCTAACGCAAGTAATTATCACAAGGATGGGGCACCTAATATTTGCTCTAAAATTTTACCAAATTATTCTCACAGCTGCTTTCTTCCTTCCATCTCCAGCCTGCTCCTACCTGGATGAGGCAGGCCAAGAGACAGGAGAGCATTCCTAATAACGGGAGCATCAGATGGGAAAAGGGAAACCAGCAATGAGACAACCAGAGCCAGGAAAGAGAATTAGGCTGAGGACTTTGGAAGCCACATGTGACCCTGTGCCTTGGGAGGCCATAGGGCTGGCCACACGTGGGGCACAGCAGAGCTGCCTGCTCACAGCTCACAGCTCACAGCCGTGCAGCCAGAGCTAGCAGCTGCCTGACACCGGCAAGCAAAAGGCAGCTCATAAAGCAGATGAACGAGTAAGCAGAATATACAGCAAACTGAAGGTGTCTCACAGCTCTTGCTTGTCTGCTGCGCTACAGGGAAAGATGTAGTCCCCTTTTTCTTTTTTGCTCCCAGCTCTACAAAATCATCAGTTTTAATGGAAGTGAGACTGCTGGTAGAGAGCAACGTATTTGTTAACAGTTAGCACTGAAGCAATCCTCTGTCCTCCTAGTATTAGTGATGCTTATTAATGCTTACTAAATAATGAATTTTTCAGCAGATTTTTCTTCCAGTCCGAAAGCTTTTAGCAGGAGCAGATACCAACTGTGTTAGGAGAGAAACAAATACTAGTAGAAAACAGACTTTATCTGAATTGCATTTAATAGTTGCCAGAAGCAGTGAACTAAGGATATTCAGCTGAAGTAGTCCAGTCAGAGATAGCTAAACTTTTTACAGTGCTTATTTAAATAGAGAGGCCCGAGCAGGAGATTAGCTATTTATCAGCTGCATGATGGAATGAGAAACAGCTGCAACATAGTTCAGGGTAAGTTTGATATTTTATTTGCTATAAATCCACAGGTTTAAATTCTGCTTTGGTTTATGCCTGTGGGAATATGGAATAAAGGTATTTGCTTCCCACATTGTTTTGTAGCTTCATGCCCACGTATATCAGAAAAAATTCAGTTTATGTTAGCTAAGTTATTCACCTTAATTTCCCAACCACGAAAAGGACTTTTACTATTTGTAATGCTAGCAAGTATATGTGCAAAGAAATAAGCTCCCAGAATACAGTATGGGGCATGGGTAGCAAAACACAGCTCCCAGCTACCATTAAGTAGTGTTTCCCTGGTGTACCTTTGTAAGGATTTCACTTCAGGACTGTGCTATAACTCCAACAGTTTCCTTCCCAGCCTTGCAGTTTTTGCCTGATTTTCACCAAAAGTGTCAATTCTGCTTTTCACTCCCCCAAATTGTCCCCAGGTCCTCAATGGAGTAATTCCTATATTTTAAGCTTCTATTTCCAACTCCATCAAGTCCCCCTTATGTCTGCAGCTGGGAGTAGCCCTGCTCCTGCACACCAGTACCACTACTTAGGAAAGGCAAACTGCCCATGTTAATCTCCCCACTGGCATCTCATGTTTCGAAAGGGAGAAGAAAAAACCACAAGGCTTCTAACCACTACAGTATGAGTGTTTAATTTGCCCAGATCAATTTCTGTCAAAGGTAGCCTGGAAGCCCATTTTTTTGTTCCAGCTTGTCTTTGCAATGATTCTTTCTCTCCCACTGCTCAGTTCAGCCTCATTGGTGTTTATCTGGTGACCTCTTGTTATCAAGGGCTCCCCAACAGATCCCTCAGATTTGCACATCGCTCCCGCTCTGCCATGGTGAAGCTTTACTCAGGTATCTGCTTGATATCAGCTCATCATGGCAAGGATGTTTGCCTGTAAGGACTTTTTAGTTTGGCTTGTTTGCTTGCTTTTTGACATATAAAGTGAACTATATATATATTTTTACTTTTTATTTTCTTTTTGAGAGAGGGAGGGCTTAAGATCTCTCTAAGATCACAGATGTCCAAGAAAAGATGTGGGCAAAGATGTCATTTTCTGGAAACTTAATTTTAGGTTCCTGCCTATTTATAGAACAAAAAATGAAAGATTGTAAATCTGAAAGTCATGTTACTTTCTTTTTTTTTTGCTATGAATACAGGATATAAAAGGAAAATTTCTGTGCTGTAGCTTGTCAGGGTTTTGGGGAATGCTATTCATTTCTTCCCATCAGTGTTCTCCAGAATAGGGTGACAGCAGCAGCCTCATCCCTCTTGCACCTTGATTCCCTTAAAGTCAAAATGTAAAACATGCAGCTGAAGGTTCTTGCCCTGTAAAAGCAGAGGGCATATCCAATCAGTAGGGTTATCATGACTGTGACAAAAACATCCTACACTGAAAAAAAAAGGAAAGGAAAAAATAATTTCAGCTTCAGGGTTCATATGGCAGTATCTTTGGGGGTTTTGTTTTTCAGAACTTTTTGTGAATTTGAGTAAAATAATTTGCTTATTTAGCAAATAAATGATTTTTAACGTGTCTTGCTGTCTTCTCTAATTATTAGCCAGAACCTAGTGGAAGAGCAAATACAATCCACAGATTCCTCTAGCCATGCTGAGATAGTTATGAGAGGAACTGTTGACGGTTTAGGCCATAGGTAAACCATCAGAGAACCAGACAGATGTGTGAGTTATGATCAGCAGGAATATGCTACAGCACTGAAGAAAGTGTATTTTTGAAGAAGAAGACAAGCACCGAATGGGCAAAGCTGTCTTTGTGCCAAGAACTTATGTCTGCTGCTCTGGTAATGTCCATGTAACTATACATAGGAAAAAATCCCGAGTGGCCTTTAACTGAGCACTGAAGGGAGAATATGCAATGCCAGAAAAGGCATCAAAATATGACAGTGTTTTAATGTGTTGTCAGTCCTGGCTGGGGATAGCAAAACCCTTGCGCTGAGCTGCAAACTCAAGGATCCATATGATCCATAGAAGGTATGTGCCAGGACTGTTTCATTCTTCTTAAGTGGGCATTACTATAGGACACTCTTTTGGGTGCATCATGCTGCTTTCCAAGTGGTGCAACTGCTAACTTTTGGCTCCAGGAACAGTTTTAACAGCTATGTGATCCATTTCCATTTTCATCTGATTTGCTGATACTCAGACACAAAAGCTTCAGTGTGGCTCTGAACGGTGTGTCTTCTGGTGCACATCTGGTCAGTTTACCTGCCCCTTATTACTACCATAACCATCAGCCTTCAAGAAAGTTTATGCCTGTTGTTATCAATCACTGCTGCCTATTATTTTCTTGCTTGGCTTTTTTTTTTGATGCATGTTGATCGCCACTGCCTTGGTTTGCAGAGGGTTTCTGAGTACCGGGCTTAGACTGAAAGAAGCATGTTAAATTTCTGCACCTCTCTTGGACACTGTTTCTCTGCAACGACCAGGACAACCAAGCCCTAACTGTATATTTGTGGTGCTGTTATGAACTATTGCCCATATAATGGGTGTACAAGGGTCATTAGCCACTGAGGGTTGGAGTGACTTGTGTATCAAGGAGAGTGGAAGAAAAGAAAGGAACGATTTAGGAGTAATGAGTTTATTCTCCAATATCCCTGAGAGCATTATTCCTTAAAAGTACAGGGCAGTGTTAATTTGGATGAAAACTAATTATCAAACAAGAAATGAAGCCAGTGTTGCCATTTTCACCCTCCTCACAAGACCTTGGAGACTGACGTTATTCTGTGTGTTTAACCTAACAAAGCAGTGACCCACATAAGAAGGAAAGGAGTTGATTGTAATTATTTCTGTGAGTAATAGTGCCCAGCTCATAGAAGATGGCCTAAAAATAGGAACTCTATAATGAAATGGTGTGAACAGAAGAATCTAGAAATCATGGGATGCTTAGGCTATTTCTCTGAACAAACCAAAACACAATTCATTCTCTTATTTGTGTCTGTTTGTTCAAAGAATGTTCTCTTTCAGTCTTTAGTTTTTAAAGATAAACTGGATGTATAGAGTGAGAAGAAACAGCACACAAGGAATTTATGGAGCAAATCAGCGTGGCTTCAGTAGCATGGTCTCATTTGGGTGACATCTCAGTGTAGCACTGATTTTAAGGTACCATTGTCTGAATTCAGTTCTGATTACATGGCTGGTGTCTGCAGCAGACGTGGTAACAAGTAGGTTAAGAGCAATCACGCTTAGGTACTTTCATATCAAATGTCTACTCCAGTTTGGAAGACAAATAGGAAATAATGATTAGCTTGCTTGGAAGTAAACTCTGACTTACCAATTAGAAAACTAGAAAGGATGAAAAAGCAACATAAATTTGCCTAAAGACAATATTGAAGTATTTAAGGCAGAGGAGGAAAGGTTTATGGAGGTATTAATATTTTATGTGTCTTAGAACTCAGACTAAGAAGCTGATGGGTATCATGAGACAGAGACAATATTGATTGTTTTCAGTGAATAAAACTTTGTGATGAAAGGAGATGGATAATTTACCCACTTTCCCAGTGAATAGGAAAATTTATCTCCCATTTCGTCTTCTCAGGAGTTTATGAAAATATTTTATCTTAATCAAAATTTAACATCATGCATGTGAAAAATGAAAAAAACCCACCTTGTTATGATAAATTTTGCTCCCATCAGAGATCCAAATTCACTTGTAAAATGTTCATATAAAGAAAGCACTGAATGAACAAGAAAGGAATTTACTCTCTCAAAGAACATGAGACAATTCTCTAGGTTGTTTTGGTTGTATAAATGTCTAAACAGATAAATCACATTTTGCATCCGTTATAAGTCTAAAGCCTCCTCTGTCCATTAATTCTCAACAATCCCAAGATTAGGCTTTAAATTTATTCCACCTATTGAATTTTATAACATGCATACTATTTTTGTGTGTGTGTATGTATATAATCCTTTCACATTGCAGTATGCATGAGCAGTTTAGCTGAGATAAAGGGGCAGGAGAAATGTTGGTTTTCTCCAAAACTGCTACACAAATGCACTATTTAGAGGCTAATGGATGCAATAAAATAAAACGGACAAAGGCGTTCCCTGTTATTCAGCAGGAAGGGAGCGGTCAGTCCCTCTGCTGCCTGTGGCACTGGGTTTCTCAGCAGCATCACTGGGGAAACTGCAGACTCTGAACTGCTGCCTCTCCAAGGTGCACTGGCATTCTGTGTTATTAATCTTCCCCTCCCACGGCAATGATCTGCCTGCCACATGGTTGGCACAAGGACCACAAGAGGGAGGTAGTCATCATAAAATAAATGGCAGGAGCTTCATTCTGATACTCTGTACATAGAAGAAAAAATTTGTTGGAATAATTAAGGCTTCCTAGATGTGACTACAGATAAAAATAGATAAAGAACACAGTTTTGGCATGACTGTAACACTCCAGCTCAAACAGAGAAGGCTTTGCATGGAACTCGACCAAAGAAAAATTCACTCCAGGCTCTTGTATTACAGCTCCATTTAGTGGAGCAGAACAACCATGGCTTGTATTAAGTAGATAATAATGAAACATCATAAACAATGTCTGGATGCAAGTCCAGGATGAAGCAGGAGCTTTAATGAGGTCCAGCTTGCTGGGAGCTTTTTGAAGTGTCCCTAGCTCACTTACAAAGCCAGAAAGCAACAAAGGCAATTCTAACAGCTGCGAGAGTGTCTGGTTTAGAAGGAAGTTTTATGTGTGGATGACACCAGACTGGGATTCAGCTTTCATGTACTAACTAGCTCTGCTCATTGCTGGAGTCCTAATCCTTCTGCTCAAACTGTCTCACAATAATGGGACGCACAAATAATAATTCTTCTCAAATAAGATCCACGCCATCAGCTTTCTGGATAGGCAAGGCTGGTTCATGGTGGTAAATAACAGAAGTCAGCAGAGTCTACGTTGTGTCTCACTAGCCATGCTTAATAAGCAATCTAGACTTTAATGGGGAAGAAATCAAATGCTGGTTCTGTGGATGTATGGATAGTATGAAGTATTTGCAACTATGCTAGAAGAGCAGCCAGCAGCCGAGTCAGACGGCTAAATCAAATTCACCACACTGCAAATGCACTGTAATAACAGTGGACTCTTCAGAGTGTTTATAAACGAAAACAAGATCTTTTTATTTTTCCTTTTTTTTTCAGAGGAAGAAGGGTTTTGGGTTGCTTATAAACTTAAGTTACATAAGTATATATGCACTTGAGAAAAATGCCTTTCAGTCTTAAAAGATTTCTTCCTTGAAGTTATTAAAATTATTTTTTTCACTTCTGTAAATGAAGATCAGCCATTCATTAACTACTTATCACCATTATTACAGCTCTCCTACATATTATTAATTAGATAAGTGGTATATTTAGGCTTTAACATCTTCTTTAGAAGAGTTTTGTTTAGCATACTTAATGCTTTGAAAACATTGAGCATGCTCTATATCATGCCGGATTTAAAGACAAGTATAGGGGGATCTTTTGGGGATCGTGTTGGAGTTATTTACGGCTGTGAGAGAGCAGGGAGTTACAGGGCACAGCAATTGAGAAGCAAAACAGAGAGGTATGGGGGGTGGAGATGGATACACCAGTCAGACATCTCCTGCAGTAGATAGCTGGGGTATTACTGTAGACCAGCTGATGCAAAGTAATGTGTATTTTGCAGTGATGACTGGTTTTCATGTGCAAATTCCTTAATGTGTCTACATGTGTATGCTGATGCTATGAGATCAAGTGACTGGAGTTCTTCCTACTCTGATAATTTATTTCCCATGATTCCATGTAGGTAGCCCTTCTGCATCTCCCTTTGATCATGCATGGATTATATACGTTAAAACATAGTAATTGCTTCATCTAAGACTCAAGCTAAAATCTCTCTGGGGCAATAATAATCTTTTATGTTGGACTTGTGTGAGGGGTGGGGGTGTCCTGATTCCTCAACTGTGAGCCTAGAAGTGACTGCAATCTTATTAGCAGCCAGGATAATAATAGTATCCAGTGCCCTAATGCTGTGCCTCCAAACTGGTTCTTTTGCCATTGTTTTGCTTAAGAAATGGTAATTCTATAAATGTCTTAACTGTCTAATGCTCTGATCATAAAAAGCAACTTTCACCACCTACAGAATCAGAAATAGATGGTTGAAAATCAAACATTATTTGTATTGCAGAGACATCCCTCTGGTCCACATTTCCCTTTCTCGCATCTCACTGTTTGGAGCTACACACACACACCTACCAGCTGTTTCTCTTTGTAAAGGAGAAGACAGAGAAGGTTACAAAAAATGTACCTGGTCACTTGACCAGACAAAGCTCTTCACAGAAATATGCTGGAACATCTTCTCAAAGCTCAATGCCAGCTCCACGTGCTGTCCCTCTTCACACTGGAGTCAAATCTATCACTCATCTGCGACACAGGTGAGAGGGCATGGTTGCAAGGAAGTTGGCAAATGAGGACAGTGAGAAAAACAAAGTGAAGGGGGCAGAATTGATGCTGCGTGAAAATGAACCAGTATTGCAACACAGAGAAACAGGTTTTGAAGGAAAGTGGGGTACAGGGCTTTCTCTGCCACAGCAGTGTTTTACCCATGCCACTGCTTACCAAGGTGACACTGGAGTTAGTTGGTAGGAATCCTTGACCTGCTTAGGTAAAGAATCATTGCAATAGGGATATGAAGGTTGTTTTGGTCTGCAAATGAAGCTTTTGGCAAATAGGGGATTTAACTGGATTCAAATGGTTATTTCTGTTTGCCAGAGGGAAAAAACTCTGCTTCTTTTTGATGATGCACACGCAAAACACAATCAGGTTTCGTTTAAATAAATTGACAACTACTGCTGTGGTTGGATGTGAATCAGCAACAGCAGCAGCATTAAGCCATTTCAAAGCAGAGTGAATGTGATTTTCACACCTATTCTTTTTTAATTTAGGTCCATTTGAAATCCAAGCATCCCTCTATTACTAATTTGTTATGGCAATATTAATTAATGGTTTTGCTCTACAGCAGTAAGAATGGTGTTTAGACTGAGTGAGATAGATTAGAAGGACTACAAGATTAGATAAACAATCTGTAAACTGGTCAGATGCAGCTGGAGGTCACCTTGATCTCCTGAAATGAGCACACTGCACTTGGAAAGGAGTGTGTGGATGTATTTCTACCAGTGCAGACTCATTAGGGCTGGTTAAGTCAGCACCCCTTGATGTTGCCTCCTATTTTGGAATATAAGAACATTAGGTACCAAGGTGGGGAGAAACAATTGTCAGACTTCGACAAAAGCTGATAATTGAAGAAATTGCATATGATTTGATGGACAGTATGAGTTCAGACCAAGTATGCTAAGGAGACAAGGAGTTAGTGACTTAGAGAAGGCACTCAGTGATGCATTGTAATTTCCATTCTCCTGACTCATTTTATCTCTGCCATTAGTTTAGCAGATCTCAAGGCTCCTATCTTGGCTACTCTGATCAACATTTTGTGCCCAGCCTCAGAACATCAATAGTATTTATCTTGCACCTCAATGGCATAGCACAGATAAGACATTTGTTTGAGGAAGAACAGTAGCTGGCAGATTGATGGGCAAATCTTGTAACTATTCCAGTTGGTTCTTGGACTATCTCAGCTACCTTCTATTCACCCTATACACAGGCAAGTGCTCAAGTGTCCCAGCCATCATTGTACCTGTATAAGAATCACAAAAGTGAATCAAAGCACTGTTGATGGCAGTAAATAACCCACTATCTCAATTATTTAGTCTTTAAATTATGGGATTATTTTTTTTTTCCTGGTGTAAACCATGATATACTTTTGTTTGGTTTTTGGGTACAACTTCACAACCAGCCCAAACACACTGGGGAACAATCACAGGGAAGAAAATTAGAGGCACACGGATTTTCTTCTAATAAAGCAGTATTGTAAAGTACTCACAATTTCATGGTGGATTTTCAGCACTGGCAGGTGAGGGTCAGGAGAAGCAGCTGAAGTACTAAGTTGGACTGTAGCTGCCCCAGGGAATTAATTTATTAATTTGTAATTACTCTATTTCTGGCTTTGTTATTCTTGCATTTCTTTATTTTGCCTGAATTAGAAGAGATCAAGGTGGCAGGATTTTACAACTATGCTCTGCATTTCCTGGTGGTTCAGGAAGCCTCTCTTGGGAAAGACTGGAGGCTACTGTGCCTCTTTTGACATTTTACAATGAATCTCCCTTGGCCAGCAGAAAAGTGACTGTCACTCTGAGGGCATGCCCAAGGCTCAAGATGAGGGATGCCAGGCCCTCTGGGATCCCTGATGAGTGAGGCAGAAATGTCAATGGTTGGAAGGCCCAGCTCATGAGAACATCTGAACTTTTGTGATACTTTCATGGATATTGTGAAACCTGTGTTCAGCACAGCTGGACTACCAGTATTATAAGATTTTTTGCTTTTCCTATTTCCAGACGAGCTGTAATCAGGAAAAGCCAAATTCTGGCCTCCTAATACCACTGATAACAGCAAAGGGAACAGGAACAGAGACATGAAAAGCTGGAAAACTCTTTCTAATGGGCACCCACAGATATAAACATACTCCTGGATTCTACCAAATACTCAAAATATAGGTGAAACTCTAACATTGCAGACAAGTTTTCAGTATCAAAACTGTTATAGCTGATCCTGTTTGCCTGTCCTTACTATCAGTAAGTTAGCTATCTGATACCCTAACAAATATGATGAAGCACATTAAAAGAGTGAATGATTGGATCAGACAAAAGTTACTCCTTATTCTGGGAAGAAATCAAATGTCTCTAATATTTCAAATTCTACCCCTAAGCTGTTTGGGTTGCAGGGTACTCTCCTGCTTTGAAACACTTTCAGACACAAAAGAAGCTGAACCTACTAAGTAGGAATAGCTTTGAAAACTTGGCTTGAAATGTGTCCTTGAAAATGTGCTTCACAGAAGATCAGGGAGACAAGAAGAAGCTGAAACAACTTTTGGAGCAGCTGGCTGTGGCCACAGCTCAATGAGAACGATGCTCTTCCCAGTACAGCTACCACCGCTTTGACTGACCAAACAGCCAGATGGGCTGACTGAAGCTGTGAGCAAAGATAGTCACTTGATGAGATATTGTGTAATACATCGAGAACAAGTAAAGACGATTCTAGATTTAGTGCTTAAGCTATAGCCCAGCTGAAGTCAGTGGAAATACGTCCGTTAATTTCAGTGGAAGTTGGTTTATGACTTAAGTGAGTAACACAAACTCAGGTTTTGTGCCATGGCTGCTGTAGCTATTGATGAGAGCAGCTAGTAAGGAGGTCAGCAGAAATCAGTGTTAAGGCTTATCTCTCAATTAAGGTGCTGAATTCTGGCATTAAAAGTGCCTGAGTAATCTTTTAGTTGGACAATACATAACCACTGAAAGAATACTGACAGAGAAAGTTCAGTGACACCTTTTCACTGACATTTATACTTCCAGAGTAGTGAGGAGAAGAACATACGGAGGGCAGAAGTCTACAGAAAGGAGAAAAGGCCATAAAAAATGGGGATATACACTGAGAAATGTGTCACCTAGTGAACAACTGGGGACCCAGGTAAGATGCGATATTCAGGTAGTAGATGATCGTGTAACCATGCAACCAGGGAATATTTCAGAGAGCTCAGGAACGGAGGCAATGATACTTGGTCGTGCAGTTTCAGAACATGACAAACAATTGGCTGATGAATGCATGGTATTTATCTGCTGATCCACACAGCAAAGTTCACTGGGGCCAGCAAAGCATCCAGCAGGATGGGGCTAGAGATTCCTCTTTATATCCAAGTGCTAGGTTTCCATGGGGAACGATAGGCATGTTCATCAAAACAAACTACTTTTTATACGAATTAATTTGGGCAGAAAACAGCATACATTTCTCATTTAAAACTATCTGTACATTGAAGGACTACTGGGAGGGTGGAACTGCCAGGCTGGCCAAGGCTTCCAAAATGCCTGCGAAACACTTTGTGAAGATCACTGCTATTATTAAATTATGTTATTATCCCACTGGTTCATGGAGTTTGCAAACCAGAATTAAAAGGAAGAGGTGGAGGATTATTATGTAATTTAGAATTTCTTACATTTCTCATGTTTCCTTTTCGGAAACATAGGAAGGAAACTTCTGGGTCACCAAATATAATTCCTAGGTCCTGCAGGCAATCATGTCACCTAAAAGATTCATCTCCTATCAAACTCCTTGAACATTTAATGAACATTTTTACTAATGTTAATGAGAATTGCTACTAATAATTTGCATTTACACACTACTTAAGGATCTTGAAGTGTTCTTTCATATAATATGCTCATTTTTATTACAGGCATATTGGATTTAAATGACTTGCCTAGGGTGTCACAGCAAGGCAGCAGCAGAATGACTCTTAGTGCTCCCAGTGCTTTGCATTAAATCCTGGACATTAACAGCTGCCTTCATAAAGGGAGCTTTGTGGCAGTAGATCATGTTCTGGTGCTGGTGGATCAAATCTTTTCTGATATCACAAACAAATAAATAAATTACTCGAACCCATGGAATGCTTCCCAATGTCTGCAAATTCTGGCTTCCTTTGAACCTAGAATACTGACACAAGTGTAATGCTAAGATAGCCTTTGGCATATGACCAGCTATGAAATTTCGATGTGCTAAGTATGTACCTCAGATCTATTTTTATGAATATAGCAGTAATCTCTACATTTGTTCCAGGAAAACTTCAGAGTTTTCACTGTCCTTTGTGCTGTTGGAGGCACATGTGAAAAAAAAATAACCCAACAAAAAAACAACCCCAAAAGTAAGCCTATAATAAACAAAAGTCTGTAACTTTTCTAGTGACAGAATTGTCTGGAGAGTTTGCTCTGACACAGGCACATTCCTTGTCATTGCTATCTCCTCTGAATGGCACTGTCCTCATCAAAAATTAACTCTAAAAGGAGGATATAGGGCACCCCTTTGTTTATGGGCTCCTTTCTGTCAAGAAAGATGCAGTACAGCTGAATGACCTGATTTTTCTGCCTCTGTCAACATTATTGTTCTCTCTAGCAAATTGAAACTTTGGCATTTCCTCCTAAATTTTGCTCATCTATGGCTCCTACGGAAAGGACTGCAAATTGTACCCAATGATTTCAGGATACAATTTTCAAGCTTCTGCCTGTGGTATCTAGCTCTTTCTGTGAGAAGAGAGCTATTTTGTGGTATGCCGCTCGGTATAACATCAGGGGAATCATCTGGTAGAACAACAACGGCTACAGCAATACTGATCCCATTCATTGAAAGTGTTCCTCCAATGTGGTGGTGGCTACCCAGAAGCTCTCACCTGTGGCAAATGGTGACATTTACTCCTGCTGGGAATGTGGCTGGGCAGGCGAATGTTAAAGAGAGCCTGTAGGGCTGCCTGCGCTGCTTGACCCTTGGCCAGCTTCTTGCTACGTCCTGAGCCTTCGAATGTTCTCCCATCCACTCGCACCGCCATCACAAAACTCTTGATGTGCTGCTTCTCCACCGTCTCCGAGAGGCAGACGTACCGCAGGCCTGACCGCAGCTCATTTAGCAGCACCACTGGGTTCTTCTCACTCTCTGCTTTGGATGCCATCTTGTGCTTGTTTTGCTTACTGTGGCCCATTAAGTCCAGCGTATGGCAGAGTAAGCGCCCATGTCGATAAGCAGTGGAAAGCAATTCATTATTAACAGGGTTATAGACTGAAAAGTCTTCGCTGTGTGTAGATGGTTCAAACTCCTTGAACAGAGTATCTGGAAAGTCTGCCTGATCAGAAGTAAAGTCCGTGGATGGGTTGATACAGTTCCCCATGGCAAAGTGAGCTTGGCAGGCATTGGGGAACTGAACAAACGACTTTAGTGCTAGCTCTGCAGCACGCATTTTGGCTTTCTTTTTTGTGGGCCCCGTGCCTTCAAACGTAAGTCCATTTACTTCCACAGCAACAGCAAAGACTGGAGCGTGCACTGGACCTGTCTGGGAAACCATTTTATATTGTAAACCTGGTTTAAGTTCATGTAGCTGAACCAGAGCATTCTTTGGCGTCACTGACCATGAGACTTTCTTCCAGATGAGCTGGAGTTTGCAGAAATGGCCATTATTGCCTTCCTCTAAAGGTCTTTTTCTCTTACTGCTAGGTGTTCCTCCTCTTGCCCTCTCATTAGAGGATATTGGATGATCCTCCAGGTTGCCAATGTTTCGATTTTCCTTTACTTCTGCACTGCTGGTACCTGTCAGTAAAGAAAAAGAAAACTTCACATTACAGTTGTCATCATAGTAACTGACATGATGCCTAGGGCTGGCAGAATAGCCAAAAAAGAAAAAAATAGTTAATGATAAATATCCTTGCTCATCGCTTTTTGGGGATTTTCCTCAAATATCTGAATAATGGTTGCTTTATTATTTATAGCACAGATTTTCTGCTTGTCCTGAATATTTTCTTGTCCTTAAAGCTCTATTTGTGTTAGTCACAAACCTCCCGTTTTAAAAAAAGATTACGTCATTCAAAGATGAAGCATAACTGATGCCATGTGACTTACATGAACTGCTGCATTCACACTGGATAATTGCTAGTAAAAAGTGAATAGTTTGCAAAGCTCCCTTAGGCTGAGATTTGTTCTATAATCCATGTGCGTGAATGCTTATGAACACTTTACCAGAAATCAGAAATTATTCACAAACAGAAAAATAGGCAAATAACAGTATCACAGAATGGCAGGGGTTAGAAGGGACCTCTGGAGATCACCTAGTCAAACTCCCCTGCCAAAGCAGGTTCACCTAGGGCAGGTTACACAGGAACATGATGCACTGAATAATCTATTTGCAATGAATATGTTGACTGGCTCTACTCACGTTGTAGGCTCCTGTGTTGCTATCATCATGCAACCAGCCTAAGAAATGACCTGACAGACCTTCCTAGCATTTGAAACAATGATTTATTCTGGACTCAAGCTCTAGTTTAATAAGTGACCATATCTCCATTAAATTCAATTGTGGATACTCTTAGCTCCTGCATCAACAACAACTAGTATTGCAAAAATTCTAGATAAATCTAAATGAGACTAGGAAAAGCCAGAGTATCATGATGGGAGTAATTGCTGATGTAAAGAATGACCTCTATCAAAAAAACCCATGAGATACAGTGACTGCCAGGAGTGCCAGGAAGGCAATGAAATGACAGTGGGGAGCTATGGTGGGAGCCAACTTTAACTTTCCTCTCTTTAGTCTAGCAGTGGCTTTGGCCAGCCATCTTCCACCATGACACTTTCTCATGTTTTCCATCCCACTTGGAATATGGCTGTTTGGTTGCACATATTTTTTTCTAAATAAAGGTGAAATATTTTGACTCAGACATACTTTTTAGCAGGAAGCAGATTTCATTCTGTATTTCACACCTCCTCTCTCATCTTACCTAATAGATTTTTACAGAGGCAATTATGGTACATAATGATATTGTAGTCAGGGTGCATGAAAAGAAAGATAGCTCTTGCTTCACACAATATTCAGGTTTGAAAAGAATTTGTATTGATTATGCACCACTGAATAGGAAAACTCAAGGGGTTATTTATATTTATAATTCATATTGTTTTATTCCAGCTGTTTTTTCTTTTATAGTCAGAGAACCATGGATTTGCAAACATGAATGTGTGACCTTGACATCTTACCTTAATCGCTCTCACTAAATAGTGGTTAACTAAAAACATGGCAACATAAAATAATCATTACTTCTTTGTCTTAGATTCTATCTATGAAATTGTCTAATCCACGATGTGGCCAACAGGGAGTTTGCATGGATGTAGTGAAAAAGATGCAAAGATGAAAATGTAAAACTTCCACAGAATCTAGGAAGAAGGGATATGCGGACAAAGTCAGGCATGCACAATGGTGATGTGCCTGTTTTTATGGTATGTTTTGGCCTAGTCACAGAGGAGGAAATCCATGCAAGTATCCCTACAGTCAACCAGATTTCTAGAGAACCTGATCCTGAAACACCAGGAAACAGACCTCAGTGAGAGCTGCAGCAGGCCAAAAGTCATCATGGCATGTAAATCAGAGGCAGCATAAATTCAGTGAGTGCCTCAGAAAGTCTGTGAGCCTGATGGACTTGTGTGATACCTGGCAGCTGCTAAGCAATGTGAAATTACTTTATACTTTCGGGTGTCTTTGAAATAGGAGGTCTTTGAAATGTGTCTTTTATGAGACCTCTGTGTAACAGACATAAGATTACCTCTCTAATGGTGGCACATGTACTTCTATTGTGAAAATCAGACGAAGCAGGCAAATGACACCAAACTACGTAAGATAAATACTGTAAGCAGCTGTAATAGAACAATCACAAGCAATTTTAGAAATGAAGAGCACTAAAAGGAAAGGGGTAAGTCGGAGGATGCACACAGGGAAAATGCAAAACTGTGGATCATTTTCAGTCCTGTTATCTCTCGTAATGTGTTTGCTCTTGAGTTCCTAAAACACATTCTCTACATTTGGGGAAAAAAAAAAAAAAAAAAAAGATAAAATATGGCTCTCCTATGATGAAAGGTTGGAGAATAATAACATTGTAAGGGGAGGGGCTTAAAAAAAAGGAGAAAGAAAAATATTATAATTTTTCGGCAATAGTTTCTAATTTATTGTGTAAGATTTCTAAGAAAAGCCCCACAGCTCTGCACTGTAATATCTCTTCAAGTAACTTTATTCATTGATTTTTGCGGTTTCACAAGCAAAAGGAGACACGGCAATCTTGTAATTGCTTCAGTAATTGAATGGGAGAGAGGCAAGCAGTTAGTGAAATATATTTATTTATGCACTATTCCTCAATCTTCTCTCTGCTTTTTCATGTTTTTCTCCTTTTGGTCATTACGCACAGTAGAGTTAACCTAGAAAGTCTGCATCATCAAGAGCTTTTCAGAACTATAATGCATCACTAATAATGACACTGCCTATGTCTCTGGGTCATAAGGGCTCTGCAGAACTAGCCATCCGTTACTCCACGCTACATTTGAAGAGATAATATTGTTTCTGTTGAAGGTTATTCTTCTGCCAAGCCAACTTCCAGGGAGGATGGGAAAGGAGAGGTGGTAGGTGGCATCTTCATTTTGGCTGGCACCTTCATTTTGGCTGGCATCTTTACTACTGAATTACAAAGGGCAGTACATTAGTGAGAAGCCATGATACCGAAAGAAAGCATTTGCAATCTCTGTAGTATAGCAAACTTCTGACTCAACTGATAACTCTGACAAAGGAAGTTACTACTGTCTTTAGAAATGTTTAGTGAACACCAGATTGCTACCAACACATTTTCAACAATACAGATAGGACTTATTGTTTATTTTTCTCCATTTTCTCCATTTTAATATCTAACCCCTGTTTGACCTGCTTATGTAGAGTATATTTTTTCTGTCCATCTACATCACATCAACTGCAGAGGTTAGAAGGGTATGCCATAATTCCTGGCATACATGACTGTGAAAAACTTTAAATCAGAACCAAATGGTGTGAACCCAGAGCCGGTCCCTTTGTCCAAGGTCATTTACTACAATAAATGCAATGTAGGGCAGTCTTCTCTTGCAAGCAAGATGACATTTTCATACACTTACTGCGTCCACAATAGAGGACTGGGATGTCAGCTGCTGGTATTTTTAGGTTTGTATTCTTGACTTTAGAGTCATAAACTTGTGGCTAACAACCGAAATCCGTCCTTCCTCCCTTGCATGAAAACACACATATATGTATTTTTAAACCTTCATGAGAGAAGCGTACTTAAGGGAAACCTGCCATGATCTCTCTGTTGCTTAAAGTGAAGATTGAAAATGTGGAAGGTGACTGCCATTGTCTTCAGCTGTTCAAGAATGAAGATATTCTACTTTGTCCACCTTATTATCTGAAATAACTGTGAAATTCACGCACATCTAGTACAGGTCTTACCAGTTAGGGAAATTATTCAAATGATCTAATGATGTGACTTAGATGATACTCAGACTCCAAAGCTCTCTGCCCAAATTAGCAAATAAGTGCATTTGGTAAAAAAATGTGGGCAGCCCACGGCAGAAATGGATCTAAGTGTGTGCCCTCCTGAATCACGTCCATACTATAGCCTAGCTTAAGGCATACAAAAATCCAAACAATGGCAACAGACAATTTTCAAAACAAAAACAGCCGGTTTGAGTCATGGGGGATTGCTTGAGGCTCTGACTGCTGGAAGGGGATATTCACTGTCCTCTCAGAGGCAGGGTCCCTGGTGTATCTCACACTGTGCCATCAAAAGCTCTAGGGTCTCATGCTGCCTGGGGAGGAATTTGACCAAGATGCTCATAACTGAACATGCTTCAATACACTGAACTGGGGGCTGGGATTCATCCTATAAGACTGCTGCAGTGGTTGAAATTCGTATGTTGGGGATCATTGCCATCAGCTCCCTCTGCAGACACTGGGAAGAGGTATATGCCTGTAAAACGGTGCTGCACCAAGTCTGTGCATATGGCATCACTGCACAAGGAATCTTACATTCCTGCTGGAGGTACACCCTAGATTTGCAAGTGTCTGTGTCTGGTGATTGTCTGTCTTGATGCTGTTGCATAGTATGGATGGAACGATTAAAGATCAAGGACAGACAGAGGTCTATAACAACATGAAAGGCAGGCAGGCAGTGAACTGGGAATGATTATTTGCTGTTTCATGCAATCCAACCTCTAGAGATGGCAGGCTTGAAGCAATAAGGCGTACTTTTTGACAACATGCTAAATAGCTCCCTGTTCCTGGTTGTTGTTGAGATCAGAAGTATCAGCGGGCTCTGGAAAGGACTAGACAGGTTTGTTGATGTCTAAGAACTATGATGGTTCAGATGCAAACTCTATCTGAAAAAACGTTTTGCTGGGTGATAGGAATATATACTGAGGAGAGGATCCCTATTTAAATGTTCTTTTTCTCAATGTATCACTAAGCAAATGTTAAAGACAGTGTACAGAGCTAAACTTCCTATTTCTAATCCTGTGTGACATTCCTTACATTCTTAGCTACAACTGACTTCTGGGAACAAATAGGGTGGTCCTTTTCTCACATGTTCAAGATAAGGTCTTCCCTGGAGACTGATGATTACTTTACCCCAAATTCCATTCCAAAGGTATTTAGTGCCTTTGATAAATTTTTCTAGTATTAGTTCATGGATCATAAGCCACAATAATAGTGTCTCTATGCTAATAATCACCATTTGAAAATGCATGTGTAGTTAACATGGCGTGGCTCCCTTTGTAAAGAAGGCCTAAAGGAATGTGAAACAGGATTTGTATCTGTTTGAGCTACTGGGACCCTGCCTGTTGATATGGTACAGTCCAGGAAGGGGCACTCTCCCAGGATGCTCAGTGAGCAGAAAACTACAGAGATAAGCAAATAACTTCACTACCTTGCCAGCATTCTCCAAGGCTCTCTGTGAAATTGTTAACACAGAAGAATGCTTCTCTGCTTGTTCAGAGCAAATCACTGAAGCTCTTTAAAATGCCGAATTACTACACAGGTACATCTGTGCTATAGACATTAGTGGGATTTATACTGCTATATTGGAAGTGAACATTGAAACACGGTTGACTTTAAATTAATTAATCTTTTTTTCTTTTTTTCTTTTTTTTTAAAGATTCTAATAGTAACACCTAAAATGTGCCAAGAAACAAACTGCTGCCTTATGACTGGAATGTATGTTTGACCTAAGAGAGGACTGACCCCAAAACCAGTAAAATCTGCTATTTCTCTCAGAAAACATAGCTTAACCTGTCCATATGAGCTATTTTAAAGCCTGCGCAGGCACAGAGCAGTCTTAGCATTACAGTAGCAATAAGAAAATGGTGTGACAGTGTTTGGCTTGTACCAACTTCCTACATTACCTAAAAATAACTAAGTAGCACATTTGGGAAACATTACACAGGAGGTGCCTGCACAAGCTCATCCTGTGCATAACATGTTTCCTGTGTGTACTTCTTATATCTCTTCCTGAAAATGTAGCCTCCCTGAGACAAATTCTGAAGGATTTTCAGGGTTGGTTTTTTTTTTTTTTTGCCTTTGCTAATATATGTAAAAACCTGCTAGTCCCTGTGCAGCAGAATGATGTGATGTCCATGTGATGATATTAAGCAACAGAAAATAGAGGGTTGTACTCCTTCACTCCTTCACCTGCTATTCCCCTTGGTGCCGCACCATGATCAAACCAAGGCAGAACAGCAACAATGGTGAAAAAAATCCCATTCCTCCCACCCACTGGCTCTAATAGGGCAACACGTCAGTATGTGTCTGGCTGAAAAAGAAACCCATCTGGTAGGTGATAGTAAAACTCAAAGAGTTGCTCATTTGGTTTCAGAAAGCCTCCCTCCCCTTTTTTTTAAATGATTCAAGATTCTTTACAATAAGCAGGGCTGGATAACACACAATAATTGCTTCTAGGTGACAAATGGGAGGGTTTACTGAGGGTTATTCAGTCCTAACTACACACTCCGAGACTTCTTGCTATTTTGAAGACTTCACAACTCCTTCAAACCCGGCAGCACTTTCCTCCAGCTCTGCAGTCACAGGTTCAGGGAGTGTCAGTGACTTTCTTCAGGTGAAAGGGCCCAAGAGAATCTGGTGGCCAATTTTTGGGTTACATCTAGTTTATTTAAGACTGGTTAATCATCTCTTCTTTATTGCATTTGGTTTCTTTCTTTTCTTTTTTTTAAAATATTTTATTTTTGTTCTCTAGGTCATATCACAGAAGTAAAAGAGGAAAAAAATTAAAGTAGAGGGCTCAATCCTGCAGTCTTTAATTCTGTAGAGGTCCTTTTGTAATCAAGGAAATAAAACCAGAGGGAAGACATAGCATCAAAATGTCCTGGCTTTTAGGGATTGTGAGAAAAGCAAGTGAGCAAAATAAGGTAGTATAAATAGGAAAGGAAAAGGAGCTTCGCCATCCTGTAAACCTGAGTGTAAACATCTTTTTTAATGAACTTTTTTGCTTTGTATTTTTGACTCACCTGTACAGCTCCCTATTGCCAGGATCCGCCCAGGGAAAACTGGGAAGGGGACCTGAGATAAACCCTTCTTTCACTAGAGATTGGAGAACATGATTGCAGTCAGCATCAGGGAATTTTGCATTTTACATGAGGACTGAGCTTATGGCCTGACAATATTTGCAAATTCACCTCCTTTCCACAATTGCCCATACACCATAGAGCTTTTATCTTTAAACTTTATTATTCATCTGCCTATAAAGAAAAGAGACTGCTTACTTAAATTGTCTTCATCCTCCATGGTGTTTGCACCAGGACTCAGGTACTTGAAGGGCGCTATGAAGGTTGACAGTATGCTTACTTTTTCTAGAAGAAAACAGAAGAAAAGAGACATATAAAATCAGTATTTTGTCAATGCATTCTGATCTACTCCACAGTTTTTCTCAGGTGAAAATCAAGTCTGTTTCTTTTTTGTTTTTCCTGACTCCTCAGTCCCACCAAAAATTCACAGAATGGCAATACAGTTACTACAGTTGATGTGCAAATTCCAAACACATGCCCCTCCTGGTTTCTGCCCCTGTGTAGCACTCCTTGGTCATGTTTCCCAGCAATGGTGCCTGGGCACTGCACAGCTAGGAAGGTAGGAAGCTTGAGCTGATCCAGCTGGGGACAGGGGAGGAGGGTGAGAGCTAGAGGGGGTCAGCCCTGGGAGAAGGGACATGAGACTGCTCTAATGGATGAGACCATCAGCTCACCTCATTTCCTCTCCCTGACAGAGGCTGAACCAGAAGTCAGAGAAAGCTCAAGCACTGATAGCACAACAGACTACAGTTGCTTCTAATTCTTCTAGAAATTGTTGATTTGATTTTTGGAAAATCTTTATGATGTGCACAGGAAGCTACTGTCCAAACAATACGAATCTTATTTGAAATCCTTCTTATTCACATTCATATTAAGTGTAGCTCCTACCCACAGTTTCTGTTTCCCTGCAGATAGTAGATGGCCTTTCCAGTGCCACGATCAGCCCCTGCATTTGATACCAGAACAGATTCAGTAAAATGAAAACTGATACTGATTTATACTAGCTCAAAATTTGGCACAAACACTAGAAACAGAGATATATTGAAGATATGTGCTTTATTTAGTTAACTATTTAGCTTATTATTCGGTTTGTTTAGGTTGAATTCCTTCTGACAAACTATGGGTACTTTCCGAGGACCTATATCAACAGTGCGTCTATCAAGTAGCAGAAGAAACAGAAACACACCTTATAAAGGTGATTCATAGCCTTGAAGGACTTAGTTGCTTTCATAAAGTACTTCTCTGCTTAGAAAGCCTCAGTTAGTGGAAATGCTCTAAATTCTTCACCTTGTGAACAACACTGGGCTTTCACCTTGTGGCAGAAGCATCAAAAACCAAACCAAGAATGTCTCCTTTCAAATGACACAGGAAAAATGATTTCCATGGGGACTTACTTTATCAGTGAGAAAGTATTGCTCTGAATTTTCTTAAATTATCTGTCTGCTGATCTATCACTAGACTGGAAGGCATTGCAGCTGAAGAGCTCTTCAACTTTTTCAGCAGCACATCTGCTAGCTTTTTGGCCTGGTTCTTCCTACATTTGCAAATAATCTTTGCTCTTGTTAAATACTGTTACCAGACTCCACCAAAAGTGACTGCGGATGTTTGCCCTTAGCTACGTAACACTACTGTTCAACTCTATTATGAAAAAGCACAGTAAAAGCTGACTGCTTTTTGCTAACTAAATACAATAAGTGGAATAAAAGATTGCCTGAAGAAAACCTTTTTCTGTCCAGAAACCTTTCAGCCCAGACTAATACATAATTAGAGCACAAATTAACCTCCTTGAATTGCTCTTTCATTAAGAGATTGTAGTGATGTCATGAACCAAAAGAAGGAAGCTATTTATGAATGCTTTAGTCAAAAGACTTTCCTAAGTGAATGCTTTGGACACTTTTTGCTAAGGCGTTGCTCCCTGAGAAATGTGGTATCTCTGTACAATGCTACTACTGTGCATGTAAGACTGTTGGGTTGCAATCAGGATAAAGGTGGTTATTCACTTCTGACATTCTCAACCAGTTTCTTCAATCAAACTGAAAAGGGTGTAGGCTTTTGGGATCTAAACCATTTGGTGAGGGGAATGCTTTAGATGATAGACAGAGGTTTAGCAAAGTCCTTGGTTTCAGCACCAGCAAGGACTTGTGTCTGGATGCTGAGATGCAGTGAGCTGAAGTGTGCTCCACCTGTGTCCAACTGCTGATGGCTGTCAGACCTTTAGAACTAATCCTCTGAACACTGGATGTCCTACACAAACTTAAAGCTGAGAAAATATTCTCACTTCTCATAAAGGGTTAATCCATTAACAAAGCAATGAGGACATGTGCTTTCTTGCTGAGGTTGATAATGTCTACTCCTGCCACCAATCAAAAAAGCAAAACCATGTAGCTTTATACTATACTGTTACTAGGTAAAGGAATATTATATAATTTATCTTTCATCCCAACCAATATCGTGCAATCAATAGGCTAGATTTTCAATGTGGATTTAAAATTTATCCAATTATTTTCCCTTTTGCCTTAAGAGACCTTTTAGCTATCTTAAGCTTTTGTTGTTATTGTTTCCCACTTGTCCCCAAAGACCTTGCTGGTGCCTTTGCTTTGTGTTGCAGAGAAATGGGATGGCCTGTAAAATTTACTGCACTCTTAAAGCAGCAATGGATGGGTTTGTGTCAACCAAACTCAGGTAGGCCCTAATAACAGGATATCCTTCAATCAATAAAAACAATATAATATAAAGATTATAATTTAATATTCCAATCCACTGATTGAGCAATGGAAGATGTAGTGTCTGTCTGGAGGGAGGAGGAGGGCAGAGTTTCTGAGTGAGCAATGTAAAAAGAGAAGAGCCGTAGTATGCATATAGCACAGATGAATTATCAAGCCTGTGGAGGAGGGGGAGATAGACGACAGGATAATTAAATTTAGGTGTTTACAGGGAAATAACCTGGCTAGGTATACAACTATTGGTATCATTGTGGGGTTCCATTTTTCCCACATTATTGCCTTTTACCATATATATTCTACAGGATACTATTTCAACTTAATTGCCGATGGTGAAATTCAGTGTTATTTTTGTTCAGCATTTCAGAATAAGATTAGGAGAGTTGTGTATTCACACTTCATGGTGCCCATGTATTATGATGTCCACCACAATTAGTCTTACTTCCAGCAGTTTGATGAAATCTTATCAATAAGAATGATGGACATGGCTGGATAGGAAGAAGTCATACAGACAAATACCTTTAGAGGTTTCTTTTTTCTCTCACTTTCCCCTCCTTCTATGTTTTTTGTTGTTGTTGTTTGTTTGCTTCAAAAATAAGCAATAACAGGTAGCCCAAAATTAGAGCAGCTATTTCTGCTTTATAATTGTAAATGTTCTCTGTATTTGTCTGAGGAAATTAATTTTCAAGGCTAGGGGAGAGAGTCTAAAAGAAGGAACTAAGACATTTCAAAAACAATTTTCTCCAGAAAGGCAGAATACATAACCCTACGTTTATGAGAACCAATACAAGGAGCTATGATTGCTTGCATTACAGTTGAAATAAAAGCCTCCAGTGATACAGAGTGGTTTCATGAAGGCCTACATGGGCACAAAGGGAGCTGTGTTTGCAATGGAAATCGAGAAACAAAGAGCAGGTTTAGTGGGATTTATTTCTAGCCACCGTGGAACACTAACGCAGGATTGTAGTGTCATATCTCGTAGTGTATTCACTACAGAAACATCCTTCCAAGTGATGCCAAGTGGAACTCTGCTCCAGTACAGAGTGGGCTGTGTTAAGATGAGTGTGACCAGCAGGTCAAGGGAGGTTCTCCTTCCCCTCTACTCTGCCCTGGTGAGGCTGCATCTGGAGTACTGTGTCCAGTTCTGGGCTCCCCAGTTCAAGAGAGACAAGGAACTACTGGAGAGAGTCCAGTGGAGGGCCACAAAGATGATGAGGGGACCGGAGCATCTGTTTTATGGGGAAAGGTTGATAGAACTGGGGTTGTTTAGCCTGGAGAAGAGAAGACTGAGAGGGGATCTTATCAATGCTTACAAATAACTAAAGAGCGGGTGTCAAGAGGATGGGGCCAGTCTCTTTTCAGTGGTGGACAAGAGGCAATGGGCACAAAGTGGAACATGGGAAGTTCCACCTCAACATAAGGAAAAACTTCTTTACTATTAGGGTGATGCAGAAGTGGAACAGGCTGGCCAGAGAGGTTGTGGAGCCTTCTCTGGAGACTTTCAAAACCTGCTGGACGTGATCCCTGGCAACCTGCTCTAGGTGAACCTGCTTGGGCAGGGGGTTGAACTAGATAATCTCTAGAGGTTCCTTCCAGCTCCTACCATTCTGTGATTCTATGATACTCCTCTTTTGTGAGACCTAACCTGGAGTACTGTGTCCAGCTCTGGAGTTCTCAGCACAAGGAGGACATGAACTTGTTGAAGTGGGTCCACAGGAGGGCCATAAAAATGATCAGAGGGCTTGAACACCTCTGCTGTAATGAATGGCTGAGAGAGCTGGGGATGTTCAGCCTGGAGAAGAGAAGGCTCCAGTGAGAACTTACTACAGCCTTTCAATACTTATTAAAGGGGGCCTATAAGAAAGACAAGGACAATCTTTTCAGCAGGTTTTAAACTAAAGGAGGGTAGATTTAGACTAGATTTAAGGAAGAAATTTGTTATGATGAGGGTGGCAAAACACTGGAATAGGTTGCCCAGAGAGGTGGTAGATGCTCCATTCCTGAAAACAATCCCGGTGAGGTTGGATTGGGCTCTGAGCAACCTGATCTAGTTGAAGACATCCCTACTCACTGCAAGGGGGCTGATCTAGATGATCTTTAGAGGTCTCTTCCAACCTAAACTATTCTATGATTCTATGGCTCTACACTAAGCACAGAAATCACCATTGCTCTTGATGACAAGCCCATTATAGGAAGAAACCTCTGTTTTGGAATGGAAAAGGATTTCAGTTCATGCTTCTTAAGTATATATTTTCCAATAATAGCAAATAGTTAAAAAATAACCATGAACACTGTTTCGACAGTAGCCATATAAATCACCTAAACAAAAAAATCAGCCAAAATAACGTTTTGCATGACAAACAGAAAATTTAGTCCAAATGATTTAGCGAACCCTGGCACATAAGGCAGCCAAGTTTCCACTGAAATATGCTCTTTTTGTGAAGTTGCTGTTGCACTGTGGATGCAGTCAGAAGACTGGTCACAAGTCCCTAAAAGATGCTTTTATTGTGAAGACAAGAATACACATACACAGCTATAAACAGCATTCGTGCCCTTCATACCTATCAGTATTTAAAGGGCACCAGACAATACAGCTTGATCATCAGATGTACTGAAGTTCTTTCACACTCAATCACCTGAATAAAAGCAATGGGAATGGCAGGATCTCAACACTTTTAAAAATCAGGCCTTATACATGCTGGACAAATTGTTTAGCTTTAAGAAGAGCAGACTGAGTGGGGTCATAACAACAGTCTTCAAATACATAAAAAGCTGCTGCATAGAAGAAAGGAGCAAACTGTGCATTAACACAACTAGAAGTAATGGACTTAAATTGCACTAAGGAAAATTCACTTTAAGCATTAAAAAACCTTCCTAACAGTAAGGATAGTACAGCACTGGAATAGATTGTCTAGTGGGGAGGCTGAGGAGCCATTTGTGCTGAAGGGCTGTAGGAAGATGGTTGGCATCAGATGGGTGTTGCGCCTGTTTCTTGGGCCCATCTCTTATAGTCTGTTATTCCTGTGGACCCCAGTAGAAAAACTCATCCTAGCCTTGAGATCATGCAGCAGGTTCTAGCTCAAACTTGGAAAGTGAGCAGTATTTGCTAATATTAGCTAATCTCTGAGCAGAAGCTTGTAACATGCTCTTTTGCTTGGCAGCTAATGAGCACTATTAATAATTGTTTTTTAAAATGCAACTTCTGAACAGAAGAAGGATTAGACAGATGGCTACCAGTGGTTTGCCAGATCAGCACTAGCTACGTTTTACTAAATTAGTTTCATTCTCATATTCTAATTGATTACTGTAAGCTACTTTATTTGTCAGAGGCTTCTTTAATAGTATTCTTTTAAAACATAATGTGGACAATATAAGCCAATCCTAAATAATTAGTTTGGTTTGCATGGAGTATGAAATTACTCAGGAAGGGTCAATTTTGATGCAATAACGTAAACTCAGGTCCAAAACCTCTTGAAAAAATCCCTTATTTTTATTTCTTTAAAGTAGTATTTGCAGCTACTCATGTAGTTACATTTTTAGAGTTGTGTTAGCCTTCATTTACTTTGAAAGGGAGAGATAAGGGCCTACACATCAGGAGATGGTTCTCTATCTTTCTTCTCATATCTTAGTCAGTTCAGGCTTGGGCTGACACTGATTGACAGGATGAGGAGATTCTTTACACACGTAAAAAAATGTCAAATTTGTGGGCAAAATAGCATTATCTTTAAAGCACAGCACTTACCAAGAAGGGCTCACAGCCTCCTAAATTATGGTGACTTGTACAGCCACCTTGATGCATCACTTAGCTTCAGGAGCCAGTTTCCAGATAGGGATTTACTTGCCTGGTGTCAGAATCAGCCTTTACAGCCAAATTTGAGAACCAATTGTTGTGTCATGAGCTACCAAGTGTGCAGGGCTGCAGCAGTACTGCCCAAGTGCTTCTCGCTTCACAGGCAAGTGGGAAGGTTCTGTGCAATCCTCTTTTGTACCCACTCCGACAAAGCTGTTCTGGAGCGCCTGTGAATGACCACCACGGTACCGGTAGGGCTAGAAGGATCATTTCTGTCCACCCCTTCTAGCTGTGGTGTTTAAGTTAGAAGCATGGCTGCCCTAAACACCTTCAGATGTCTTGTGTTCTGTATGGACACAGAAGTAGCTTTGGCATGGCTGTGTGCCTGGTGCAAGAGTTCAAGTTTGTTGCTTTTCATTGCACAGGATTAATTGAAACCTGCATATTTTTGCAAGGAGCTATTAACACATGCCTATTCCTCCCTGGTTTGTGTTTTGGTCTCTCACTCCTGCACTGGCAGATCTCAAGGTAAAGCCTTACTGGCATCATGAGCCCTTGAGAGACATCAGTCAATGCAATTGGAGCAGCACATCTAACTGAGCAGCCCAAGGAGGGGAAAAAAAGCATGTGTACTGGAGGATATGAAAGGGTTAAAATATAGGACTGTTTCTCTCTGTCTCCAGATGTGCTACTTGGCTTCCATGGGAGTGTAGCCTTTGAAGTGGACAGTTACTAAAGATCTGCTTTTTATAATTGGTTTTGAATCCAAGGCTTTTGCAGTGACAGTCCAGCCTGGCCCTCATGGGAACAGTAAGAAAAGCTTTTCTTGGAGGTAGCAGAGGAATATACTGAGAACATTTTTTTGCCTGGAACATTTTTCTTAAAAGCGGGGAGACAAGAGAATATTCAGATTAAGGAATTTAGGTTTTTTTAAAGAAAAAAAAAAAAATTCAGCATTGCTGGTTTTGTTCTCTGCTTCAGCAGGGACCTGAAATGAAGATACGAAATACCAGAACAGATTTTTTCTTCTCTGATAACCAAAGCGAAGACAAAACCAGGGAACATTTAGACAGTCAGAGTTTCAGGCGAAGGCTTTCGGCTGCACGAGGCAGGTTGTGTGTTGAGTCAGAAGTCAGAGGTGTGAACCCAGCGCCATGAAGTCTTCCTCTGAAACAGGGCAACAAGCTGCTCGGTATGATGCAGCGCCTACGCACTAAAGCACCTGCACCTGTGCCTTGCCTGGAAGTCGACAGTGGCCTGCCAAGTGCAGGGGTCTGCTGTAAATAGATCTACTTGCTGCCTTTATCATTTATTTATCTAGTTCTTGGAGCAGAGAGTATCTTTCCACTGTACTGTTGTTCAGTGCTTAGCAAAATGGGATCCTTGTCCAAGACAAGAGCTCTGAAATGCTATTATATTAAATAGTAATAACAGTTCATGGTATTATGATACTGCAGAGAACACTGAATGTGAAACATCAGTTAGCTCAGGCAGCTGGTAACTGGACTAATTCTTTTACCTCTGTGCATCCTTTTCTGCCTGTTTACTCGCCCAGAACTGCTACCCTTGGAAAATTTTTGTGGAAGCTATGTGAAATGTTTTGCCAGTGACAATCCAACCCCCAACATGCAGCAGTAGGTTCATGCTCTGTGCTCTGGCCACTCTGCAGCCCTGCATTCCACCACACATAGCCATGCTCATTTACACTGAGGTCAAAATAAGTTCCAGTTTATCACTTAGGAAGCAGAACGGGCCAGCAACAAAGCCATGCATGTCATTTGTAGGGATCCATCCAATATGATTTGAGATACAGGATATAACCTCTGGGATATGTTTAATTGATCACATCATGGGCCTTAGCCAGTTTCTGCAGCATTTGGGACATTATTTCTTTCCATAGTGGCATGTCCTGCAGCTCTCTTCTCCTTTTCCAGAATGGAGATAGTGGGTTTTAGCTGCAGTTTCACTGTATGAATGTAAATAGGCATTTGAGCAGACAAATCTCAGGGGCTGTACTTCAGTGCTTTGTAGCAGCCCACTCCAAGCTCTTTTACCATGAAAGACCATTTACAGAATGAAACACATTATATTGTGAAATATTAGTTTCTTATTACTTCTAGTAAAGAGCAAAGTAAGTAAAAACATGAGGTGGTTGATGGATTTTTTATGAGAAATGCAATGTGTATGTGTGTTGTTCTTTATTAGATTCCACAGAAATCAATCTGAAATCTAGTTCAGCCCAGTAAAATTAGATCTAAAACTATTTAATTTTGTTGCAAGAGTGTTTTTCTCTCCTGATGCCTTGCTTGAGGACGCATAGAGATAAAAACTCTTGAGTTATTATCAGTTTATGTGCATCTCTGTCTGTCTGTGGAGTGCACTATATTATGTATTTTCTAAGTGCTCTGGCTGTGGCTTGGAGACGGCAGTTTAAAAATCATGTCTTCACAAGCTTCTTATGCTATTTGAACATTCATTTTGGAAACATTTTTATTTTGCATTCTATAAACCATGACATGCTCTTTTTTTCCCTCCCTTTTTTTGGGATGTCATCACTTGAGAAAATGGGAGAAGCACAAGAGAAAATAACTGCACAAAACAGATAAGTGCTCAGCTGTGTGTGCTGAAGTCATACAATGGAGAATAAAAATGGCCAGTGGATTTTTTAAGTACATAATAAATCTGTGTGATTAACACTGCCTATGACTATTTGATTGTATGCCAGCTGCATATCAAACTATTATCAAAGAGCATCTTTGTACACATAAGACAAATTGAAGGGCTTCTTCAGTCACATGGGAAACTAGTTTGGCCAGTATTAGGGTGACCAAGCTAATTTCTCGTTAGGCTGTGTCTACATACAAGTCTGTACTACTACTACTTGAGACTTAGCTAAGCTGGGACAGAAAACTATACGAAAATGCTTGATTTGGCTTAAGAGAGGTTTGTCTGTCACTAATTTAAACTGAATTATGACTATGAGAAACATGAGTGGTCAATGCTACTACAAAAGTTAGCAATGGTATTTAACAGGATGCCTGGAACCAGTGGAACTGAAGGGAAGCAAAGCAGCGGCCTATTTAGGCACTACTACAAATTGTCTCAGGAGTGTGCATGCAGAAGGACATGAAGCATGCAAAGCTCTGTGCTGCACTACCTGATTTTGAAATGTTTTGCCACCTTCTGAAACCAGCAGTCCACTCAGGTATATTAAGTCTTACGGTGCGGCTGAGCTGTTAAAACCAAACCTCAGTTCTTCAAATTCTAAGTCTCCAAGTTCAGCAATCATCTGCTGTAAGAAGGGCTGAACAACCCTAGGAGGGACGGATCTCACTTTACTTTCAGAGTGTAGATGAACATGTACGGATAAATGCCTGCTGAGATAAGTACAATAAATCCCTCCCATAAGGTGCCTATTGATTTTATTTGGGACCTAGACTATTGATTTAGACTAAAAGACTAACATGTAGATGTCCAAAGTTAGCAGACATGATTTCATGCCAGGAAGTCTTGACCTGTGTGCTGGTGGGTGTTATCGCTGCCTGTGGCTGGATCACGTGGTGCCGAGGGAGATGTCCTGCTTCCCTGAGCAATGCAGCCCCAGCAAGAAGGCTCTGCTGTTGACAGGTTTTCTTGATACTATTTTAGTCCTTGATCTTCATGTAGGTTTGAGTAACAAACTAAATGATGTGTTACTGAAGAAGGGATCAGGACTCCTTCATGATCACAGAGCTCGTGCTGAGGGAACTCAAAGAATTGCAAACATTAGGAGTTAATACATGGGGAAAGTATAAGAAGATATTTGTAGAGGTGCAGTGTAGATTAACAGTTAAGTATTTCTCTTATACCTTACAAGGTATAAAAAAGATGATAGTTTCACTCTATAATGTGTGGATTACCTAACATGGGCTTAATAGTTTTCATTCTCTAACCTGCAGTAATGCCTACAGAAGCACACAGAGGTACAGCTGTTCATCTCTTCTCCATAACTGATGAAAGGACCAACGTGAAAGGGCCCCAGCCGTGGGCAGACATGGCCTGTGAATACTCCCCTTTGAGCTCTAACCCCATCCTTCCCAAACTGAATACCTCCTTAAACATTAGGAAATGAACAGCCTGCATCAGAAAGGTCCAGAGAGCAATCAATGATGAAAGGCTCTTTTAAATCTATTCTCTGTTCTTCTACCGTAAGCCATTCAAGTATGACTACTCTCTGTTGTACATCCATAATAGTGCATATTTAACCTGAATCCTGATTTATTCTTTATAACATGAGGCAGTCTTGTGTTAACAATCTGTCTGTGGGCAGAAAGTTAAAGGCACTACTGTTATAATTTAGGAATGCTCTTACTGATGTTCCTGTGCCTATTGAGAGCAAACAATTAACTCCAGGTGATATAAGAGGGCTGAGACTTACAGGGCTTTCTCAGACAAGATGCTACTGACAGAAGTCAGGTCTGCTAATTGAGCCAGTAATTTAAGTATTTAAGCACTTAAATTCCCATTTGACCCGGTGGGAGCTGAGGCAGCTAAAAGGAGTTAGGGGAGGCCCTGGGGCTGTCCCAGGTGTTGCTGGTATTACAGTGCCATTTACTACAAAGCAACTGCTCCAATTTCACCTGTTAAGGCATGAGCCTTTAATATTTACTAAGCTTTCCATCACAGCTTGCACAGAGTCTGAAAGCTCCAGGTTCATCATTGCTACTTTGTTAGTATTTTCTTTTTGCCTTCTCAGTCTTTATTCAATGACAGCACAAATGGCTTCAAACCGATCCTTCAATAAGAGTGGTGACAAAGGAAAAGTTGGCTAAAGCTTTACAAAGAAGGCTAAGTTTTCAGGGTGATGCAAAGGGAACTTGACACCTGACTCCCATCAACAATAATAATGGGGGCTATGCATCTAACTCTTTCTGCATTGTGCTGACATTGTACCCTTGAATGTTAGTACACTCCAATAATTCTCCAAAGATGAGGCAGCTTATTTTCTCTGCCACTGCTGCTTTGCTGGCATTTTTATGGCATTTCCAGAAGTACTACCTGTCAGAGTTAGTACTTCCAAGGATGGCATTGCTTTGGGGTGATTGAGGATTGATGTAATTAAAGAGAAGGCAGTCTACTGCTTGCCTGTGGGTATTTTATATCAAGCATTTCACTGCCCTGCTACGATTGATGACTTGAATGATGACAAAGTTGGGCTGCTCTGTATGTGCAACAGTGACTCGAACCAGGAGTTCATGGATGTGAGTCCTGTATTTTAGGCTAAGAGAATTCTGAGAAGGTTGCAGAAATGAAGCTTTCTAGGAAAACTGCAACTTCTTATGAACAATTTAATAACATCACTGAAAACTCCTAGAGACTAGTCACAGAAAGGGACTAGTCCAAGACGCAGCTAGGGACAAGAAAGATCATTATTTGGGAATTATCTGGAAAGAACAGGGAAAAACAAAGTATATAATATTACATTATTGAATAAATCCACTGGGTGCAGTTCTTGTCTTAAGTGGGATTATCCGATTAAATCTACACATGCTTTTGTACATACCCACATCTGGAGCAGTCACTGTAGGCTTTCTTTAACGACAGTGAAGACTTAGTAACTATAGCCTACAGCATTAGAGTACATTAATTTCATCCTAAAGGAAGTTTGTGTTAGTCCTATTTGGTCACCTGAACACGTTAAAAGCCATGTGAAATATCAGGCATATCATTATTATCTCAGTTTTTACCCCTTAAACTGATGAAGTGGTAAAATCCAATAGGAAAGCTGCTTTTTAACATTGCAGACAGAGTTTGATAAGGATGGTCTGGGAGCATAAAACAGCCTTTTGTGCAGAAAGAACATGAATCTTATTCTTCTCTTCCCTGCTATAACTCCATAAACTCCGATTACATTTATAACTTTGCATTAAATTAAATATGTTATTTTACACAAGCACTTAAAAAGTCTACTAAATATCCAATAACAGTTTTCTTTATTCCCTTGTTAGCAGCTGCCATGGTGGCAGGACTCGCACAAGACGGAAAGTGATTTAGTGCATTGATTTGCAGTTGGCACAGCCCTCTGTTCTCAAACAGAACTGATTAGCTTAGCAGGAAAGTGCCATTTACTTTTTATCGCATTTCTTTTCTGCTCATCTCCCTTCAGTGGTTGCCAAGAGAAACAGCAGAACTGTAACCTCCTGAGCAAGTTGCTTACTTTCTTCAGCTCCAAATTCTGCAATTCTGAGGACTAATTTGTCTGAATGGTGCTGCAGCATCAATACACATGCCAGGGTTACTGCTTTGATATGCTGAAAACAGGTCCCAGTGAGCTCTTTCAGGCTGTTTCTACACAAAATTAACCCTGACAAGACAACCCAAGTCCCATCTAAACCAGGATTTTAGGATTGGGTTTTTTTGCCATTTACTGGAAAAGCTAATAGGACACTAAAGCATAATGCCTAGCTGGGAAGATTCCTCCTGAGTATGTCACTTTTGCTTCATAGACTGACCCTAGGGCTTGCCTTCTAATACATAACATTTGGAGAACTGTGTATATACTTCTCCACCTCTGATCTTCTGTGTATTGAAGCTGCTGGGGAGACTCTTGATTCACCAGTTAAAAGTAAAGATTTTCTGCAGCACAGAATGACTAGCAGCTGCAGTAAAAACAGTGGGAGTCATTGAATTAGCAATTATTTTCCCTTGAAGACCAATTCATGACTGAAGTTCAGTTTGCTTTGGATAAGACTCCATAATTTCACGGGTCAGATCCTCGGCTGAAGTGAGTCTGTGTGGCTTTTTTGAAGTCCATGAACATACACGGAGTCATACTAGCTGAGGTCAGTGGAATGACACTCTGTCAAACCAGTTAAGGATCTGATCCCATAAACTTATCATGACTATTCAGTCTTGTTAGTCCTTCACAGTTCTCATGCAAACTGCTTAAAAATTCCTCAAAGTCAAAGCTTCTCAGGGGTGGTAGATATTTTCAAGTCTGTTTTTGATGAAAAATAAGAAGGAAAAAATTGGAATGGGTGGGAGGCTGAAAACCATGGTTCAGAGTTATTTCTGGAAACAGAGATGAAAAGATAAGGGAGAGAGAATTTCTTTCCTACTTTCTAGCTGAAATTCACTCTTAATAGTATTAATCCTTTTGGACTCTTTACAGTTAGCAGAGATGAAGAGGCTAATCTCTGCCTATTCTGCACTGGAGGCTCCATTAGCTCTACTAAATAGCTGGTACAGCACCAGAGAAAGAAGTACATATGCATTTACTTCCCTTCTCCTTTGATCTCAGCAAGAGATTATAAGACAGCTCCTGTGCTCTGTTCTTTCATTTTAAAATGCAAAACTTTCTTCCCTCTGGCACAGGAAATCCTGGTGAGGAGAGGGCCCTGTACTAGAAAATGTATAGCTCACACTCCTCAAATGTATCTAACTCCATTAGTCATGTGAATTCAGTATCTTTTATTCCCTCTTAGGACCCATCTTCCCTCTTGCCACAACAACAAAGAAAATCCTCTTTTCTGGTAAAGCAGGAGTTATTTGAACTGCACTAATTCAAAAGACCACAGTATCTGCCATAGCTAATGATCTCCTAACAAACTAGGGATGAGTTGATAGGGGAAACGCCACCTCTTTACAGGAATTTAACTACCGAAGAAATGGGTTTACTCACTGTCAGCAAAACCTTACTCTTTCAGTGCTATATACCATTTGTTCTGCCAGTGGTGACAAACTCTAATGACCATGAGTTGAATTTTAGGATAAGGTGAATTGTGCCTCCATTGATTACATTAGTTAGTTTATTCAAGTGATTAAAAAGAGAACTTTGTGTGACTGGTTCAGATATAGAGGTAAATATTTGGCCAGATGAAACCAAAGTCATGTCTATTCACCCACAGACTTCTTCACACTTGTTTTCATTAAATATCCTCCTTGGCTTGCAGATGCCAAAGCTTTCTTGGTTTTCTTCCTGTGGAAACTCAAACGCAAGGTGGCAGAAGAAAGGAAAATAATAGCACTAGAATCTAGGCACAACATAGTGTCAGAACATGGCTGATGCTCACACCTCTAGTTGGATGGTATAGAAATATAGGCAGAGGCACAAGGTTGTGGCCTCCAAAGTGAAACCCGTAATCCTGCATCAGAGCCCAAGAGGCTTACTTAGGTTTGGAGAGCATCAGATACCTCAAAAAGAGGCACAGAGGTGACAGCCTCCTTAGTGAGGTTTTGCTCAAAGTTGTCAGTAATAAACACTGAAAATTAGAGTGTGTCCTAAGTCCCATCCCTCTTCAGGGCTTGGGGAGCTTACTTAGGGTCACAGGGAGGGACCCCTGCTGTTTGGGACTCTTTCCTGAGGACTGATGTCCAGGCCTTGTCTTTCAACCTAGGAAGAAACAGGAGCAGGGATCATCCCTTTTAAGAGATGGGGTAGCTGGCAGATGGTGTTGAAGGAAGACCCAGTGTGACACAGTTACTGCATTGATCCAGAGCAGGGCTGTAGTGGGGCTGGAGACAGACTGGCACTCCTGGGGCTGGGACTGGCAGCTCGGGGGAGGCTGAAATGGGGTCCTAGGCTGTGGGAAGGGTGAGGGGAACCCTGGGGGCTTGGGCAGGGACAGAGACACCTGTCAATGCCCTCGGAGACCTGATAATCAGCAGACTTGTCATACAGTCTGGCTACCTGCACATACAGTCTAATTTAATGCTCTTTTCTGTATATTTTAACCTTTGTATTAGACCAGTGAGCTTTAAATGTAGGAAAAATAGGAATGAAAGTTTTAACAGTAATCGAGTTCTTCCCCACTGCTAGTTAAGACAGTCACTAATCCACCCAAAGCAGCAGTCCTTGCAGTAGTCATACACTTAATGACAGTGCTCACCGAGTTCTCGCTTGGTTTCCAAGACCATTGGTTGAAATATGCTGGGTTCTGATACGCAGCAAAACCCCTGTGAACTGCCATCATGTGCCTTCTGACCACCTTGCAGCAGATCCTGCAGTGCAGGAGCATGCCTAATCCCCCATTAGCGCCAGGTCACCATCCTGAGCACCGACCCTTCACTGACAGGTGACAGTGACGGGGCACCGAAGGAGATGGTGCATGTCTGTGGCAACAAGTGCCAGGACAGGGAAGAGCTGGCACTGCCATGAGGCTCATCTGAGCAACCCCCTGATGGGGCCAGCCTGCAGCCCAACATCCTGCAGTGTGTATGGTTTCTTTGTTATGCTACCATATGTAAATGTTAGGTCGGTATAGCAAAACAGAATCACAGAATAGTAGGGGTTGGAAGAGACCTCTGGAGATCATCTAGTCCAACCCCCCTGCCAAAGCAAGGTCACCTAGGGCAGATCACACAGGAACATGTCCAGACGGGTCTTGAAAGTCTCCACAGAAGGAGACTCCACAACCTCCTGGGGCAGCCTGTTCCAGTGCTCTGTCACCCTCACAGTAAAGAGGTTTCTCCTTATGTTGAGGTAGAACTTCCTGTATTTCGCTTTGTGCCCATTGCCCTTTGTCCTATCACTGGGCACCACTGAAAAAAGACTGGCTCCATTTCCTGACACCCATCCTTCAGGTGTTTATAAACATTGATCAGATCCCCTCTCAGCCCTCTCTTCTCCAGGCTAAACAGCCCCAGGGTTCTTAGTCTTTCCCCGTAAGAGAGATGTTCCAGTCCCATAATCATCCTTGTAGCCTCTGTTGGACTCTCTCTGGTAGTTCCTTGAAAACAGTACTTAGAATATCAGTTCTTCAGTATTACAAAGAGACTATGCTCTGGTTTGTTCAGTTTTGTAGTATTCTTTTTCAAATTCTGAATCCTGGACATTGCAACGTACTTCAAGTTATGGGGGTCACATCTGGAGTGCCATGGCTAAAGACCACGACATTGCAACCATATTTATTACGTTTTACAAGGCATTTGATTGTCCAGGACCATTCAGAGTGTCCAGGAGCATTCGTGCTAAGAAAATTGAAGCACTTTGGCCTTGACTGAGCTTCAGCAGATGGATTTGTTTCATATTTGTTAACAAAAGAGAGCAAGAGAGGGAGGAAAAAAAAAGATGGCAATTTGTCTCCAGAAGTAGCCAAATAGTAAATCTCCAGGGAACAGAGTTTTATGGGAGAGAGTCTGTTTCTGCTATTCTGCTTCCAGACTGTATAGCTGGCTTTCAAGATAAAAGCAATTGTCTAATGCTGATGACTTAAATGCAAACAATCCCACCATTTGTTTCCTCAGCCCTGAGTGACAAAACTTCAGAGTTGCAACTCTGCCACTTCTACAAATAACTTACTAGCAAAAAATGAACTTGTTCAATTAAAAAAATAAATGGAGAAGGACAAACCCATTATCTTCCCCACAAATGGACAAGAACATGAAGTCATGTTCCATATGGCTCTGATACTGTAGGGTGGTTCAGGCTGCAGGTTGAGGTCTGTGTCATTGATGCGTGTGCAGCTTGGGGTCTGTCTAGCTCATGTCTACTGCTGAGTGATTTGTACCTAGTTTGCTCAGTGGTTTTAAGCTTTTTTGTTGTTTGTATCAGATTTTGATTCTTCCAAATATACTTGTCAGTAGAATTTGCTCAAATGCACTTTGTAAAGACATTTCAGTCTATGTAAACTATTTGTTTTGACTGTTCACTAGTCATGCTGTGTAACCAGCCACCTAAGGCAAACTGCAGTTTTCCAGTGCTTTTGCAGATGACTGATCCCTGAAGTCCCCTGAATGGTTTTGCAAATCTCTACTGTAATATGTCTCCAGTCACCCAATTAGGTTACCAAAAGCTATTTCTCAGTCACATAACAAGGGTTGCTATCTGTTGACTCTTAAAAGATACGCTTAGTGTCCTGACAGAAATGAAAACGATGGAGTGATTTGCACATACACAAAATGAATTGCAAAAGGAACATTTTCATGATTCTTTTTAACCTAAACATATTGAAAATGTAAAACTCACTTCCAAATCACTTAATAAAACTAATAATAAATACAAATGCCAGCTTGCTGAATTCTTCATAGACAAGAAGTACAACAAAGCTTCTATTCTAATATTGATGTATATTAGATCTTCACTTGACTATCTCTGATCAGGCTGCTGCTGAAGAGATCTGGAGGTCTGGACCACGTCACTACATTCCCAGTTTAAATCCATTGGGTAAGTTATGGCAGTACTCTCTGTTTCTTACCATGTAAAGAGTGGTGTGATTTCTCCTCCTGATAAATGGCAGTGGACCTCCTTTCCTAGTGAATAAAAGCAGAGAGCCTCTCAAGATTAAACCCTTTGCAAACAAATCTCTTGACTGCCCTGCTGTCTTTTGCCTGGCCGGGTGGATGCTTAGCACAGTAATGGCTGCGGTTAGAAGAGATAAACCCCCCTCTGATTGACTTGACTTGTATTGACTGCCAGTGCCAGGTTCTTAAAAGAAGACTGTTGGATTAGTGCAGAAGCAACACTGCCTTCATGTGCAGAGACCTCCATGGAACAAACATATGGTGTTTACGGTGAGTTAGCTTTTAGGAGTGAGCTGCAGAAGAAATCTGACTGCTAAGGTGCAGTCAGGGCAAAGGTGCAACAGTGTTCATAGTGCAACAGGGCTCCTGAATGTGTGTCATTCATCGTAACTCCATGAATGAAGTCCCAGGTACCTCATGGGACCATGTTTACTGCTAACAAACTAGTTAAAAACATATGTTACGGATTAAAATATTTTGCATTTCTTAATATCCAAACTGAGGTCACACCCAGAGACTTCCAGCCTCTCTCTTGTAAATAACCAGCTCTGACTCAGAATGTGCATAACCCAAAATACCTTGTTATTGTTGTTGTTACCTTGTGGTAACAACATTACATTTGGCATAATTAAAAGAAAACAAAGATATCTGGCCTAAAATAGGCAATATGTATTTTTAAGCGTAGAAGGTCATTCAGCACTGTTATTTTGAGGACTCTGCTGACAGAGCCTTTTCTGCAACATTTTAATTTCAGTGCTACTATCTATAGCCCTTTGTGTGGATTTGTCCTTTCAATGTGCACTGTTGTCAATGAAAAGATACTGTCAGCTGGTTTCAAGGTGTGACTCAGAAAAAACTGGTAAAATTCTCTGAAATTTTCAAAGCCATGCTGCATATTTTCACTTGCTGCATATTTTCACTTTTAACAGATATGCATGCAATCCTCTACAGTTTGGAAAATCACAGAATGATAGAATCATTCTGGTTGGAAGAGACCTTTAAGATCACCAGGTCCAACCATTAACCCAGCACTGCCAGGTCACCAGTAAACCGGGTCTCTCAGCACCACATCTACACGTCTTTTAATTATCTCCAGTGATGGTGACTCAAGCATTTCCCTGGGCAGCCTGTTCCAGGACTTGACAACCCTTTCCATAAAGAATTTTTTCCTAATACCCAGTCTAAACCTCTGGTGGTGCAATGTGACTCCACTTCCTCTTCTCCTATCGCTTGTTACATGAGAGAACAAACTGACGCCCACCTCTCTACAACCTCCTTTCAGGGAGTTATAGACAGTGATAAGGTCTCTCCTAAGCCTCCTTTTCTCCAGCCTAAACAACCCCAGTTCCCTCAGCTGCTCCTTGTAAAACTTGTGCTCTAGACCCCTCACTAGCTTTGTTGCCCTTCTTTGGACATGCTTCAGCACCTCAATGTCTTTCTTGTGCTGAGGGGTCCAAAACTGAACCCAGTATTTGAGGTGCGGCATCACCAGTGTTAAGTACAGAGGGACAATCACTTCCCTGGTCCTGCTGGCCACACTATTCTTCATACAAGCCAGGATGCTGTTGGCCTTTTTGGCCATCTGTGCACACCAACAGCCCACTGTCGACCATCACCCCCAGGTCCTTTTCCACCAGGCAGCTTTCCAGCCATGCTTCCCCAGGCCTGTATCATTACATGGAGTTCTTGCGACGCAAATGCAGTACCAGGCACTAGACCTTGTTGAATCTCATACCATTGGCCTTGGCCCATCGATCCAGCCTATCCAGATACCTCTGTAGAGTCTCCCTACCTTCAAGAAGATTAACACAGTTGCCTAACATGGTGTTGCCTGCAAATTTACTGAGGGTGCACTCTCTCCCATAAGCTGTCTCCCATCTACAAACAAGAGCCAAAGGGATTTTAGCAATGACGATTATCAACTCTTGTGGACATTCTTTGAGCTCTGTTATGGATAATGTCCATGAGAAAGTGTATACATACATCACCCTGCATGCAAACATGTATATATTTAAAGGAACCTTTGCATTCTTCCAAAGGACAGGCACTGAGTTTGTAAATCATAGCTTCCAAACACCTGAATACGTATAGGAAATATCTACACCTCAGGGATTTTGGCGTCTGGTGAAGATATTCATGCTTAAAACAGGCTTCCCCATGTCCAACAGAAAATCTTTGCATTTATTTCAAAGAGCAAGACTTGGCAGGCTCACAGATTTTTAAAGTTATTATGAGTAGGCTTGTAGAAGGGAAAGCAGAGCCATACAGAGATCTGGAGAGAGCTAGATTTGGATAAATGGTGGTTTTAAAAGGAGCAGCACAGAGTATGTGTTTAGAAAGACATTCCATTTTGATTTAAGATATGCAACTACCCCTGATATTGCCTGTAAGCCCATCAGAAGAATAGGATTTTCTCTCTCGTAAGGATGATTTTATTTTTTAAGGTCTACTCTAAAGTATTACTGAAAAAGCAAAAAAATATCATAGCTTCTCCCCGAACAATTTAGAACCAGAAAAGGAAAGGCTTCCTTCTGTTCTTTCCTCTTTCTTACATGCTGCCCTATTCTGACAGGCTGATCAGCAGGACGATGGGGATTTACTGTTTGTTCCGTGACACATAAAAGGCGGCATTAAAATAAAAAGATCTCACGTAAATATTTGCATCATTTTTGTAATCAGTGAGAAAACAAACAAACAAAAACAATGAGGTCAACACTGGATGTACTAATCTTGCCAATGCTCTGTATAATTAAAACAATTTCACCTTGAAATCTGGCATTAATTACAACATGGAGCACCTCCAGACCTTAGCATTTTAGTTTGTTTTTATGGACCTAGTTAAAATGGAGGTTTGTATGTGCACTATTTTCCAGTTCTTTTGTTTATAATCCATTTAGCAATTATTTTACACAATCTATTTGCTGCATATTAGTCATTGCTTCTTTCTGTTGCCACATCTGTATGACTTGGGAAACACCACAATGCATCTCACTTGGCAGCAAAATTCTTCACAAAGTCCTTGAGACCAATGTACAGGCAAAACCCAAGTAAACCCCAAATCTGTATTTGCATTTAATGCACAGAGCATTAAGAGATCTGCTGCTGTTGTCTAGACAGTAACAACATTTTAAAAACAACTCTCAATTTACAAACTAGCATTTCAAGTTTTCCATCTTCATATAGGAGCTCAGCTTATGGGAGAAGTCTAAGAATATCCTGAAAAAGTGTTGATATTTTCCTGGAAATCTATTTACAGAAATGAAAAAGGACGCACCTTCGTAACCAGAACTTACACATAAACCCCTCAGCTTTGCCCTTAACTTCAACACAGAAAATGGACCTTTAAACTTCAGGAAAATGCAGATCTTGCTTTAAACTTTAGTCTTTACACATTTTAATTGGGTAACTCAGGCTTCTTAGTTAATTAGTCTGATTCTAGTACGAGTTTGATTCCTGACTTACTTAGCTTTAGTTCTGTAACTTGGGCCTAGCTTTAATTTAAACAGTGAAGATTTATTCATTAGCCTTCCTTCTTCTAACATCATGCCGTTTCAGTTAAAGAGATCTGTACTTGAAATGCATGCGTTCAGCATTGGTACTGTTAAATTAATAGTGATGTATATGTGTTTGTAGGCACAGTGACCTTTATTAGCTTCTCATTATGCTCGAAAATAGTTCTTGTTATCTGACTGAATGAATTATGTTGAGCATTGTTATGGCTCAGATAACCTATTGAAACCAGTTATTTTTCAGCATATGTTAAATGTTAAAACTAACAAGCAGTTAGTTAAGCATTACACTGGAGACTATCATCATGTCTTACATCTTGGAACATGCACTTTTAAAACTGTTCAGATTAAAGATGAATCAAAGTGCTTCAGCTTCAGGGATAGGACTGGAGGTGCACATCCCTTCAGACAGAACTGGAGTATAAAATCCAACACAAATTGCTTTTAAAATTTAATAATTCACAAAATCTATGGTTAAGCACAGCCTGCCTGGAGTAGATAAGTAAAATAAATACTGCAAAGTCAATTTTTAATAATCTGTCGCATGAAATTTAAGCACAAGAGGAAACATTTCACAATCAAGTCAGAAGCTTTCTGTAAATGATCAAATGAGAATTTTAAACCCCCTCACCTACCAATGCAAAATACATCCAGTTTATCCTTTAGTCCACACAACATATTCCTAGATTTCTTTGTTTAAATGCCTTTTACTTCTAATTGTGCCTTTGCTGTAACCCCTTTTTAGAACTAGAGTTATTTACAACAACGTCAGAAGAAGATAGACAGATACTGGAGCCTCTTATTTAACGGTGAATTGGTGCATCACATGCAGTCACAGGAAATAATGTAATTAGTTCCTCTGCTAGTCTGGTAACAAGTGGTCTGGTGTATTTATCTAATTATTGAGACAACACATTTATAACTGAAGGGATTTTGTTATAAGAGGTTTACAAAACTCTGATTTAGGCTGATCTTCAGTCTCTTAATGCCAAGTAAAAACTGGCCTTCAAGCAACATTTTTGTATGATGAAGAATAAAATCCCAGATGGATTATGACAAGTCCGTGTCGTCCTAAAAGAGAAATCAAAATGAAAAGCTGGGAAAATTAAATGGCAAGGATAATATATATACACACACACTCGTTCAGAAGGAGAGAGAGAGAAAAAATGTGAAGATTTGTATGTATTATATGCATCTGGAATCAGTACGCTAACATGCTGTTTATGCTAAGAGGTGTACCATCTGCAAGGAATAAAGAAAAGGGAGAGATTATACTATATTATGAGGAAATAGTATTTTGACTTTATTATTATGGCTGTGGCTATTTTATGAAAAGGAGGTGGATTAATAATTGTCTAACCAACCAAAAAGGAAAGAGAAAGCAAAATGGATTTTTCAGAGAAAGATTATTTCTCACGTAATAATAAGGGGCTTGTGCAATAGAGCAGAATGAGGAAGAGAAGGCAGTGACAATAAACGGAGACCAGTCTCATGGTGGGAGACAGGGGAGAGCCTGGATGTCTGCAGGGCTGAGAGTGGCTGCAGAGAAAAGGATGAGTATGTATCAGCAGCCACAGGCAATGTAGCCAGTGAGAAAGGAGGTCCTCTGGTGTGCTGGACTTACTGCAAAGTGGATGCCAATGAACCACAAGACTTGATTGCATGTCTCCTTGGCACAGCTGCCTCCTAGGGTGCCCTGGACCTGGGCAGAGGAGAGGTAGGACAAGTGGTTGCTGCAATGCAACCCTCAGTGCTGAGAGGAGATCCTGCAGTCAGTGGCTCATCTGGGATGGGATGTGGGCTAGAGTGGTTGTGTCCTCTCACATCTCTATGTAAGGCCCAGCACTGATGTGGGGAGGGACCAGCGCTGGTCAGGGCACAGAGAGTGATGACTTTAGGAGCCAAAAGTGGGACCCTTAGTTGCAAGCTGCTAGAAAATGGTTTTCTGGGAGGAAACTGTAGGGAAAACATGCTGCATTTCAGTCTAAGGTAAACCAGCTAAAATTGGTTAAAGCTCACCCCTACAGAGAGGGTCTGGAGCAAACGTCCTGCTCCTTTTATTTGCACTCTCTCATTATGGATGTTTGGCATATATCATTGTGCCTCTCCTTCACACCTCCTGCTCCTGGTCCGCCCCAGTGGCTTTTTGTTCTGAATGGAAGGACAACCCTCACAGAGCGCCTTTTTCCTGATAGATACTGGTTTCATTTACAGTGGGTTGGAAATGCATGTGCTGCAGTGCCCTGGGCCTTTCAATCACTCGCTGAGAGCACTCACTCTTCATTGTTTCCATTTTAACGCTGTTCTTGCAGCTGCAATTGCAGCCTCTTTGAATTAAATCTGGGTTAACAGACTGAGGACAGATAAACCCCAAGAGAGGAGATGATGTAAATCCAAACAGCAATTCTTTAACCTATTCCTTTTTTACGACAGGCTGGAAGCCCTGCATGTGATCGGAAGCAAAGTGCATTTTTGCAGTCTATTCTGATTTGTATAAACCTTTCTTGGGCTATTTGCATAATTTTTCAATTAATCACCAGGACAATACTCTAAGTCCTAAACATCTATCTCCCGGGCATTTAAGGTATTCTTGCTAATATAAAAGCTTTAAATGACAATGATGAGGCCAAGACCTGGGGTTTTCCATTTATTTTGCATGTAAAACCCAGTCCAAATGTTTACTGTACCTTATACTCTACAACAAGTGCATCAGTGATTACTGAAAAAGCACAGATGGGATGTAGACAGTTTTTCACTCCTTGTTCCATATGATAGAACTCAACACATCTGGTACACTATGAAAAGCATCTTTGCACTAATTTGTTTGTCAGTATCTATTGAAAGGACTATCTGTCATCCTGTCGTAGTTTGGTTGCCCTGAGATGTCTGAAGATGAGCCTAGTCACAAATTGCGACTGCTGGCCACTTGGGACTAACTGGTAGAAACCACCAGCTGTTCCAAGGATCACCATCAATGGTGGATTTGTTTCTTTTCTGCACTTCTTTATAAGCAGGAATTTCAGTGTAATCTCTCCTCGGACATTTTGTATTGCAAGAAGAAACCAAATCACTTGAGCAAGAGACAGTTTGTTTGCACTCGCTGTCCGAGTGCAGATTTCCATCTGTTTCTACAGCTGAGTGAGTTTTCTTTGACTGTACAGGAGTGATGCAGGGGGCAGAAAATATACTTGCTGGTGGTGTGCATGTGGTAATCTTGACACTTGCCTTTGTATGCTAGGTCTTTTATATCAGGAACCTGGCCATAAATAGATTGGTTTGTCAGGGAAAAGTAGAGGTCCTAAAGGAAACTTGGTGTTTGTATATGTTAATCAATACAGGCTGAGAAATGTTTTTTCCCATAATTCTTCATGCTGCTCATCTTCTTGAAAGACAACCCTGTGATTTATGATTTGTTGTGTTTATTTTACCTTATCTCCTTATCAATGAATCAAAGTGTTGGATGTAATTTCTTTTCCAGTCTGATGTGTTTTCTTATTATAAATGCTTTATTGCATTAAATTTTGATTGTGTGACTAATTTAAGCCATTTCTCTTCAGTCAAGAGCTATTCTGGCACAAGAGTGAAAGTCTGATGGAAGGTGTGAAGTTCAGGTTCTGCTAATGGTTGGGCAACATATACATAAATAGCTTTCAGAAATATGAGAAATCCTGTGAAACAGAGTGGAAGCATTCCCATGTCCATTCAATGGGGATGTAACTTCCAAAAATACTGCACTGAACTGTCTGTAGTTAATTAAGCAATCATGCATTTTTATACTTAATCTGTATGATCAGAGTTACACTAGTGTAACTTGCAATTAATGCCAGCCATTTAAAAATAATAAAAAGATTTTTCTACTCAATGGCATAAAATCCTTTGAAACTACAGGCCATACCTTGTTTCTCTAGTATTATTGAAGGAAGAACCAGCACCTTATCTGTATGGGAACAATAATGATATATGTTTACCAGCTTTTTACATGATTACTCAAAGCGCCCAAGTTGGTTCCTAAGCTTTGAACATAAGTCCCACAATATCTCTGCCTAAAATTAACGATGTGTTGTGATCCTGAGTACTCCATAAGTGTGAAGAGAAAGAAAATGTTCACATTTTCTCCCTGCTAATAATTGAATTTGATATGAAAGATTTAAACCAAAACCAACCTAGTAATTTGAACACCTTCAAACAAGTGTTATCCTCTTTGATATATACAGCTATAGAATAGTTTAGGGCCCTGACAAAAAGATGAGCATACCTTCCTTATTTTCTGGGAACTGGTGATGTTTGAGACAATAGCTCCTATTGTCTTACATGAGTTGCTCCCTAGCCACTAAATGACAACACTCCTTTTATCCCCCCATACTGGTGGTACCAGTTTACAATATTTGGAAGCTGTGTTTATTTAAGACTTGGATTTTTTGGTTGTGAATATCCAACTTGCAGAGATAAGAAAAACAGCAACTAATTTTATTATCAGCCCAGTCTAACTGATGCAATACTAGCAAGCATGAGAAGGAAAAACAAAACTGAAGTTGGCTCACATTCAGAGATTCACCCTCAGACAGGTGTCTCAGGTGGGTTTTGAGTGACAGCCAACAAAATGCAAGATGCACCATGATCCTGACTAGGATTATTTGCAAGAAGGGCCCTCTCTGTGAGTGAACACTGAAAGAATTGGGCCCCAAACTGGCAACTGGATGTGATGGAAGCGCATGTTCCTCACTCCTGCCAATATCTAAATTACAGCATGTGAAAATGCTGCCAGTGCGTCTTGATTTCTTGAACCCATTTCATGTCTTCAGTGAGGTAAACCTTGCTAAAGTTGTGTACGACAGACTTCTAGTTTGCTTTGGGGAAAAAATAAAAATCAAAAAAAAATCAAGCAGCCTAGTAAACCAGAATAGATGTGCTGAGGGAACCCTTAAAAATTAAGACAGCCTTCCGTGACTGCAAAGCACATTTTGAGTTGAATAATTAGAGGATTAAACAACCCATAATGTAGCTGGTTTCACAGAAAGTCTGATTTGATAATAAACTGTTCTCACACAATTTAGGCTTTGCAGTTGGCTGCTAAACACAGAGCTATGGTGTGCACTAAATGAGATTATATTCTAAAAATGGTTGCAGTAAACATGTAGCTGTTGTGGAGAGCTGCAGTATGGTGCTGGACGTGGCATTTATATGAAAATCATATCCTTGTACCACTCAGAACAACACAACCGCTTTTACTATTTCCTCTTTCACCTTAAGGTTAACACTAAGCAGGTTGCCTAGGACCATGTCCAGCTGGGTTTTGACTATGTCCATGGATACAGACTTCACAACTAAAGCTGGTCTGAGTAGTGGCAGCTGAAGGTGCCCAGGAAAAACATCATGGGCCTGAGGCATAGGTGCTAGTAGGCAGCTGATGAAGGAAGTTTGCATAAGGCCAGTAACGTCTGTGCTAAAGTATTTTGCCTTGGTTCTCCAGCTCCTACTCGCTAGCTTAAGAGAGACCTTCACATAGGAAGCTAATATTTTCCCACATTTTCAGAAGGTGGTTATACATAGACAAGAAAGAAATTCTTATCTCATCTGAGAATCCCAGCGGAGAGCTGGGACTCCAGGCACTCAGAGACTTCATTTTCCTCCTTCTTTCCTTACCCTGCAGGTCTTTCTATTGCACATCCCATTTCTCGCAGAACCGCAAAGCCTTGGAGGAAATCTGATGAGAAGAGCTTTCACCAGGAGACTTTCTGTGTATTTTACATTCAGTGGAACAGAAAATCAAGGTCAATTTAGAAAGAATTTGATTGATACTGCTTACAGTCAAAGCCAAAGTTAGACAGCACAAGCCAGGCACCTGAGAGGCAACCTGATTTTAGCATCATTTGATTTAAACTTCATGGGACATTGCAAGTCCAGGCACATTTTTTACCCAGTGTCGTATACTGACTCGACCAGGGTCAAACAAATAAAACTTTATTTGAAAATTCCTTACTTGTCTACTTCTGTTTGCCTTAGTGCAAAATTGATGTGACAGAGATTTCTGAAAACCCTTTTTTCCTGCAGGGATTAATTCTGGTGGGACTCTGTGTGTTAGGGTTTTTTATAATCTCTGCTGGCTGTGAAAAAGTACTATAGCACCTATGGAAATGATCACGCCGTTTGCTTCTGTAGTTGCTGTCAGTTTTCAGTTAATATAGAAAGACAAAAGGACCATAGGCTGAAACTGGTGCATGATGGCAGAACTCAAGGTTGGATTTTTCATTTTTGTTAAAAAACTCCCACATTCCTACAGTTTCCTGCTTCTCTACCACCTTCATTCTTCTAGGCCAAGCAAGAGATGGGAGACCTGGGAGATAATGGAGAGTGTACAATAATAAGAATTGATTCGTTAACTCTTGAGTCTGACCTATGAAGGGATTATACCCTGAATGTCACTCCCAGCTGTACCTCAAAGTGGCATTTGAATGCATGTTGCAAGAGGCAGCCATACATATCAATGAGGAGGGATGGAGAGGTTGACTCTGCCTGTCTGTGCTGGCACGGCCATTCAGAAAGGCTCTTGGCAGTGGTTAGCATGTTTTTACTCTGCTGCTGCCGAGTCTGCTTTCCTGTTTGGGTCCATGTGTCCCGTGGACCAGGTAAACGCTAGCTGAATTGGTAGACATGATTTATTAACCATGGCAAGGCAGCAAGATATTTTAGGTTCACTGAATCAATCAGAATCTCTTTTAACGTAAAATCAGTTTACGACAGATATAAATCTTTTAAAACTCTCAGCATCTTTTATGAACAGAATGAATACTTTTATGCAAATATGAGCAGTTCTTCCAGAGTCACTTATGTTTATGAAACTCCCATAAATTTCCTGAAGGTCTGCAGCACTGGAACACAACAATAAGCCACCAGCAGTTTTCATAGCAGTGATTGCTATTTTTGAGACAAGTATGAGACCTATTTTGGAAGATGCTTTATGCCTTCCTGTAGTTTAAGACCTTTATTCCTGCTTCAAAAATCACCTACAAGCTACTTAGGGCTAGCATTTGAAATCCCGTTTGCCATTTGGTAAAGAGAGAAGAAAAACAAGCAATGGTAGGTAACACTTGGCCGCTTCTATTAACCAGTATAACATGGAGTACAGCCTTCAGTGGAAGGTATGTAGTGAAATTACACTTGCTAAGTGATATTTTTAAACCTGACGACTGATCTTGTGACTCCTTATATGGAACGTAACACTTCCTCTGCTCCTATGGCTTCCATGTACTTCTTCAGGACTGCCACATCCTTGCCCCTACAGTTTTGCCATGATCTTTATCAAAACGGCTAAACTGTTAAGACTTACGGTTCTTATGGGAACAGCCGCAAGGAAACAGTGGGCAAACTGGACCTAGCAAAAAATAAGTTATTGACAGCAGTGAGGACAGGCTTTTACCATTGAGACAAATATGCTGGTGGGAAGTAACAGTTCATTTGGGACTTCAAGAGCCTATCTTAAATTGCAATGGCTTTGAGGGGGTTTCAGTGCTGAAACTCTTAATGCATCCAGGTACATCGAAATTTCCCCTGGGGGTGGGATGACTTTAACTGTCATTTCAAGTTTTACATTCTTCCTTAAAATCAGCTATTTCATTTAAATAAAAAGGTTCTATATTCCAGGATGGAAATGCAGCTGCCTCAAGTAACCCTGCAGCATGTTGATTTATTACTGACTATATACTCCTTCAAGGAGAAGATTCCTTAGGAAGTTCATTCTAGACCCAGCTCCATATTTCTTGCTACATAGCACTTTATATTAATCTCACTATATTTGCATCCATGTAATTTGGGAGGAAAAAAAGTTAATTACATATTTGGTTAAATACATTTGCGGGATTTAATGCTTTGTGTTCACATGAGTAAACTGCTGTCTGCCATTAGAGATGTTAACAGAAAAGTTATCTATCTGAAAAGCATCTTTTCCACATAAATTGAGAAATGAAAAGATCTTCAAGTTTCTACCATTCTGAAACTGTATCTGTCAGTAAAACTAGGCTTAGGATATACCTTTAAAAAAGAACAGAATTCTGAAAGGAGAAACATCTCTTTTCTGAGTCTTTACATCTACTTTTTAAGTGATGAAAAAAAAAAACTATTACATTTAAAAACAAAGGCTATAATGTTATATACCTTTGAATGATCATGGCTTAAAAAGGATTATTATGCAGTAAAATTGGATGAACTCTCCCAAGGTTGGTTAGTATAACTTTTCACCAATTTTAGCACTGGTTTCATTCACACACAAACTGCACTTTGTGGCAAGCACTCACGCATACAAAAAAACCTGCCCATGTATTGGAACATGTAAGTGTCATATCTATAGCTCACATTAATTTTTAAGGAAGTGTCAGTCCTAACAGTTCCAGTGTTATCAATGTACACTCCAAATCTCAGTGAACTAAGCTCTCAAAGTAAATGAGAAATGGATGGGAGAGTATGACTTTCTGAACGGAAGAAGGAACTTTCCTAAGACTACATACTTACATAACCAGTGTTGCTATGACAGAAACAAGGTTGATGCTTTTTTGTTTCACATCATAAGTGTATTTTGCTCAAACAGATCCACCTATGCTGAAACTAAGGTTGCAGACTCATAAACTTCTACATAGTTTGGCCATCAGGGAAGGACCATGAGTCACAGGATCTCAAGTGTGTGTTAGATACTGGGACCAACAGGCATCTAAATAAATACCTGAAAAATGTTAACATTCCCTAACACCTAATAATGTTACTCAACAGACTGTACTACCCCGAATCAAGGTATGGGTACTAACCATCTGATTGCTACTTTGTGCAGGACACCTCCGTTGTGACTCCCAGTACTGCTGGGAACCAGGAGAAAGACCGCATTATTAGAAGGAAAATCCACTTGTCCTTCTTGGACATCACTTCTTCCAAAGGAAACACTTTGTGCAAAAGAAATAGGGAGGGATAGCTGATGACTGGATGTGATTTCTCACACTGTGTGGGCATGTGATTGATTGCTGGATCCCATTTTCCCCTTAGGAGGAGAATTCATGCAGTTAAACAAATGATCTGAGGTCTTTCTCCAACAGGGCAGTTTGAAATTCATGAAATTCATGCTCATATATAACAAGAAAAGGTAAAATGGGATACAGGCCATTAATAATATCATCAGCTCAGTGAAATCGGGGAGCCATCCTTACTACTGCACATGTGGTCTACTTCCAACCTTAGAGAAGAGCTATACTTTAAATAAATAGCAAGACTTTTTCCATACTATATAGTTGCTAGGCCTCGCCTCGGTTGTGCATATGTCTATACATATAATAGTCTGGGATGTCCTAATTGTTACTGCAGGATCATTATTAAAAAAGAATTTATTCCCTGGTCACAACAATGTTTATTTTGGCCTAAAAGCAGCTGAATAGTGAGAAAGAACCAAAACTTAAACACATCTTAGATTCCTAGCTGCTCTTAAATGACTGTTTAAGCAGCTGTTTTAAATTAACAGTGTCACTAAATCAGTCTTTTCACTATTTTCACCTGGAGACTCAAATTGAAAATCATAAAATCCCTCTGCAAAAGTGTGTTGTTGGAATACGGTCAGGCCATTTTTAAGATAAAATGTTATAACAGTGTGCTAAGGTGCAATTTTCTCCTTTTATTACCCAAATAGCAAAAAAAAAAAAATTTCTAAAAAAATTTAAAAGATAAATGAGATACAGATTCCAAACAAAATGTGTCTCTAATTGGATATTTCTGTAACAAAATGTATTCCAGCACAGTATATATTGAATCATGGTATTTTAGAACAAATAGTGAAAATATTTTATACATATTGTTAATAAAATATGATGCACTAAAATAAAAAGGTTTTTTATTGCTGTGAACACAAGCCAAATACTGCCAGTCAAACATGTTGAATAGGGCAGATTGGTTACAAATGCTCCTTCTATACAAAGCTTTAATGAATAAAACTTCTCCCTACATAGTGTGACAGCCTCATTTTTAAGCCTACTTGGTAGTGTCAGTTGAATCACTGCTAAGTATGAACTGTCAAGTCTGGCAGACAAGTGTAAGACTGTGTATAGTTGTTACCTGGTTTCATTTGTTATAGACTAGCTAATAATATCAGTCCCATACACGACTTTTTCCAGATGCATAGGGGAGGGGATCCCTGTGTTTATGGAAATTCCAAAGAATGTAAAACGACATTCTTCCCCTTTTGTACGCAGTTTATCTTACTTGATTTTCATAGTATGGATCCTATTATATTTCTTACAATAAACTATTTTAATGGATAGTTTTTTTCCTGGTTACTTAAAAGTGCACTTGCAAAGCGAGCTAGTGCTTTTGTAAAATGAGATGAGTAATTTTAAAAGAGGCTGCTGCTCATAATTTATTGTTATTATACAATTCTCATGTTTAGAAGACATCTCAGATAATAAATCCTCATTTACATTCATATCCTCTGTCTCTGGATTTGAAGAAGTGTCTTAATCTCAACAGCAATACAGATGATGAGGAGTGTCTATCTCAGACCTCTGTGTTACACTTGCTTATCCTCAAGTTCTTATCAGTGTGATTTCTCCATAGCTGAGGAAAGCGCCTTGCCTTCCCTCCCATTGCTAAGTAGGGCAAATTGCAGGAGGTGTCACATTCTGAGTCAGAAGTCTGCTGGGTCACTAGCAGGACATTTTGACGCACTCTCACAAAACCTATGGAGCAGAAACTCTAGTAGTAAAGCTTCCAGGTGCCCTAGATTGTGAACAGTGATTTGGGTTGTTTTCAAAAAACACTATATAATTCAGAAAAGAAATATGCCTTACAAATTGTGGAGGACTTGCACCACAGAGAGACAGATAGTGAAAATTTAATTTGACTTCCATGTACAGTAGGAAGAACTCCTGTTATTTGTATGATTAGGAAGCTGGACAGGTTATTAGTTAACTGGATACCTAAGTATAACCAGATCTTATACAATGTTATCACATAGAGCAGTGACAGAAACCCCTCGGAGCCCTGCATGGTATGTCCTGCAAGTTCATTCTGTTTCATTTGATTTCTGCGGCTGTTTCCTTTCATACTGAGAGGGAAACACAGGAAATGTTGAAATGGCTCAGTGGACTGACTTAATATTAGAGCAGTTATTTTTATGCAGGATATCATTCTCTCTGTTTGCTTCCAGAGGAAGTACTGGACCATGTCCTCCTGATGGGGAGCGGCAGCTCCTCTAGAGATGGCACTTACATGAGTTGTGCTCAGATGGAGATGGTCCTGGTGGTTTCACAGGTATCTTCCACCCACCTGGCCCTTCATATTTGTTGTATCATTGCCAGAACCTTTGACAGAAAGAGAAGCAGCTTTGCTGACACAGCAGATGAGAAGATACCCCTGAAATGTTTTAGCACAACTATTCATGTGAAAAGAGCTAGGGATGGTGGATGCGCTCTTTTGATCATAAACACACATTTCCTGATAGACTAGAGATGCACTGCTGTACAGGTTGTAAAAAAATGCTCACACTGAAACACTGGCTTTCCAGCAGCTGCTATAAAACCTTAACTGCAGATGGAGGAAAGAACGTAATACCAAATACAATCATACCAGGCACAGATGAGGGTTGGTAGCATCAGATTAAAAGACTGGGTAAAACAATTGCCCAGGAATGGACCACTGCTCAGCTTCTGATATGTATGAACCTGCAAAATGTAGGTACCATGAACTCATCAGCTTCTATGAGCAGGTTTTATAATGCAAACGCCCAGAGGCCATTAGCTAAAGCTGTGGCTCTCTGGTGAGGCCATGCGGGTATGTGAGATGTATCCTTACTAGCTTTGTCCACATTTTGGGGATGAAGGGCAAGGGCAGTTACATATGCTACCTACAGCAAGAAAATTATCATGGCATGAAACTGGGTAGCTGGTTATCTCTCAAATGGGCAAAGAAGTAATCTACAGCAGACCAGAGCTTGAAGGGGTCATGAATTCCTTCAAAAGCATTGAAATGACATGTACTGATTGCTATATCATCTTCTGGAACACTGGGGGAATAAAAAGTGATTACATCAACAGCACTCTTGTAAATCATAAAGAGGACAATCTCCTTAAAGGAAACTCTACTGAATTTCCTTGGGATAAACTCCTGAAAATCATAAGAAATTATAAAACATTTTGTTCCTCTGCTCATGTCTTTCCAAGTCTTACTTAGGCAGCTTTAAAAACAGAAATATAAATCATTATAATCAAGGTAGGAAGTAATATTATATTTTAATGGCAAAATAATATCAAGATTGCAATAAATTATACAAAAAATGTATTAGAAAACCTACGTAAGATGTTGAATTATTATCTGAGGTGAAGTTATAAAGTTGCAAGTTCATAAATAATAATGAAGCTTCTGTTGGCAACATAAGTCATGTTTAAACTGTAGAGTTTGTACTCGGTTTTTACAGAACAAGATCTTAAAAAGAGGAAAGACAAAGTGGAGAGAGCATATCCCCAGATAAAGCAGCTGTTACCATCCATGGGCTGTCTAGTGAATGGCAGAGTACCCTCCAATTGAAATACAAGCTAATAGGCAAGTGGTGCATGCCCTGTGCCATCAATAATACCAACTCTAAGCAAATCAACCTAGGATGGCCTCAGAATCCTGGAATATCTGGTAAAACAAAAACTGAAGTGAACAAGCTCCCATTTCCCTTTGCATGTGACCCCAAAGAATCTGACCTGTCACAGATATGTTAATTCACATTTGCTAAGTTACAAATGTCACCTTCTTGCAGTGGTTTGATGAAAATTTTGTGGTACGTCTGAAGCCCTAACCATGTGAAAAGGCCAAGCATGGCCTGAGCGATGCACTGCTGTAAGCTGATGTTGTTGGGTCAAAAGAACATGTGCTGCAAATACCAGCTGGTCTTTAAGGGCTCATGCTATACCTAAGAGGGCAATCCATCATCTCGCTTGTTCCCTAACATTGAAATACTGGTGGGAAAACCCTGGCAGTGCAAGACCGAGGCTGTTAATGCCACCTTTAACTCATGCAACTTCGAATTGATGTTTCCACCTATCTCAAGGGACACTGCAAACTGCCAAAGTGAGGTAACTGCACTTTCCCTGCGCTACTCCCAGCTGCCACGGAAGGAAGGCTGTCTTCTCCCCCCTCCTGTATGGCTGATGACTGAGATAATACACCTGGGAGTGCTAAAAAAATTCTGTGGAAGTTGTATATGGGTATCAGCACTGTGATTATGTTTTGCTAATAAGCTTCAAGTAAACTATGCCTATAGCTTGCTGAGCTTCTTTAGTTGATACGTGGTTATGAAAGAAAATCTGAATAGAACATATACTCTACTACTACTACTGAACACAGATCTGCTTCTAATGAAAAAACAAAGCTAAAAGACAGCTCGGATAAAGCAAACAGGCTTCCCCTGGACTGAGAACAGAGGCACAGCTCAAACTGGTGCCTCCACGAGACATCAGACCTCACATCTACAAACTACTAGATCTGCTACTTCATTTCCACAACAGTTTTAACAAGGGGTTTCAAAACATGATGGGTGAAAATCTTACCCTGCTGAACCCACGGCAAAAATTCCTGGGTTCCCATATATGGAGTTACATACATAATGCTCTGTGTGTATGTGTACTGATCTGTATCTATACATAATATTTTTTTAATACAAGAGAATTCAATCTTGTCATGCCCTGGGCAGATAAGCAGGACTAAACCCATAGTACTTATAGCCCATGTAAGTCTAAGAGAAATCACATGACTTGTTGAGGGCTACCCTTCTCACTTTTGGTAGAAAACAGCTTTAAATCGAGACTGCCTGTTTTTCAGGTTGATGAAGCTTGTACAAAGGTAACTAGTCTATCAAAACATCTTCTAATTCTCCATCATTCTTTACTTGAATACTCAATCATGCATTCATGGATGCAGACTAGAAAAGTTTTTATTCTGCAAGCAAAAATTTACACTTTCCAGCTTCTCAAACTCAGTTGATTTCCCCCCTAAAAGAGAAATCATTTTTAGGGAATCTTTGTTTCAAATTAGATTTAGAAAAGGCTGGACAGACTTTGAATCACATTGTTAAAAGTTAGCGACCTTGATATGTGCCTTCAGATACTGTGCAAGAGAGAGAGTTCATACTCCTGATAAGCGGTATTTTTAAAAATAAACATCAAGCAGTGAGGAAGTTACTGTTGCATTTAAATTACCTATTTATTTAAAGTAACCTTCAAGACCTGATATTTACTTTTGCTTGAATATAATTTATCATGAGAAAGAAAGTTGCATGGTTAGTGAGAATACATGGACATTTAGCTATTTTTCCTTTTTATTAGTGTAAATATTTTTATTATCATCTGCTTTGTTGACTAGCAACTTGCCATGAACAATGAAACTAGGGAGTATTTTATTATGCAAAAAGACAAGAAAGCTTACACTGGATCTCTGACCTCAAATCTGTCTTTTGCCAGTAACGCTGACAGCACTTTATCTTCGTGGAGCTGAACTCTATCTGCCAAAAGAAAAGCTCCTTAAATAAAACAATGACTGAATAGAACCATTTTTGCCTCAGCTGGCTATGAGCTGTTGCAACAATCCTTGCAATTAATGATACTATGCAGCAATGGCTCATAGAGATTGCTTTGATATTTGTGGTGGGTTCGTATTTTCCTAAATTGCAATGGAAGTGTCCTGTGCTTAGGCAGAAACTTTCCCACTGGGTGCTGGAAACCTTTTGTCCAGTTTTTAAAGTATATCTTTGTTTATATGGTGTCTCGGGTGATGGTACAACAATGAGATGGGCTGAAAGAGGTGGAGGATGAGGGCGCCAGGGATGGAAGTAGAGGTGCTAGCCACATGGAGAGCACAGCCAGATTTTTCTGATCCTTCTTTATCATGCTTGAAAATTACTCGGGAATCTGCTCTGTGGTCCAATTACTTTTTCTCTTCTATTTTGATTTTGTTTTATACATGTTCAAACCAAGACACGGTTTTTGTTAGCTCAACAGCTTTATGCTATCTCCTATGCCCATGCTGTGAGAGATGTGGAAGCCCTGAGACTGCTGGCATCTCTGAAAAAATGTGATGTTTGTCCCTGTGGCAGCAGGGGGTATGACCTGAGCGCTCTGCAGCCAGAGCAAGGCCTGCTCCCTTGAGTGTTTGAGGAGGACTTCCCCAAGCAGATTGATGCCAATAGTGACTGTCTACACATTGGCAGTTTGGGTTGAAGGGTGAAGAAGGAGGATTTACATGAGGTGGATGCTGTTGCAAGCAATCAGTATCAGATGTCCCCACTTTTTATTTCACATACTCCCAACACGTACACATTTGCTGTCAATGTTCTCCAGAACTTGGTTGGGTAAAGAAAAGAAGGAAGGACTTGAAACTTTCCTCCGGCGGACATTATCTAAGTTTCTGGATTCTCACCAGAATTTAGGCCTTGCTGAATACAAATAAAGCCTCAGAGACACTAAGCACAGCCCTTGCTCCAGTAAATTTCTTCTTTTTCTTCAAAATTTACAGAAGTCTTGGGAATCAGAGCAGCATCTGAACCAGTTTCTAGGAGTGCACTTGATTGCCCCAACTAATCTGGCAGCCAGCTTCAGAAGGCAAGCAGCACTATGAGCTGCCTCTTACCAGAATCTGCCAGATTAGGGAGGAGAGATGCTTGACGACTATACTGGCACTGGGAGTAGATGATCTGAGTTTGGGCCACAGTGACCCTACAACAGGAACTAATATTTAAACATGAAACGTCAAATCATTTCTGGAAATTTCAGATCCATTTAAAGACAGAAAAAAACTCATAATGTGCAGGCTAGAATAAGATTTGAGATGGTCTCCATTAAGGATGAAATCCATTTTCTTCTATATAAGGTCTTTGCTTTTGCAATGAGTAAAAGCACTCCCGTTTTTACATCTACAACTTCTACCTTACCTCCCCTCAAAAAAATGTGCTATCTATGTTTTCGTCTTTTCCCTTTTTCTAAGTTCTTCAATGCCCTCTGTCCTTTAAAGGCTTTGACACAAAAGGTGTCCATTTATTAGAAGGGCTGTAGAAGAGCTAGGTTAGCAGGACTTTAGTTTACATCAAAGTTGAAACACTTCTTGAAAGAGTTTCCTGGAGGGGTCCTTCCCCTCTTTCTTATCCTGTAGAGGGAAGAGCTGCACCACATGATTTTCACAGGTACAATTTATTTACAAGCAAAATCCGCGTCCTGCTTATCCACACAGCCAGCTGACAGATGCTTGTTAGCAGGTGAAAAGAAGGCTACTTGTTAAAGTGCAGCTGCTTCGATATTTTTTTGCCAGCTGCATATCAGATAGCACCTGGCAGGAGTTTATTCATTAGATATTACTTTAAAAAACAGCAATGTGATGAATTTAAAATGTTAATTTGGAATGTTTTAAGGACTAGGTAATTGATGAGAAAATACAGTGCTAATTTGCTGTGACTAGGACCGCTAGTGGCTATAATATTTGATTACTTTCCTAGGTTTGCAAATGAAACAGCCACTGTCATTCTGAAACAATAAAATAGCAACAATCCATTCCCATATTTATTAGTAAATAAAGGACATGGAGGATTCTAGGTCACAGATATTCAGCTGAACTTAGGCTCTTGATAGAAAGTTAAGCTCCTGTTAATAGCTGGAGAAAATGTCTGGATTCTCTGTATTAACATTTTTTAATGTGACAATCTGAAGATCTCTTCAGGGAATTGCTCACAATGCCTTCATTTTGCCTTCCTGGGGTTTTATTGTTAATGGAGTCACTTGGTCCTTTCCTCAGTTTATTATATGCAAAAAAAAAAAAAAAAAAAAGTCAATGTAAATCTCTATGTAAATTTCAGCCAAGTTATAAAGCCCAATCATGGAGAATCATCCAAAATAGAAAAATTTGGGTTTAAGTGAATATATTATGTATAAGGTGTTTGAACTGGAATAGATGAACATACTTCATTAATGGTGTAAGTTTTCTTTTCATTTCCCTCTTAAAAATGTAATAATCCTCTCTCTCACAGGACTGATCTGAATCCATATATCAGCAACTGTGAAAAAACAGAATTTCCAGGAAAAGAGTTCATTTATAAGACTGGGATTCATCTCCCAAAGAGCATAATTCAGTCCTGATTATTATATTACTGGATCTCTTCATGGATAATTAATAGATGGGATAATCTGTAATATATAATTACAAGAAGATGAAAGAGTTTCAATCTAATTTATTGACTTAGTATTTTATGAAATGGAAGTTCATTATAAAAAAGAGGAAGTATTTTTTTGTTTGACCTTTATCTAATTGATACTCCACAGATACTTTCATGTCCATTTATTTTCTAGCCATGTCATACGTGCTCTGTAAAAGTGGTAATGTCACATAGACTTTCTGTTATCATTTATTTACAGTAGCAGTGTAGCTCCAGGGCTTCAACCCATGAGAAATTTTAAATATAGTAGTCCTTTCTTCTTCCTCTTTAATTTGACCCCCTGAAGGTGAAGCAACACCTCTTGTAGGTTAGAGAGATGTGGCTTTCAAAGTGCCCTTGCATCACTGCAAAGCAAGCAGGTGCCTGGGTATGATGTAAAGTCAAGGGGAAAAGCTTGAGGGACAGTGAAAAGGAAGGGTTTGCCTGAGGTTTTCAAGACAGCCTAAACCTTCCCCTGTTATATCTTTCCTCATGCAACGGAAAATATAACCCTCTCAGTTTCATCACAAAGGGGATAGAACACCACCTCTTGCAGGTTTCAGGAGCGTGGGACACAGTAAAAGGCATTGTGTTTGTTGGATTTCCAGGCATGTTTTCCTGGAAATCACATCTCACCAACTAGATTTTTCCTTTCAAAATTCTTACAGTCTTGATGAATTCTGAAAACAATAAAATCCTACATCCACAGAAGAATTGAAGTCATGCTAAGGTTTCTGATGAAGTTCAGGTCTTTTGCTTGAGGAAAGCTGAGGCTGTAAAACACAGGAAGACTGTGGGTATAGATCCAGTCTGAGAGGAGGATGTGACTGTGCAATGCGTGGCCGTATAGAGTCTGGCCAACGTCAACAGGGCTGGAGGAGGGGAGCCAGTTCTCAGTTCCCATTCCAGCAGGGTGCTGCCTATAAGCCTGTCTGAAACTAGCTGTTGAAAGAAGACATTAAGAATTTAAAACTGAGGATAAAGGGAAGCACCAAGTCTCGTGTTGCTGGACAGCTTGCTTTGCTCAAAACTGCGGTTTGAGAGGCAGCACATTTTTGGGGACTTCTGCCATAAATGCTTAAAAAGGTAAAGCTGAACTCAGAGCATTTCTAATGTGGCAGCCAGGAACATGCTTAGCTTAATGAAGACTTTTGAAGGTCAGTTTTCTTCTCCTGTTTTCTTTCTTTCACATACCACCATTACAAAACACCTCCGCTGCCCTTAGGATGAAAGAAATAGTAACATATCACTGCCTTTTCAGATTCTCTGTTATGTCCTTAATAGGTATCTGTGACTCTTTGCAACTCTCCACAACAAGAGCAAAGTGCACTTACACTCAAGATTTCCTGCAAATAAATCCCATGTGCAAAGCAAGCACTTTGTACTAACCCGCTGCTAGACATAAACCTTCTAGCAGCAATAAAATGTTAAGCATGTAAGTGAAAGTTCCATTGAAGCATAGAGTTTCACAGAGTTTCTTCTGCCTCCTCTTCCCTGATTTCATACTTTTTCAAGAGAAATAGTGATTTTTGCAGTTTTTGGGTATTCTATATAAGCTGTACTAATACATTTCAGATCAGTAAATGTATATTGTTAAGGAATTAGTAACTACCACTGTCCTCATAAAATCTGGTCAAACAATTACACTTACTTTTATTTCAATTTAGTTCTTTCACATATATTTATTTAAAATGTCCTTGTATAATCATCACTTCTGTGTATTTACAGGGGTCAATTCTGCTACCACTGAAGTCACTGGTAAGGATAAATCAGTAGGAAAAGCAGGACTGGTCTTCATAGGGAATAACAGATGAGATCAGCTATATAGTCAATTTCTCGGAGGTATTTTTTTCAAGTATTTGGAACTGAAATGATACAAGTGAAACTTTGTTGGCTTCTGACAAAATTTAAACAGGAAAAGGCATTTGCTTTCTATATGCTCATTCAACTATTCTTATGCTCATTCTATATGCTGATTAACTATAAAGATCTAATTAAGCAAACTGAAAGAAATGTGCAGATCCGAAGAATGACAATGAAAGATTAACTTTATTTCTCCAAAATTAGAAGACCTAGATTAAAATTATTGTTATTTTTCCCCTACTATTTTTTTACTTAAAAGTCGAAAAATGAACTAAATAGCTGCTTAGCTAAAGGTCATAAAAAAAAAAAAAGAAAGAAGAGAAAGATTACAGTATATTTTCAGATCAGTTGTTTCAGCATCTTATCAGCCCAAGCTGCTCACAGGACAGTAAGTATCGGTATGAAACTGATAACTATCCCATCAGATTTGTACTGCCGGTGCATATAGGGAAGCCGTACAGAAGCTCTCCAGCAACAACAATTTATCTTTACATTCAGCAATGTCACATAGCAACACTTTTCTACCCCATATGTGCTGTCTGTATAGTTATATGTGCACCTATGTATCTGCACACAAACACATGCACATTTATATTTAAGGGATATACAAACTCTACAGGAATTAATGGAAGAGACTCCTGTTCTCAGGGAAAGGAATGCATTAACTATGTGAAGAGACAATGGGGAGATATAGGAATAGTGTGTGATCCATTCAATCAGTTAAGATGTCTAATTTATAAAGAGATAAACTACACCCTAAATTCTTGAATTTTTTTCCACCTACCGCAAATGGAGTTTAGGTAATTTGTGGATAACTACAGTTGTTCTGTTGAAGCTGCTAAAATGTAACATGGAGAAACAAGGAAGGCCAAGTCTGCTAACAGGATAGGGGATTTCAGTCAGAAACAGTGAGTCAAGAAAACATTTGGCATAAGCCATCAGCATGAGCTTATAACTAGTAAGGGTTTAAGAAGTACTGGGAATACATAAACACTGAATAGGAAACTTTTAGTACATTACATTTGATATGGTATAGCCAGTGCCATAGAGCTCCAGTAAGTTCTGATGTCTACAGAAATGATATCTTAAGTGGGTTCAGAGAAGAATAATGATAATGGTGCTAAGACTTAAGAGAATTCTATATTATACATTACTGAAGGGATACAACACATTTGGTTAATTAAAGAGAAGGTTATAGAATGATTGTATTACACTTGTTAAGAACACAAATGAGGGACAGAAATTTGACTTCAGACAGCTCTTCAATCTTGTAGACAAAGATATACAGACAAATTCAAGTCCTTGGAACTAAATTAAGAATAGAACTAAACCACACATTTAAAACAGTTAGCCAGAACAAATTAATCAAGGTAATGGGGATTTGCTGGTGATCTCACATCAGTGTTCATGTGTGTGCTGTAATGTAAGTATTGTTGCTGCATCTGAAGCCAGAATGAATACAGGAAATTCCTGTCATCCATTTCCAGGGTTTCAACCAGACAACCAAAGTATCCCTCACTATCCCCAAAGTTAAGATGATCAGTTCTTTCACTCTTAGGTTTGTTTGAAGTCTTGAGTCATCTCCATTAAAGGGCTTTTGCCTACACAAGCAGAAGTGTTGAAGCAGAAGGATTTTCTGAAAGACTTGTCATTAGCAAGACCACAACAAGCAAGTAAAGATAGGGGGTTATTCCATTTCTGATAAACTTGTGAAGCTGTATCTGAAATACACAGCTGGTGTATTCATGTATTGAGTTGATGCACAGGAGGGATGCAAAGAAGTTGATGGCTGTGGGTAACATGAGGAGAAGGGATTTGCTGTCCCTGTTCCCTAGTGGGGAGTTTTGAGGAAGGCAGAGCCAGAATCTTCTGAGAGAGGCTGAGTGGAAGCATGGGCAGCAAAGATTGCAAATTACAGCAAGGGAAATCCTGACTCCATAAAAAGAAGAAGATAAACACAACCAGTGTGGAAAGCTCTGGATCAGGTAACCCAGTGGAAACACTGTCTTTGGAGATTCTCAAAGCTTGACAAGGCTCTGAGCAACATGAGCAGAGGGCTGCACAAGATGACCACTGGAAGTCCCTTCCAACCTAAATTACTCTGTGCTAAGATTCTATTAATTTGGGATACATGCTTTAAATAGAAACTCAATCTTAGCCATATGGACTGATTAACTTTTGCCCATTTTTATCAAAAGTAGATATTTTCAATACATAAAGTCATTCATTTCATGGGTAGATTTAATTATTTTCATCTCCCTCCCTCCCTCCCTAAACCATGCTGCAGTAAAGTGGATTTTTCTGCCTGTAATAATAACAAAATAAAATACCCATGGGTTTCCCTTCCTTTCTCCAACAAAGTCTTGCTCATAAATCCAAAGTAAACTCTGAAACACCTCAGAAGCATGATTAGTCCATTTACTTGAGCAGTAAGAATTTTTCTCCAGCTTGAAAACATGTGTAAAGAAATCCCAACAGCCTGGAATTTAATCAAATACCTGTTTGTGGTTTCAGACTGTTATGGAACCACTATAGGTTTCCAGTGTCTTCCTTTAGCACTTTTACATACATCCTGATCTAGAGAAAAGAAGCAATGCTTTCTACTGCAAATGTAGCTTTTCTGTAAAGAAGGCAGCAGCTTTCTCTCTGTTGCTATTAAGTGTAGGCTTCCAACAAGGCCAGATTAAGAGAACAATGAGGTTAGAAGGGCAGTGCAAAAGACTAGGCAATCTAAGAGCAAAAGAGATAAGCTCCCAAGCCTATTTTAATATGTTGAAAAACAATGGGTATTTATTTTAAAAGGATTAGGGTAGGGTTATTTGTTTTATTTCCCGTTTAACTTTTTAGAATTAAAAAGAGGCGTTTCAAACTGTAAGGGGTCGCCTTCATCTAGAATAAATCTCTGATCCTTTAACTTTACCAGATAACTATCGAGAGACATTTCAGGTGAAAGGTCATGCAGATGTGCAATATTTTTTCACTTCTGCATAGCAAAGTCAATGCTTGCATAAAGAGAACTAAAAGCAAAATAAGTGTTGTATTAATCTTTCTGTATTGTTACTGTACTTTCTTGCAATATATGCAACCTTCTCTGTTAAAGCAATTCACAAAAACATAACCCACCAAGCTCTGTTATCACCACTGTGACTGTATGCAAACACGCACCTTGGTCATACAAACGCTGATTACCATCTCTTTTGGTGTGGCATTTGTCCACAAGCATCTGAACACAAAGACCAAAGACACAAGTTTCTGTGTATTTTTACATGGATGTTTTTGACACAGCTGCCTATCTGATCTCAGCTGTGGGGCGAAGAGTGTACAGTGTACACTACAAAGTTACTCTTCACAGGATCTGAGCTGATGTCTAGATTATTTTTTGCTGAAATGAACTCATGACAGACTGGCCATCTTGATCTTTTGGTTTTCCTGTGCAGAAAGGTCTTCTTCTCACTCCTGTTAAAAGGCATAATCTTGAGAACTTAATATTGTATCTACAATATTTTCAGCTTCGGAACTGAGTTTTTAATCTTTCAAGATTATGTTCTGGATTATCCCTACAGTCATGTATAATTTTTAAAATAAATCTGGTGAAAGGTTCAAGATATTAATTGAACTGAGACAGTAACTACTACTTCTTGCATATTAGCTTTATATTTGTAGAGGACGGTGAAAAAATACCAGGCATTCTAAAAAGCATGTGTCTTTAGCTGAGCTTTCATTTAACTTAATCTGATAGATTTTTACATAAGGTAAATGTCTGACTACTTCAATACTGCTATATTTTCCAACAATTCCAAAGCAACTTCTAACTTTCACAGGTAAGCTCCACTGACACTTGGGTTTTTGTGTGTACCTTAAGAATTTTTGGACATGCTCTTCATAGGACTGCAACAAATACATTTCAGCACCAATTTAGTTTCTGAAAGTAATTTCGTCCCTTTGCCAAGTGAATTCTCAATGTTTCAGCTGAGACTGAATCATGATTAGAACTAGGTGGAAAGACATTTTTTCAGCAAATATATCCAGAGTGCATTTGCCTTCTATGATCATTTCAAGTCTGTGTGCCCTCAAGGCAGAAGAGCATAGGCTTGTGTTGGTGACACAGCGATCACCTCTCCAAGGGCTACAGCCAGAGCATCCAACCTGGATGATGGAAGTCAGGCTTGAATTACCCACATCCTCTGGCTTTTGAAGTGCTGCTGATCTCAAAATCATGCTGATGTGAAAATGCGGGTCATTGTACACCGGGAGCCAGGACATTCAGTGGGAAGTTGCCCATTGCATTTACTCAGGTTTGGATTAGGTAGCTACTTACACATCTAAATATGGGTTTAAGTTTTGAATCAGTGCACAAATCTGTATTGCTTAAGTGAATATATGCATATATGACTTTCCTCAATCTGTAGTTACATTATTGCCAGACATTGCCCTAGACAATGGCAAAAGGACTTCATTCAGAGTATTTTGCAGTGCTTTAAAAGGGTGAGATTAACCTCCAGGACTGACACAGATTTTTATTTTACATTTCAGAAACAGTTCTCAGAAGATAATAATTTGTCAGAAGACTAAACTTGTTAGAATGAAAATTCACTGTGGTGTTTCCTGGGGGATTTTTTGTGCTTATTATGATTCCTACAGACAGAATGACACTTTGAATCAAATGTCCATCAACAGGTTCAAAAGGCCCAGCACACTACCTTCATGCAAGAGTTAAAACCCATTATTGATACAGCATCCAGTGAAACTAATAAAAACAATCTATTAGCTGGTACATTTTGTTCCTGGGGATGTGTAAAACGAAAATCAATATGAACAATGTGAACATTCTGAGGCAACACTAGTGCTGCTTGTTTTTTAAAATAAGAATTGTTGTTTATGTCGGTACATTGTAAAATAGTCTAGTATTTCCTTTAGTTCACCTACCAGTTTTAAATAGAAGACAGTAGGTTCACCGAGGAATCTGCCTCTGACACAACACTGAATTTCTCTTCATGAACTGAAAGCAATCTGTCTGACTAGGACATTGAGGACCAGTAATTTACTGCCTCAGCTGTAATTTTAAGTGCTTCCCCAATGCAGAGATTGAAGCTTTCATTCTATAATTATAGAGGAATCAAAGACAAGCACACTAATGTATTGAGCTACAATGCCAGCTATTTATAATCATCACTTCTCAGGCAATATGTTTTTAATATGTTAGGATGGTATGGCTGTCAGAAACAATCCTTTCTTCTTTTTTTTTAAACACAGGGTCCCTAAAATGGCTGAAAATGCAAATTATTTTTAAAGATTCCAGTATTATAGTATTTTTAAAGGAAAGAAAAGATCCTGTGAAATTTATCAGGATTATAAAGGATTAGTTCTGGTCCTTTCTCTGTAATAAGGCACAAGGAACATCAGAATAAGATACATACATTTAAAAGACACCACAAAAGACCAACACCACCATGATGTGTAACAAGGTTGAGACACTAGGTTTGGGTTCAAGTGCTTTTTCTGATCTGACCCCCTGTGAGCTACTTAGATCGCTAGTATTTTCTATCACTAGCTGAAATATGTGTTACAAATGACATTTGTAATGCAGTTAGCTCTGGAGAAAGCCATGCATATTTTTTTAAGAGTTTGGCTGTCAGAAACTATTACGTGCACAAAACCATCATCTGTAAAAACCCAAAGCTTTCTGTGGGGATATAAGAGTTTAGACAACACTTTCCATCAGGAAAGTTTACTTGGGTCCAGTGCAGAGTTTATGGCCAAAGAGAGAAATACTCCTCTGGAAGAAAAGAAAGATAGCACTACTTACAATAAAGTCCCTCTACAAAAAATCTCCCTTATGCTGCAGCCTAATCTTCCTGGTCTCTTTTGAGGCTTGAATCCATGCCTGACGGCTTAGGGATCGCATGTCTCCAGATTTACCAAAAGTTCTCTTTCCCCCCCAATGTAGTGTCATGTTGTCCTGTCCCCGCCTCTCTTTTTTATATTTCTGGGCAGTCTGAAGAGGCCTGTGGTTCCTCCGGAAACAGAGTCGAGACATTTCTGCACTCTCAAAGGCAAGGAACATTTTTCTACAGTTAAGTCCTTTTACAGTAAGAGAGTCTTTCCAGCTAATGCTGATCAGTTCCTTCAGCCCACTAATAGGACTTATCAGGTTGTCCCTTATTATGTTGTCTGTAGAATGTCTTGAATGAAGCCTTATATTTATTAGGGCTTTTGATGTCATATTGTTGTACAAATAATTATTAATAATGGAAAAACAGGTTTAAATTATTCATGAATAATCTGTTACGAAGTTGATTTAGTGTCTGGAAAATCCCGACTTGCATACTCAATTAATTAATACACTACCTCAAAATTCAAGTGATGCAGTTTTCATCAAAAGCTCTTTGTACTGTTCTTGTGCTCTGGCTGAGCCCAACCCTCATTCAGCTGGCAAGAGGGTTTTCTGCGCTGTTCCAGCTCAGTGATCTGATGACACTCACCTTAACTAGTTTCTTATATCAAAGATTGACTCAAGTGAGCATTTGCAGGGAGAAAGTTGAAATACAGGGAAGGGTACCTGTGGCAGACTGACAACACATCCCAGCAGTCCATCAGGCTTACCCAGAAACACTGAGGATGGTTTATCATCATCTGCAGCCAGTTAATGGATACTTACAGACTCTGACCCATACCTGTTCTCTGTGACTATCTCCATTTATTCTTGGACCTATAAAGGACTGAGGCGCAGGGGAAGCCTCTTGCGTTCTTACACACTCAAAGCTGCGGGGGTAAACCATTTACCTGTCAGAACACATGGGTCCATGACTACTTGTTTCTCTTCTTGCTTTGCATCAACTAGATCCCTAGCATATGAGAACACCTGCAGTCACTATCCTCTAAAACAAAACTTGCATCCAAAAAGTCCATTCCCTTGGCTAGTTGCAAACTTAAGGAACGTACATGGATTGTCAACCCCTTACGTTCATTTCTCTTACCTTGTTTATTTGGTTACATCTCATGTACTACTGACTGACGCAGGTATTGTCTGCACATTCAGTGCTGACAGCCAGGTTACTTTTTGACACCCAGGGGGAATTTAATTGATTTTTTATCCACTGATTGCAGTGTAGAGTGTGCCCTTGATAGCAATATGAGTTTCAGAATAAAATAAAAAGCCAAGGTATAAAAATTCCTGCCAGCCAGAATGAAAGCAGAGACAGACAAAGATGCATCTTTTTTTGTTTTGTTTTGTTTTTTCAAAAAATCAGTTGATTTTTGCCATGGAAAAGGCATTTTGCTATGTTTCAGGAACGGGAAATCTTCTGTACGGACAGAAAAATACTTCCCTTGCAACTAATGCGAAACATTACATTTATGAAGGCAAGCTCTGATATTTAACATTTGTTCCAAATTAGAGAGATTTGTAAGGAGTATTTTCCAATGTACATGCCATCTCTATCCATTTAATGTAGTGTTCAGTGTCTACTTCTGAAATCCTACCCTACTATTTTATCTGGCCTTACCCACCTGAAAGGTCAATGTTTAAGCTAATTGCCTTGCACACCTCTGACTCAGGATAAGGCAGACTCCCTCTGGAAGTGTCTCTCTCCCTTATCATTTTACTGCAGAAAGTTCTTCAGACCCCATGTGTAATGTTGGCTGAGACAGCGCCCATCACAAGCACATGAAATATCACACAGTAGCAATTCTAGCAATCTGTTTCTTGCAGTGACATGTTTTCCAGTCTATTATCTAGTGGTGACATGGGCTGCTTTCTCAATGCTATATCCTCAAATTGCTGAGTAGCAGGTGGAATTTGTTTTTCTCAGGCCCCTTAGAAATATGCCATTTTTCCATGGAAGGAAGGAAGAAAGACCAGAGACTGAGCCTAACTGATGATACAACTGGAAAGTGGTCCTTATAACTGCCCTACATGGTACAATGACCCTGGTCTGGAGTAATTGACTTCCAGTGCCAAAGTAATTTGTCTCAACTGCTGAGCAGTCAAAACTACACAAGCATTATCAGAACTTGGGATGGTTTGTGTTACTCATGTTGCCTTGTATCATATTTCTTATTGTGCTTCTAAAGCTGAAGACACATATGTAAACAAGGAAAAAACATCTGAAGTTAAGATTCTCTCTGTTAAATGCCATGTAAACTTTGGAGAGATCTTATCATGTACATATATGTGTGTGTGTTTACACCCTCATATAGATGGTACTACATAAATAATAGATAGAAATAGAACATGTTTGCTTTCTCTTCTATGAAAATGGACAGCAGAAAGAGGAAAATAAGGTGTAGATTTTAAGATAATTAAGAAAAAAATATCCCCTGACCTTTTCTTCTGTTATCTGACCTTGGTTTCCATGGAAACAAGATCAGACACGTCAGTAGCAGGAAGAACTCTCTCTTAAAGATGTCACCTACAGAAAGGAACTGGTACCCAACACAGACACACACCCCAGCGTGAACATTCTGAGAGCTCAAAGTGCCAATGCAGATCTGCTTCAGTGGTTTGAAGCAAAATATTAAACTTTCAAAGGAAGAACAGGAGGCCTTGACCCTCTGCCCTCTGTTAATCAAGCCTCTGAGACAGAGTTCCTGCTAGGCAGGAAAAAATGTAGGTGCCTAGCATCATTAGTTACTTTAGGTTACCTTAGCTTCATATAATTTAAATAAATGTATCAAATTTACAGCAAAAGGGCAAGATCTGTTTTGGTAAATCAGAGGGGCTTCAATTACATGCTGTAAAGCCCACTGCTGTTGAATAAGCTAACAAAATCCTAGGAAGGCTCCTGCACAGAGGCAGGAGGTGGCTATGGAAACATCTCACCCAGCTGCAGCAGTGACTAAGTCTGGGGTCCCAACAATACTATGTTCTGCAAGTAGGGAATGAACACTGTCATAGCTTCACTGAAAACAAACAAAAAAAGGAGCTATTTTCCATCGAATCCTGGCCACATATAAGTGGTTGACCCTGGGTACATAATTTACTTCAACTTCTTATTGATCTTGTCTCTCTGGGGTCTGACTCACTAAGGCCATCCATTCACTGTGCCTCAACATCCCTGGCTCAGACCTGACTCTCATGGCTCCTGTTCCTGCTCAGAGTTTTCCTATCCCAAAGGTAAATCTTGCTCAAAAGTAACTGCATTACAGATAAAGCTTTGTTACTTAATTAAGGTATAGAACTAATTGTCTATAATGATGTCATCAAAAGGCTATTTGCTAGAGTATGGCACTGGAATAACTTACATAGAAAAGCTTATAAATGAACCATAAATAACTCGCAAAACAGCAGTTGTCTTTGTTTCATTATAAAAAAAGAATGGAGGGAGTCAGTCGCTGGCATCAGGGTTATTGACAATACAGATACACATCAAGCCTATTATAGAACCTGACATTCCCGGTTTATTTTCCCTTTTGATTTTTTTAACACTCTATGTTTCTTGTTTAACAAATTGTTCTCAATATGACGTATTCACAATAAGCCCATAAGCACAAACTGAAACACAATTTCCTGCTAGCTTCGGTAGAAATACATTAATCCACTGGATATTTCCCAGGACAATATTATCTCTCATGTGCAGGCTATATTTCTCTCATTCAGCTGCAAAGGGGAGAAAAAAATCCTTGAAAATCTGTTTGAAAGTGACATGCAAGAAAGTCATAGGTAAACTGCCTCTTGCTCATGTGAAGACTTTCCTATCTATTTATCTATCTACCCATCTATTTATCTATCTGTCATCCATCTTTCTTCAGCACATCATTTACTAAAATCCTCCCTGAACATGACAGTGAAGTTAAATAACAAAAGAAAGGCAAGATGGTGGTTAGGCTGCTGAACTCCTGATTGCTTTGAAAGGCTAAGGTCATCTGTTTCTAACTGCTTTGTATCACAAGAGCATTTTGCATATCAGGAAAGGAAGAATACTGTTTTGTGTTCAAAGACAGGCATCTTTTAAATACCCACACTCACATTTTCAAGGCCACAAATGCTGCCATGCCTTATGAAGACACAGTATTAAATGCTACCATGACTGTAGGGATGGTTGATTACTGGCCTCTTATGAGCCACCAGACTAAACTACTATCTTGTTCTTCAGTGTCTTGTCAGCTGGTAATGAGAAATGCTTTCCTCCAAAACAAATAAAAATGAAAACTATAGAGTGAGTTGTAGTTTTAAAGACTAAGCAGGTTTATTTCCATTTTCCTTTTCCTTTCAAATGCTAGCATTATGCAGAGCAAATAATAATCTCCCTGCAACTCAGTGAAGGGACAAAGCTTGGGCTTGGGATATAGCCCCATGCAGATGTCATTCAAGAAGAATGTACATTCCTCCTTCCCTTTCCCAGGCATTTCAACAATATTAGATGTTTCAGAAGACCTGCTTGTGAGCTCCCAACAAATTCCGATTGTGTTGACTTTCCAGAACATTATGTTCCTGGTGTATACCAGGCCAAATCTAGTAGGTTGGGATCCATGATCTTCCCAGGGAAAGGTGGGATTTGTGAGAGATGGCTGCATATCCCCATAGTCTGTGGATATCTGCTACGTATTTTGTAGATGCTTGCGCCCTGTGAATCCTCTTGCAAGAGCCAACTCCCTGCAATTGCAGCTGTTATAGTGAAAACAGAGAGCCAAACCAATCGCAGCCATGCAGTAGGGGAAAGACCAAGGACAGATAGTTGGGAAATACTCACCTCTGGGAAAAAAATTTACTAGGGTAACATGGGACTACTCGGTGGAAGCAGTTTTCAAAGAAAAAGATTCTTTGGGGATATTTCTGGCTAGGAAGGAAAATCTGGAAGAAAAGCTTTTTTTTTTTTCACAGAATCACAGAATTGCCTAGATAGGAAAAGACCTTTAAGATCAATCATTAACCCAACATTGACAAGTCCTTGACTAAAACATATCCCTAAGCACTATGTCTACATATCCCTTAAATACCTCCATGGATGGGGACTCCAGCACTGCCCTGGGCAATCCGTTCCAATGTCTGATAACCCTTTCAGTAAAGAAATTCTTCCTAATATCCAATCTAACCTTTTTTTATTAGTTCTTAGTCATTTCTGCTTTAGGATAGTGCTGGACATCAGCAGTGCTGAGAACAAATATGAGAGAGTGGAAGAGAACAGATCATGGCTACTGAAGGCTTTGATTTAACTCCTCCTCCCCCAAGAAGCTGCCTGGTTTCAAAGAGAGGAGACAGAGATCCTCCTGTCCTGCTGACATGTAATTCCAGCTGAAAACAAACTCCACGGTCAGCCTGCACAGGGTTTGGTTTGACTCTACCTTGTCGTTTCTGTGGGGGAAAGAGGATCAGTAGTTGTGTGCATTCTTCTAGCTCCCTGCCCCTGATTCAAGCATCCCTAATAGGTCAACCTTTGAGATTCCAGAGCAATGTCTAGGTTTAATCCATGTTTAATTAAACCACTCACCCATTCCACTAATAAGCACCTCTGTCTTTCTCACTCCTTGCAATACAACTGCAGTTTCACAGGCACCACCATCAGCGATAGTTGAGTGCTTTTGTTTTTCCAACTAAGGTGTATTCCTGAGTATATCTGAACAGAAAATGCTTTAATCTTGGGAAGTAAGAGCCATTCAAAATATGCTCCTTTTCACTATGAAAATGATTTATCTAGGGCACAAACAAAAATATTTATTTAGCTGATGATGCATGGACAGGAATATCCCAAGCAAAAATTGAAGATTTGCTGCTGAATAGAATTGGAAATCGGAAAACTATTATAGCCCTGATGGCAACTGTCTCTGAAGAAGTGGCTTTTGTGTGCATGTGCAACCTCACAAATGCACAGGGGCTGTTCCATAAAGATCTCCAGGGGAAGGTTTGGAAGTGAGAGTGGAAGGGGTTAAAGAGATGGACACAGCAATGTGGTACTGCATAAGTGCTTTTGCCTTTGACCACAGCTAGAGCTTCAGGTGCTTTGGAAAAAATGGCTTAGAACTTGTGATTTGGAAACGCATCCAAACTGAACTTTTGGGCTTGGCAAGCAGAGAGGATTTGTCCTTGCTTTAGGAAGAATAGCCCTTGCAGCTCCAGAGGGAAAGAGCAGAAAAACAGATGGAAGGAAATTAATTCAATAAAAATAAATTAGACCTTTTAAACAGTATTGTTTTTAATATTTATGATGCCAAATTTGCATTTTTCTGTCAGTAAAGTATATGTCTCCATTTGACCTTCACTCCCTAAGTGAACACTTTATTTAGCCTGAATGGCCGACATTTTTCAATCTTTTCACGGACATTTTAAGAAAACCTGGATGCTGCAATTTTTTTTTATTCACATTGTAAAATGATCCTTTATGATAAGAAAATGGTAATATTTGCTCATACCACATGACTGGACCAAGGTAGCCAATGATCTGTATCTGGGTTGCTACAGCGTGATGTATTATACTTCATACAATTTGCTGCAGGCAGAAATCTTAATTAAGGCTTTTCCCAAAGAGTGACCTTCAGGGATGCCATTTTTGAATTGGTATAAAAATAGTCAAATGCCCTAACAGCATTAGGGGAGTTGTGGATGAGTGTTAAATGGACATTTCCCCATCTCATCTACAAAAACAATGATTATTTGCTGCTATTATTGAATGAGTTGTGAGGCGTTTTCAGCAGACAATCAGCCTTAATGTGTACAGAAAGAGATTTCAGCTTGATGTGCGGAGCTCAGTTACTCAGCTTCTCCTCCACTTCCAATGCAAGTTGCACGTCTAATTTAAGAATATACTCCCCTAGGCTCTATTCATCCATATTTTATCACACTCACGAATATTAACTGTTTTGGGACCCCTCTAATTAGCTCGCCACAGGTGGTGTCTTGCTCAGCTTTCATCACTAATCCCCATACCCAGCATCGGAGTGGGTTTGGCTGGGCAAGAAGGGGACTGTAGACAGCACTTAGGAAGCAAATTAACCCTACTCACTATAAAGAGTTTGTAACAGTAGCTACAGACATGGAAGATGATAGTGAGATGTGTACAAGTATCTCCAGGCTGTTTTGCTATGAATTCTCAGCTGAAACATCCCTATGATGTCAGACATGGGTTTTTGTTATTTCTTCCACCCAGAACAAACTGCCAAACCTCCTGGCAGTTTCAAGCCGTGGTTGCACAGGGGCTGAGCTAAGGTCGCCAGCTTTATCTCTTTCTGTGGACCGAGGCTCAGGTTTGATCTACAGAGACAACAGGAGAAAGAATGCAGTGCTGGCACCCCTATGCCCTCCACAGGGCTGTAGCATGTCATGACACACATATTCTCAGTGGTGTCAGCTCCAAGCTGGCTCTTCTGATGTCCCCAAAACTGCTGCCTCAGCTGAACAGTTTTTGGTGAGTGGCTGAGGGATACCATACACCAAGATAAGGAAAGCCGATTTCAGTTGCCACAAGTTGGATAAGCCACTTAAATTTTGAAGATGAAATATGCTTTCAGAGTAACTTTTAAAAAGCTTTTGACATGAGTTATCCCCACCCTGCTCTACAATACAGCTTTCTTCACGGGCAAAGATGAAATGAAATAGCTGCTGGAGCTTATAGAGAGTTCTTGTCAGAGACGGAGCTTTTGTCTGCTTTTTTTGACAAGCAGAAAAACCCTGGCTTTTTAAAGTTAAAGCCTATTGTGAGAGCTACAAACCAGACTCTTGGCTAGGCTCACCCGGCCTATTTCCACTGAAATAAGACTGTGCTATCAGTTTACATGAGCCAAGGGACTGGCTGTACTGAGGAGGACAACGTACCTTCAGGGAGTGCAGTAGCCCAGGAGGTGAGGGCGTGGCATGTGTGCCTGAGCTGCTGGACTGGCTGAGCCCCACTCCAGCCTCTCACAGGGATCTGCTGGGCACCAGTGGCACTGGTGGCACCCGCCCATGGGTGGCTTTTGACGTGACACACAATGTGCCACAGGCATCGCTCAGAGCACCAGCTCCGGTCCAAACGATTTGCATAAAGTGCTTCTAACACCCAGTGGTCATAGTTCTTTCCATTGCGATTCTCTATAAATAAATATTCATCCGCAGGTCCCTGATTCTCTGGATTGATGGGGTTCACCCATGGGGTGGCTAGGACACTGCAGCAGTTGGGACAATTTATCTTCTTATTTCCAGTTCTGCTACCAGTTTTCAAACATGACCTGAGGAAAATGACCTCATCTTGCTGTTGCACTTTCCCGGCCTACAAAACAGAGCTGATTTTACTCACCTGAAGGGAGGAGGGAAAGGCCTAATGCTTGCCAGAGAGCTTAAATTTTCTCAGATGCAAGATGCCAGAGGCACAGGATGATGACAGCGGACCTTGTCTCCAAAGCATCATACTGCAAAGCCTGCTAATGGCTCCAGTAAAAGCCTTGGCAGAAAAAAAAGATGGCAAGTCATCCATGCTTCCCAGCAGGATGTCCTGCAACATCCCTGCTCTTTTGCCACTGCAGAGGCATGAGGTCAGTGTTCTAGCATGAGTGAAGATGCTGTGAGTGCCATGATCTCACACCGTCTCCTCCACGCACCATGCTGTAACTGAAACGGCTTCTTGGGCTCTGTTCCAGGCTGCTCAGCTGGTAGAACCCTGAGCTAAGGAAAAATAAATAATGAACTAAAGAGACAGCTCACTCTCAGCCTCACACGTCGTCGAGGCGATAACAGGCCAATGCGTATAATGATCTGCACTGAATCATTTGCCACATCGGTATCAGAAGCTCTCAGCTTCATTCAGGGGCTCTCTCATCCAAACTGCATGCAAGATGACAGTGTTAATACATCAACGCCTGCAAAGGCGGCTGTAATGAAATCTGTCAGTGTTGCCCCTGCACCAAACACTACTTGAAAAAGCAGATGTGTAGCTCAGATTCAGTTTATTACTATCTGAACCTTCCTCACTTACAAAACCAAAGGATGATTAAGGGGGAAAATCCCTGGCTACTAAAAGTTGCAGTAGCTGTTGCATGCAGCTTGGAGCACAACAAGAACATTGGAGCCAGCTGCTGTATTGTTATTATTATTATTATTACTATTTGTATTAATTATTCCTATCATATAACATTTCAAAGATCCCAGAATATTACAAGGTGTTTAATTGAAACCTCATCAAATCAAAATAGTCAGACTTCCTGCTACTACAGCAATTGGACAGTGTGGTTACTGCTTGGAGAACAAAACCAGTCTGGTTGTTAAAGCAGTGTGCTGCGGCTCTGAGCTATGCCTGTTTCACCATGAAACCAGGGCAAGTCACCTTAGGTAACATTTTTAAGTGCACAGTACTTCCAGTGCTGAAATGCTATTTTCAGAACCTAAGTCCTACTGACTGCTAATAACAGATAGGCTTATATGTGCTTAAGTAATTTCTGGAAATGAGAGAAAGTCTCCTAAATAATTTTGGCACTTCCAGAAAGAATGAACTCATCTGAGCTAGTTACTCTGTTTCCTTTACAGTTAGTGGGCAGAAATAGGGCATGGGTAAACCATGACTCATCTGTCATCCCTGAGATCCTTTTTTGCACCCTCTCCTGTATGAGGAACAGCCAACACAGACACTAGAAATGCCAGATTATCCTCATTGACTCTAGACCTCTCCAACGAGGAAGTCTGCACTTAGATGCCTACATCTAATGTTAAGCTAAATGCACTCATGCACCTTGTGTCTTGCTGTGCAACAAAGATAAGAACCCATCCCATCTCCTCAGCATCACTGCTCTCTGCTAAGGCACCTCTGGGTTTGCACCATGAACACCATGCGCTTCAGTCTTGTTTCAGGTTCTCCAGGATGCGGCACTCAAAAGCAGCATGAGCAAGACCTAAGAAGACCACTGTCAGACACTGAGGAGGACAAGATGTTATGCCATCCCAGCCCACACTCTATCACTCTTTTCCATGGCGAGAGGCACAATTGCAAGCAAAGGAACTTACCAGACTCTAGAAATTCACTTTTCTCTTCTCCTGCTCTTACAAGGCAAAACAATGTTTCCAGCTGCATCCCTGTGCTGCTGGATGTGGACAAAACTATCCTGTTAGGCCATCTGCCTGTCCTCTGAAGTGTGTGAGGAAAGCCTTACCTCTGTCCTGAGTGGAGCTGATGAGAAGAAATATGTACAAGTTTTTCTTCTCATGCCTTGGATATTCTGGTAATTACAGTGAGTCAAATGGATGCAAGCAGAGGGTTATTTTGGTAATTGCCTATCTCTAAAGTATAAAATAGCATATTACGTACTATCTACAAATTGGTATTCAAAAGCAAAAATGTGTTTAATTTTTATTATAATTGCATTTTTACTTCAAACACCTATTTTCCTCCCCAGTGCAAACAGACCTCAGCAATCTTGCAGAGATCAACAAAATCTTCCATAAATGCCAAGCATTTCTCTCTTGGTGGTGCTTGACTCTGTGAGCATTTAATCTGCTAACTTTGACAGAAAGAGCTGTCTAATATCTGGAGCCTGCTTATTTTTAAATCAACAAATATTTACTGCACACTGCATTTTAAAGGATACAATTATTAGTGTACCTCTCTTTGATTACCAATGACACAGTAATAATACCAGCAGCTGCTGAATTGTAAGTGAAAATAACCCTTTGTTCTCATTTTTCTTATCTGCAGACTATAACAGCACTCATGGGGACAATAACCTATGAAATAGATTAAAAGCCTGTTAAATGCTATTTTCAGCTTGGCAGATCACCAAACCCTAGCTTACCCTTAAGCTCTGTTTCCTTTTAAATATTCCTTTTAGTATAGCCATGTGACAACAGTAATGTGCAGTTTTACAGTGATTAAGTAACTGCACAAACAAAAGGTTTTAGGTGTCTAAACTGAGCGGTGCTACTCTCACAGGTGAAAAGGACCGTGCTCCACCAGACACCAAGGCTTCTGGAAGAGTGTGTAATGGTCTTATTTGCACATCTTTCATCTCGTCTAGTGACTTTAAAGCAGGGGACACTGTTTTCCTACTTCTGGCTGTCAGTGTTGAACTCCCCCTTTTGTCTTCATCCCCCCTTTACAACACTAGATTCAGATTAGCACGGAAAGAATTCATATTTATTCACTGAATAATTCTGAGGAAGTTTCCAACACATGCTGAGGGGGATCATCAGTGGGAATGATGCAGCTCAGAGGCATCCTTGGTGTGCCAATCTGCTTTTCTGAACCTCTGCTGACTTGGGACTACTTTATCTACTTGAAAAAAGGAGAACAACAGAAAAGGAAAAAATCCCAAAACTAGAGGGACTAATTAAAGGAACCAGTAAACTGCAAATAGCTCCTAATACTGTAGGAGGGCTTTTTTCGTTTTGAAATAAATGGGTGGGAAGACAGGGAAAACACAGATCTAGGTGAAAATGGGAAAAGGAAGCTTTAGTACCAGAGGAAGAAGGGCAAAGGCACTTGCAAACTATTTCTACTCTCCTGGAAAGCATTGTTTTCACAGGGTAGATTGTTTCTATTCAGACATGGGACAAAACAGATCTCATCAAGAACGGCACAACAGGATCTGGGTCTTCTGCTTCTTGCACTATTTTATCATCTTTAATTTTGACTAGAACCTCCACCCTGGAGGTCAGAAATTCTTCCTGAAGAAAGCTTGGTTGCAACTCTAACCTTTAACTCCCATTCAAGCTTTCTGAATGAAAACAAGAATTTCTGAATTCAGCTGATGGGAGGCAAGGTAAATAAAAATTATGCTATCTCTCACGATCTTCTGAACAATTGGAAATAAAAAATCTCTGTGTGTTTATGGACATTTCTTAACAAATGTTTCTTTTAACATTTTAAATTGGAAATTACCATCTGACTTACATCTGAAGAGGGAGTACCCTTTTCTCTTTTTCATGTATGAAGTCCTTTCAACTTCTCACTGAAGAGACAATAAGAGCTCATGAAATTCTATGCTGTAAGAAATAACACTCCTCTACTTGAACTTCAGCTTGCTAAAGGCACCAGGACCTCTCACACACCTGCATGTTTCAAAAGAGAGGCAACTGCCCAAAACTAAGAAATTCCTGTTCATTCAGGCAGAAATCTGCTGCCTTGAAAATATCAGCACAGGGGAAGAGGACCAGCATCCAAGAGCCTTTAAGGCACCCTGTCTTTCTCAGCAACAACCCACTGCATCATTCCTCAACCCTGGGTGGTTCCTGGAAGTGGTTACTCAGGTCCTTGAGCTGGAAGAGAAGCTTTGTGCTTTTGGAACAAGGCTATTATGTTCTTTAACAGAACACACATAAAACATTATTCTCCAAATCTCTTTGTATTTTTCTTTGCTTGCCACTGAACTTTGATACTCCCCCACAGACTTTCTTCTCCTTTCTCTTTCTCTCTACATTCATATTCAATGTGATAAGCTTTTTACCATGTGACGAGACATCACACTCTTACACACTTCCAGTGTAACAAGCATCATGATGCACACACACACACACACACACACACACACAATATTCAAGACTTCATGTGTGCATGTTATTTGTATTGCTACTGGAAAACATTTTTTTTGAGGAGATTACAGGTATTTTAGCATTTGTTGCATTTCCTGCTCCAAATTCAATGTGCGTAAGACACAACTGCAGTAAGAAAAAAAAGAAGACAGTCCTGCACCCTCACAGCTGCCTGATATTGGACAGGATGCTTAAGGCTGGAATTTCAAAGACATCTTTGCAGGTCAAATATCAAAACTCCATTGTAGTTTTAAAAAAGATGGTGCCATGAGGCCCCAACTGGACTACTTCTGCATGTGACATTTTAATGGACATCTTCATCCTTTGGTTCCTTTCCCCAAATCCTGGAGTTTCACTTTGAGCTGTGGGTTGAAATGAACAAGAAACATAAAGTGAAACTCAAATGAAAGCTCTAACTTTTACCTACTTTCAGAAGCAAACTTCAAATCCCACTAGATCATTCTGTGAAGAATGTTTTTGAAGCAAAAGCTTAGTTCTCTTCCCCTGATGTGTGCTATTATCTTTGCACCTTAATTTCACCCATTTGCTTGTATTCCATAAGGAAGAGAGCATGGTTCTGTACACTCAGATGACCTGGTTAGAGAGATAGTGTTTGCAGTTAAAGCAACTCTGAAAATGAATCCTATTTTAAGAGTATTCCTGTTACTTTGAGAGTAAATTGAATCTACAGTATTTAATCTTCCTCTGGTTCTTCCATGCTTTATGATACCAGCATCCGGTGTTTATAACCACATGAGTGCTGGAAAGTTACTGATTGCTGAAGACACCAAGGTTCCTGCAAAGGAGGCAGGAAAAACATGCAAAGGTTCATCATAAGCAGTGACCTGGGTACTGGCAAAGGAACACAAGATGTATCAGCTATACTCTGAGAATTATTTTTTCTTTTCTGATTCACTATCTTTTTTTTTTTATTCAGAGCTTCAGGAAGATTTTCTGGAAAAAGCTGAAGAAGACCTGAGCCTGAACTCTAGCTATTGTATAACCACAGAGCAGGAGAGATGGACCTCAAGAGGTCACCCAGTGCATTTCTCTGCCATTTACTATCCTAGAAAAAAATTATTCTTTCTTAAATTGCTTTAAAAAGACTGATCCAAAAAGCCAGTGCACATTGCCAGTGTAGGATTTTCTCATAATGCCATGCACATCATAACTGTTTTAACAGCACTTGGGTACCTGCATGACACTGATCGCTGGAATGTGAACGTTGTAGTCAAACTGTGAACATTTATAATTTGATCCAAAACAGTGGGTTATCTGGCCACTCATTCTTAAAAACATAAACCAGCAAGGAAATCCCAGCCCCACATGATTGCAATCACTTTGTAGCTTCCATTCCTATGAAAAGATAAGCTTTCCTTGCCTGAAATGGGACAGATGGCAGCCCTATAGGTTGCCACTCCAAAGTCCCTTTGAGCAGAGCTCTCTGTAATGTAGCCATTGTTACAGCAGCATATGCTTGAGAGATGCAAGCTGGTTTCCCCAAATCTAGCACTCCAACACTGCATGCTGGGCTCCCTCACATCCATGATTCATTGCTTGCCTTCCAAACCTCTCCATGCTGCTTTTTTTTTTTCTTTAAAGTGAACCTTTACTTACCAGAGATAGAAAGCACCAACACAAATTTGTATGTTTAGATAGACATAGAATTGTTCTTATTGGGAGAGACTTTCAAGATCATCAAGTCCAACTATTAACCCAGCACTGCCAGGTCACCACTAAATCACATCCCTCAGCACTGCATCTACAGATTTTTAAGTATCTCCAGCGACGGTGACTCCACCACTTCCCTGGGCAGCCTGTCCCAGGATTTGACAACCCTTCCCATGAAGAATTTTTTCATAATATCTAATCTAAACCTCTGGTGGTGCAACATGACTCCATTTCCTCTTGTCCTATTGCTTGCTACTTGAGAGAACAGACTGTCTCTGCCTTGCTACAACCTCCTTTCAGTGTGTTGTAGAGAGTGACAAGGTCTCCCCTGAGCCTCATTTTCTCCAGGCTGAACAGCCCCAGTTCCCTCAACTGCTCCTTGTATGACTTACTCTCTAGACCCTTCACCAGCTTTGTTGCCCTTCTTTGGACACGCTCCAGCACCTCAATATCCTTCTTGTAGTGAAAGGTCCAAAACTGAATACAGTACTTGAGGTACAGCCTCATCAGTGCCAAGTACAGGGGGAAAATCACTGCCCTAGTCCTTCTGGCCACACTATTTCTGATACAAGCCAGGATGCTGTTGGCCCTCTTGGCCACCTGTGCATGCTGCTGGCGCATATTCAGCGCACTGTTGACCAAAGCTCTCAGGTAATTTTCCACCAGGCAGCATTCCAGCCACACTTCCCCAAGCCTGTAGCATTGCATGGGGTTGTTGTGACCCAAGTGAAGGACGTGGCACTTGACCTTGTCAAAACTCATATGTCGCAGTCGGAGCACAGACGTCCGAACCAACTCCTAAAGGGAGAGAGATTGAGGCCCAGAGCAGAACCTCCCTCCCTTCAAGCAGATCAATGCACCCACCTGACTTGATGTCATCTGCAAACTTACTGAAGGTGCCCTTGATCCCCTCATCCAGATCATTGATAAAGATATTAAACAGAACTACCCCCAGTACTGACACCAGGGGAACACCCCTTGTGACCCACTGCCAACTGGGTTTAACTCCATTCACCACCATTCTCTGGGCCTGGCCATCCAGCCAATTTTTTATTCAGGCAAGTGTATGCTCATCCAAGCCATTAGTAGCCAGTTTCTCCAGGAGAATGCTGTGGGAATTGGTGTCAAAAGCTTAATTAAAGTCCAGGTAGACAACCTCCACAGCCTTTCCCTCATCCACTTAGTGGGTCACTTGGTCACAGAAGATCAGGTTAGTCAAGCAGGAACTGCCTCTCATGAACCTGTGCCTATTGGGCCTCCCCAGGATCAGTTGTCCAGTATGTGCCTCACAGTGGCACTCAAGATTATCTGCTCCATGATTCTTTGTATATTCTGTTCTTATTCTTTGTATATTTTGTAATACGTGTAGTTGAACAGAGAATTTTACAGATGGTGTTTTCAAGTCCAAGCCTCAACAAAAACAAATTAAAGCACAGTTATTAGGATCCGATAGCAGTGCTGTGCTAGAAGCCATTTATTGAAAATATATGATCCTCAAGGACATCAGAGTGGCCATTGCAACACCAGGGAGTGCCCACACTCTCCTGTTCATGACTGCACGAATATAAGCAGAGATCTGCTTATGACCAGGAGAACAGTTCTAGCTCCCAGAGGTAGATGTAGATGTGGTCCCTTAGGATGCAGTGCTCAGTCTTTGGGAAAAATATTAGCTACTTAGAGCTAATGACTTACATTTGACAATGGATGGGTACTATACAAGGTAAAGTGACACTTTTCGCACCTTGCATAATTAAGCTGTGGAAATTCTTGCAGTAGGATGCCGTAAATGGATTTCAAAATGAATTACTGGAAGAAAAGTCTAACAGGAGTGACTGAGGCCATACAGATACTCATGATCCTGAGCTGCAGATCACAGGAAGCTTAGAATGTCCACCAGGAAAGTATTGCTATATCCATTCCCTATTCTTATACTCTTCCATAGACATCCAATAGGGCCATAGTCAGAGACAACTTACTGAAGAATATGAGTGATTGGTCTGAACCAGTGTGGTTGTTACTTGACTGCTCATGGGAGTGTGACACCTGTGCTAGTGTTCTCACTGGTAGATCCTGACAAAGAGCAATGCTATCATGCAGTCAGCAAGTAACAGAGGTGAGACTGGGTGCAGTGTCCTAAACTTAGGTGTCTAGTGTCACTGTGGGCACTGCAGTGTTTCCTGCCTCATCTCCAGCTTAATCCCATGTAGATGAATTGCGCACCCTGAGATGCTCAATTGGCTCAACTTACCAAAGAGTCAATATACTCAAAACAGAGTTGGAGATGATTTGCCTCATCTTGAATAAGTAAATTAAAATAGAAAATATGAATCCCACATGAAAAGCACTTATTTCTTTCTCTATTGACCACTGGTGAATAGCTGTCACCTGAAACTATGGCAACACTAGCTCAGCTCTGGACATTCGCACTGTGGATGTCTAAAATTAGGTGAAACACTAAGTGTTCATGCTATTCAATAAGCACAGGGATACCAGCCCAGATTTCTTCTGGCTATCCAAAGTGATTTTCACCCAATGTTATCTCAAGGCAGCTGGGAGTGACCACTGGGACCTACCTTCATTAACTAGGACCAGAACAAGCATCTCTGAAACATGTCCCCCAGGACTTACAGTGCTGGGTTAGTAGAGGTGACACTTGCTCAGGCATCCCATGAGAAAGTCTAAGCTGGGAAGAAATATTACAGTGTTTCAGCCAGCCTGAACAATAAAATGCTGAAATACTGTACTCCCCTGCAACTGCGAGTCTCCCCAGTGCTAACTTCTGACAGTGTGACAGCAAAGTTAAGGCCTAGCACCTTTAGCTGACAGATGACCTTTAGCTGACTAAAGCCCTTGTAGGTTTATTCCTGAGCCCCAGAAAAGAAAACTAGGCTTATAAAGATTTGCAAAGGCCATGAACATACTGTTCCTGTAAATTTTTTGAGCTGGGCTTTTTTACTCACAAATGGTCGCAAAAGCTATTCTGGTAATACTCTGAAAAACAGGGCAATAAATTGGTGTCATTTGAGTGGATTAGTACTGTCACATCAGCTGCCACAGCTTTCCGCCTATGTCATCAACTGTGCTGCTGCCATTCTCTGCACCCATCACATTGCAATAGTTGCAGACATTACAGTTAAAGATGGAGTCAAAGGCAAGGCATGTTCTGAATGGACCTGGAAAAATAAAGGGAAAATGTCATTATTAGAACAATAAAAGGAAGGATGATTTTCTGGTAAACATATTTTTTGGGTTGTATCGATGCAACGAAACATTAGAACATTTTTTCTTAAATGTATTTGCATCAAGGCAAAGTGAATTCTGGATACTCCAACTTCTAAGTAAAGATGAGACTAACGCAGCTTTCTTGAAACCACAAGAACGATGATTGTGATGAATTGTCTGATGCTTTCTAGGTAGGAGAATATGAACCAATTGTTATGGCACATGTGCAACCTTGGGCATGTTGTTTATGCACCAGTTGACAAAAGACGTGAAGACTTAGGAGTTTGAGGTTCTCAGAAGGAACTAAATATCCAGCTGAAATTCCCCCAATGTGTTTTAGCTCTCCTAGTATCAACAAAAGAGTCCTTCTTACCTATCTTTTAAGACCTCTGAGTACAAGAAACCAAGTGAGTGCAAAGTATTACTTCTATAGCATGATAAAGTGCTGGGCAATTATACATAAGAAGGAGATACGATCCCTACACATATTTATGATATCTTAAAATAAACCATAATTATTTGGCCTTCACATTTGAGCAAAATACATAATCCAGAACCTAAATAGACTAGAAAAGATGCCCCTTGAAGACTGAATCCAAGCCTTTCCACTGTGCAGTGAGTTGGAATAGAGAGCAGTCTATTACCAGAACAAGCCTTCAGCTGCAGAATGGAGGTGGGAATATCTTGCTTCACACAGGGCTTGGAAACCTGTTGAGGACGACTCTTTCAACGTGAGTATTTTTCTAGCAAACTTTTATGGTATGGAAACAGGAGCTTGGTTGGAACACTTCCGTCCAGGTGATCTGCTTAGTGGATGAGGGCAAGGCAGTTGATGTTGTCTACCTGGACTTCAGTAAGGCATTCGACACCACCTCCCACAGCATCCTGCTGAACAAGCTGGCAGCTCATGGCATAGACAGGTGGACTCTTCACTGGGTCAGAAACTGGCTGGATGGCCAAGCCCAGCGGGTTGTGGTGAATGGAGTTAAACCCAGTTGGTGGCCGGTCACAAGCAGGGTCCCCCAGGGCTCCGTTCTGGGACCGGTCTTGTTTAATATCTTCATCAATGACCTGGATGAGGGGATTGAGTGCTCCCTCAGCAAATTTGCAGATGACACAAAATTAAGTGGGCGTGTCCATCTGCTCAAGGGTAGGAAGGCTCTGCAAAGGGATCTGGACAGGCTGGATCGATGAGCTGAGGTCAACTGTATGAGGTTTCACAAGGTCAAGTGCCGGGTCCAGCACTTCGATCACAACAACCCCCAGCAACACTACAGGCTTGGGGAAGTGTGGCTGGAAAGCTGCCTGATGGAAAAGGACCTGGGGGTGCTGGTGGACAGCCAGCTGAACACGAGCCAGCAGTGTGCCCAGGTGGCCAAGAAGGCCAACAGCATCCTGGCCTACATCAGAAACGGTGTGGCCAGCAGGAGTAGGGAGGTGATATGTGTCCAGTTTTGGGTGCCACAGTATCAGCAAGACATTGAGGTGCTGGAGTGGGTGCAGAGAAGGGCAACAAAGATGGTGAGAGGTCTGGAGAATATGTCATATGAGGAGCACCTGAGGGAACTGGGATTGTTTAGTTTGGAGAAGAGGGGACTGAGAGAAGACCTCATTGCTCTCTACAACTACCTAAAAGGAGGTTGTAGTGAGGCTGGTGCTGGTCTCTTCTCCCAAGTAACTAATGATAGGATGAGAGGTAATGGTCTCAAGTTGCATCAGGGGAGGATTAGATTGGATATCAGGAAGAAGTTCTTTACTGAAAGAGTGGTTAGGCATTGGAACCGGCTGCTCAGGGAAGAGGTGTTCAGAAAAGGGGTAGCTGTGGTGCTTCGAGACATGGTCTAGGGGTTGGACTAGATGATCCTAGAGATCTTTTCCAATCTAAGTGATTCTATGATGACTTCATTTAGATGCAATCTATACTTCTCAGTAACTTTACCCACATTATTTCAGGACAAACTGAGATGAAGAGATAGATTTTGGTATCCCAGCCTTGAGGGCTGCAGAGTGGGAGCTCTTGGATTCCAAACCATTGAAATAAACACTGTTTGTTTCCAGGAAAATCCAGCAGAAACCTGTAATGCTGGTGAAAGGCAGGTTTCAAATGGTGCAGAAGCACTCCTCACCTTGGTTCAACGAGGGTTCCTCAAAGTAATGGCACAATACACAAATTCTTCATTAATCAGCACATTCACCCTGTCTTACTGAGGATAGTGAAGTTCATTTCTACTTCACACTACTTGAATCAGACCCTAAATTGGGCTTAATCCCCTAAATTTTTAGCAATCAGTCTTCCTTCTCATGAACCTTCAAAAGGGATCTTCCATTCCCTTTCACTCAAATAGATCCCTTTGTTCTTACTTCTTTATTTCTTTTTTTGCTGCTCAAAGTTCCCAGAGGACAAGTCTGGATGTTTCAGTTCCCTGCTGATCCTTGCCTACATGGCTCCAACTGGCTTTAGACTGTGCAGCCTGTCTGAGACACAAGATTAAGTGACTTGCCCATGATCCCACCTAGATGTATATTCAGAGACACTTGTTTATTTTGTTTCACAGCCGCAGATTCCATAGTATCCAAATCCCCCAGAAAGGGTTTTGAGTTTGGGTATATAACCCCTTTTGTTTCTTTGAGTATCTCTGCTTAAGAGTTTGTATCACTGTAGTAGTATCTCTGCTTTTAATTTGTCCTCATTTCTCATAAATTCCAAACATAACAGTGACTTTCAGTTAAATAGAGGAAATAACTTCCTGTGATTTCTGGTCACCTTTTCCTGAGGTGTGGGGTGAGGAAAGGATTTAAGATCTGATTTACTGAGTTACATTAAACCTTAAACGGCTTTGCCCTTATCTTTTCTCCCATTGCTCTCTTCTGATTGAAGAAGTCCTACCAAAATGATTCATTTACTTTCCAGTTCTGATGTAATTTTGTGTTTGGGGTTTTTTTTAGCCAAGAAGTAATCAGTACTAGGAAGTTCTGGCTGCATAGACCTACTCACATTGACCTGCGTCCTGCAGGCAATATGTGATGGATTCAGTTAAATCTTCGGGTCAAAGATGGATATTCACCTCTCATGTCTGAAACAGTAGTCAGCTATGGACCTGTACGTTACATAGCAGGGCTAATATTATTGTCAGGAAGGCACTCAATGAAGCTTTTGAATGCATTGTGAAAATTTGATAATTACACTTATCTGAGCCAACAACCTCTTGCCTTGCAAACAATGAAATGCTTTTCACAGTACAATGCTGTGCAGCAGTAATGAAGTGTTAAAGCAGAAGCCTCATGACAGTCTTTGGGAAATTTCTATTTAAAAATGCCTTTAAGTCTTAGGTTTTCTATATTTCCTAAACCCCTTTATTAAGATACATGTACCAAATTCTTCCCTACCCAGCCACTGTTACAAAGGGTAACTTTAAGTCTGCCAATATTAGAAGGCAGCGGATTCTCTTATGTCCTTGTAGAACCTGAATTTTGCTTGTTTTTCTGTACCTGTTTTTCTCACTAATATTCTCTTTTCTTCTCTCATTTCCCTCCAGACTGTGAGTCTTGGAAGTCACATGCTGACAATATTTTATATGGTTCTATACGTCATTCTAGATGTTGCCAGGAGCATGGCCGATTTGACATTTAGCCCTGACTCTGGTTCGAGGTCCATTTAGAAGGTCCTGTCATCTTTGTTGAAGTCTTGTTCTGGTATCTGCCAGTTGTTGTTCCAGAGCACTTCTTGCCATAGATGATTATTGCCATAGGTGATCAGCACAGTGAGAAATGGGGTCAAGGAGAAAGTCAAGAATCAGACAGTTGAAAGCAGTGAAAATAAAGGTCTTAAAAATAAAACACTCTTGAACAAGGAGCCAAGGGTGATCTATGATGAACTGAAATGATCAACTCTTTATCAATCTGTGTTGCTGGTGTAACAGGTCACCATGTGTTGGACCATCTGGATACTCTTCATCATGTTCTCCATCAATCTATTGTACAGCAATGCTCAGTAATTTAACACAAAGGTGACAAACACAAGGCTGGTTGATCTTCCTGCCACATGGCAGGAAAAGATGTAGCCTCTTTATTAGCTGGAGTGTCTTGAGCACTCAGGAGCAACAAAGTATATAGGACCTGGCTGAGATGATGGCAAAACCTTAATGGATCATTTATACCACAGAAAACTGTTGTCTTAATCAGTTCTTTAAAGTTTTTTCTTCTACCCACTGGCATATAGCTGGTACATATTTAATGTTTTATTTATTTCAGCCAGGCAATGATTCAGCTGGACCTTAACACAGAAATTAGGATGATGACACAGAAGTGAGTGACTAACCAGGAACTGTAATGATTTTGACTTTTAAGACAATCAGGAAGCTTAAAGAAAGAAAATGCATTACAAATGGTCAATGTTTTGAAGCTTTTCCTCCACACACATCAATTCCCAAAGATACTGTCTGTGGGCCTGGATTCCTGAACCCGCCCCAGTACTGACAAGCTGTGTTAGACACACGCCATCCTGCCTTGCTCCCACTGCTGAGCCACATACTGATGTGCTCCAAAGACAGCCCCCCAAGCCCATCGTTTTCCCTGCCCTGCATGCAGCCTGTGCTGCCCATCTCCCCTGCTCATCATACAACATGTGTCCACATCGAAGGGCTGAGTGGATGCTGATGGTTTCTCCATGGGAGAAGAGGAAAGCTCAAGCAAATCAAGGAAGAGAGCTTTAAAGCAGTAATAGTTCCACTCTACTTGGCTAATCATTGAGCAATTATTATTAGTGATAACTAAAGCAGGAAAAATGTATTTACATTAAGAGCCCTCTCTTGCAGCCATGGCTGCCACACGAACTGTTTAATGAGGGACAGGGTGAGAAATGGGTCCAGGAAAGCACAAGGTTCTGGTTTGTGCTCAGAGGCACTGTGAAACACTCCAGGTGATGTCTGACGTATATATTTAGATAGGAGATGAGGTGAGGGCTAAAAGCGGTTCAGAAATGCATAGATTTCTTTTTGCTTCATTTTACAGAAAATATAAATGGGAGTGAATCAAAGCAGGGCTGTTTCTGAGCAAGACCAATCCATTTCTAATAGAGCAGTGGTCCATTGTTTGAGAGGGTAAGCTGTTAGAATACAAAGAACGCAATTTCCACTGTCATATATACGATACAAAAATTGCCATTTTCAGCCAAATAATAAATGAAGCAACTGGAGACAGAAGAAGAAATATCGCAGATGGAGTGACAGACTAAAAAAGATTTTAAGATGAGAAAAACAGTGACAGATCAGAAGAACTCTGCAAAACGATGCAACTTCAGGAAATAATCAATGTGTCACTAGGGCTCGGGATTTCAAATATGAGAGTATGACCACATAGAAAATATCCCAAAGATCACATTTGAAAACCTCAACAGTGACTGCTAAGAAGACACTGCCCAGCATGGACTCATGGCACTGGAAGAGGGATTCTTTCCTGGCGTTCCTATGATCTTGAGAGTGCCTTCCTTAACTGTTCCCCTTTCTTTTCCCATTCTTCTTGTCTCTTTAACCTATTTATACTGCAAACACTTCAGGGAGAAATGATACCTGTATGAAGCCCAGCACAACAACACCTGGAGTCTTGGCTATGACCTTTTGGCTCTCTTTCATAGCACTAGAAACATTACTGGTGTAACAAGGGAGTCCAGGGTGGGAGCAGAAAAGATTCCCAAGTTTCCTTGAAGCGCTGAGCAGGACTTGATAATTACATCCCCTTTCACACATTTCCTTCTTGTCATGCATTAGTTGATCAGTACACTTCTGTGACTAGTGGTAACAGTGCATAGAAGGAAAATGTCACTTTCCAGAGAGAATGATCAATCTCTTTGACTTTGCCTGTAAACATGTTTCATCAGGGGGTCACTAATATGCTTTTATTGCCTCCCTGTCAGAGATGATGCCATTACCAAGCCTGATAAAGTATTCTATAGAGGGTTCCTTTTAATTTTATTTTTTATGTGATCATGAGAGACCGTAACCGATAAATTTAGTTCAATGCTTTCTCACTATTAACTAATTCTGAATAAATCCGTTGGGGCAGTCTGGATACAAACACTTCAAAGAATTTTTACAGGATATTGAAAATGATATTCACCGTGGGACAGAGGTTTAAGTACTGAGCTGCTAGTGTTTTCTTTACCATTAAAGCTACAACACTGCTAAATGTCATTTAGTCAAAACATTGTGTTCAGAAGGATTTGTAACACAAGATGACTATTTGCTTTTAATAAATTTGTTGCATCAGGGTGATTATGTTAGCTTATTCCTGGGGGGAAAGGGAGTTTGAGAAAAGATTATTCTTTTCCCCCTCAGTTTTTTTATTGGGGCCCAATTCAGGTCCCACAAAAGACAATGAGAATTTTGCTCTTGCCTACAGTGGGAACAGTCCCATGATCTCTGAGGGCTTTGAAGTGTTCAAATCCAATGTAAAATACAGTGATTTTCAGAGAGACGGGGAGAAGGGGAAAAAAAACCCCAAACAACCCCAAACCCAATCAAACAAAAAAACTCCAGCTCTAGCAGCTGAAAAAAACCCCAACAAACCAAACCCAAAACAAAAGGGAACTGAAATAAAGGTTTTTCTTGTGGAGCACTTTTCTTCCAGGCTGCTTTCACATCCTATATAGCACCCTAAAAACTGGAACACAGGATGTGAAACCATGGAAACAGCTGGATGCTACAGGATTTTTGAACTACTTTTGTCAAGGTTGAGACTTTGGGGATTTTATTTTTTTTTTTTAAGTTTAATTGATTTTTTTCCCTACTGAAATCTGTAATATGTTGAGCTTGTTAAACTGATGTTAGAGGTCACAGACTAAATTTAATTGGTAGTATTTCTTTTGAGCCTAATTTAAAGGTTGATTTGGCTTTATGGACAGATTCTCAGCTGCTGTAAATCAGTTCAGCTATAACGGGGTTCTGTTTGCATCAATAGAAAAATATGGTCATCCAAGGCTCAAATCCCATGCAAAATCTCAGGAAGAACATGAAAAAAGTAAAAAAAACCAAAAAATTTCTTTCTTGAAAGATTTTTAATGAAACTTTCTGTAAAGTTAAATATTTTGCAAGAAGGTTAAAATACATCCGTGATTCTATTTTCATTCAATCCAAGAAGACAGGGCTGTCCTGGAAATATGGTTATATTTGGTTCTATGGGCTATATGGTTTCTTTTTATTTGGGAAAGCCACTTCATAAATCACAGCCAACTCTCCCATCAGTCATTAAGACACTTTCTAAAAATTCCACTGCCCCTCTGGGGAGCCTTGGGCTCAGTATTAATGGCCCCTTCCCTCTTTCTCCCTTCTCTGATTGCTCAGGCTTAGACCTGAACACCCTTGTGCATCAGCTCCCAGCATGGCCCTCCCTAGCCTTGCTCCTCATCTTACTCTCTGCATCCCTCTGCGCTCCTTCACTCTGGCCCTGGAAGGTTCCCTGAGAGCAGAGATTTCTGATAGCCGGAAGGAAGATCAAAGCCAAATAAGTAGCATTGTTTTGCAGCAAGAGAGGGAATAATATTTATATTTTTCCTCAAAAAAAAAAAATAAATCTAAAAATCAATGCTTGGAGAGATCTTGCACCTTGATCCTACAAGGCATTTAATTTCATGCATTGCAGGCAATCCTGGTTTTTATAGACCTATTCATAGTTTGTGTGCATAAATCCTTCCAGGCTAAAAGACTGTAGAGTATGCTTAAACTCGCTGCTGTGCAAAACACACTAACACGATGTCAATATAGGGTGCAAGGGGCTTATAGACCTTATGAGGTTCATGACATTACTTTGCACTTACAAATGCAATTTCAGTGAATAAATTCAGCATCTGGAGTCTCTGCTGTGCAGCTATGGAGGTGGTTGGTCAGTGTGAATGAAGTGAAACCCAACAGAAAGATATGTGCAAAATTCAGTCAAAAAGATTTTAGATCACATTTGGTTAAGACTGTTTTTTTAAATCCAGATGTCCTGGAAGGAAGTATTAAAAAACTAGAAAAAACACTACAACAAATGCTAGTCCATCAGCTTTTCTAACTCAATCAGAAATTGCACTTTAGAAATAGTCTTGAAGTGGCATTTTTTCTGAGCAGCTTGGTAGATACGAAAGATATGGATAAGCTTTTGACTGAAAGAAATGAGTCTCCTCATCTTTTGGGATTCTCCCCTCACCAGGAAATGTTCAAGGTATTGGAAAAGTCCATGACTAGATGTTAATATAATTCATTAATTCCCAGTAATGACAAAACTGTAATCCCCATTTAGTGGGTTAAACAACAGAGCCTGGGCAGCTCTGAGTGCTATGATTGGCACGAGAGCATCCTATCTTCAGTCTACTCTAGTCTTTACATAGATTCCATAGCAGTGCAATAAATCTTCCACAGATGATATGACACTTATGTCTATTTTTCCCTATATCTATTAACTGAAAAAGTCATTTCTGTATACATCATGCTTCAGTTAACTCATCTTGACAGCAATAATGTGGAGTGACGATCTCTTGAGACAACTCCAAAATTCCTTCCTCTGGAGAGGTGGGAAACTCTCTCTCCTTATACTTTCTTTACTAAGCACCAGTTTTGATAACTCTAATTGTGGTATACAAAAAGTACCATAATGCTCTAGCTGTGCAAATCAACATTTAAACTTGCCCTTGAAAAGTTAATATTGTTAGAGAAATATATTATGGTGTTTTCTGCTGAAAGGAAATATTAGAAAGCTCATGATTCAGGCAGGTTAAAGGTCTTGAAAATAAAGGAGGAAGATGTGTGAAAATACTTCCAAAGATGATAACTCTAGAAAGGATAAGCCTCATCAAAATGAAACACAATAAAATCATCCTAAGGCATTTTTACTGATGGTGGATCCTGATCTCCAGGGAGGAACTGAAAACTTCACAATGACTTTAAAGGACCTGGGTTATGTCGTAGCAAAAAACAATAGCAGCAACAAATGTGTCTCAAAGATAGAGCTTTATCTTTGTTACAGATGGGAAACACCATCCTGTGGGTCACTTTCTCATTAGAGCAACATTAAGATACAGACGCACAAGCTAGAGCTGAAAGGAGAGCTGAATAAAATCTTGGGCTTATAGCAGCATGAGGAGAAATTTTATCCACTGTGGCTGTGAACTTCTGCCCAAACACAGGGTAAAAATATCATAGAAAGTTACGGTGCCTCTAGAGAGAAAATACCTGAGGGTTGAAATTTGATCCGGAAAAAAAGTTCTCACTGAAGAAACAAAAATTTGGTGAAAGCCAGTGCGTACTGACTGATTTGTGACCAGCTGAAAATTTTCATCACACACACTACTTTTACAGCTCACAACATTCACAGCCAAGGCAAGATGCTCTGAAGACGTCAACCCTCAAGTGACAAAATCCATGAATTTACCTGGAAATCATTTGCTGAAATGGAAAGACCACGCTCCAGGATACTGCAATGAATTGCTCTCTACTACAGTCCTACTCTTCTGTCAACCATGCATGCAGCATTAAGTATCTGCGCACATGACTCAAGCCACAGTTACACATTCACATCAGTTTATATTGAAAACTCATTATATAGTAGCTAAATGTCACATTTCAAGGAACTGTTTTAAGATACTTCAGGTGTCCATCTGAATATTTGTTAAGGTTTTAGACAGTACTAATTTTAATTGATTGCAAAATAAGCAGTAAAGGAAGGTTTTCTGTCTTTAAACTTTAATGAGTTTGAACCAACTGCGGAGGATGTATGTGAGATTCTCTCACTCACAGCTTAGACTGATCAAATAAATACAAGATAATTTTCAAAATATAGAGTTGTTAAAAAAATTAACTAATTTCACTTAGGAAGACTGACTTGGTTGGAAAGAAAATTCTATCACTTTTCTGCCACTTGCATATCTAATTGTTTTCATTTTACAAAACGTCTTCTATGCTCACATCTTATTTCAACAAATTATTCCACAAATCCTGTGAAGAGCAACAGAAAGTGGAATATTTAAAGGACAAATAAAGTACACATTTGTGTAAGGTGAAAAATTCAATTAAAGTCAGCAGAAACCAGACTCAAATAAATTGTAACTGTCCCAGAGTGAACAACTATGACAATACATTTGCTTGACCTTTTGCTTAGCCTTAGGACAGCTTGCAAGTCTCCTCTCCAAATGTCCCAGAAGCTTGGTTTCTGTTCTGAGCTAGCTATATCCTTCTACAGGCACTTATTTTTCCCAGACTGAATTCCTGGTGGGTTCACAACTTGGGTCTATGATGCTAAATTTGGGAACTATGACTGCATGGCCAACAACACGCTGTCACTGCAGACAGTGGCGGCTCTCCCGGTGGAGACCCCTCATTGCTCTGCCTGTCTCTCCTGCCAAGAGGAATAGTGCTGCTCACCCCATCCCTGCCACTCTCTCTTCTACCTACTAATGGTGAATTAGCATCTGTTTCCAGACAGCAAAACAGGAAATTAGAGAACAAACAGAAACATGAAACAATCTCCTCCTCTCAACTGCTCCTGTGACATTGTAGCTACATGTTATCTCTAATATCTGGCATTTAACTTGGTTTAATTCTGAACCTGTCTTTATGGATGTGTGAAATGCCCATTTAAGAAGCAAAGCATCTGTCCAGATGGTGTTGGCATAGCTGACTGTGCCTTTGGGCAACAAGATGGACTAGATGACCTTTTGAGGTCCCTTTCCACTTCTGTTTTCTCTGACTGTTTTCTACATTGAAAACTAAAGTGTTTTAACACCATCCACAAGTGAGCACAACTGCCAGGAAAATACACACTGGAGGGAAAAATCCTCTTTGATTGCTCTAGGGGATTTTTTTTAACCTAATGTACAGCTAGATCTTCCCCCAAAAAACGACTAATTTTTTACTGTTTCTTGTGAGTACTGGCTATTTTTATTACTTTTATATCTATCATAAAGGCATTTCTTTCAGACAGAACACTCTCAGCCCTGGTAAGTATTTGATCCTTTTTTTTTTCAAAGCAGACATCACATTCTAACCTTAATGCTTTGTATTGTGATTTTGCTTTTTTTTTTTTTTTTTTGAAGTCTCTGTAATCTAAATATGTCTTTATTTCCAAAAGGATGACTGTTTCCTAGGGGATGACACTGCTTCTGGCCGAGACAAAAGCTGTTCCACCCAAGGAAATCTTCTGAAGTGCTAAACGCAAGAATGTACTTTTCATTTCATCCTTGGCGCAGGTAGCTTTTTTCTTCTGCATGAAGGCCTGAGCTGCTATGTTACCAGGTCTTCACCTGTACAGCTTCATTCATTATTAGCATCCCTGGCACTCTGCTTCGGTAGCCATTTGCCAAAGAATTCAAGTTGTAACATCAAAAGTGGTGAAACTGGAAAATATGTGCCCTAAATGTGAATGCAGAGATCTTTGAGATGGGACAGGCATGGAGCTGGTCAGGCATGGAGCTGTGTCTGGAGGTAGCTGATGGCATGATGGTCTTGCAGATGGCAGGATCCAGTCCCAGTTGAGCAGCAATACTGATCCTGGCCAGGGCAAAACTGAGGAAGGGAAGAGCTCTTTTGGGGTCAGTGCTCAAAGCTGAGCTCTCCTCTTGACCTGTTTCTGGGAGGCTGGTGGTAACTTGCCTGGGCTTCAACCTGTGCTGAACTAACTGAGATTATTTTCTCCCACTTCAGAATGCCCAGCACCCCTTTTCAGAGCCTGGCAATGGAGCACTGAGTCTTGTGCTGAGTGTTTAGTAATTTGAGTAGGACATGAGTTAAGGGTTCGCACTCAGCTCTGGCCTAGACTTAACATGAAGTAACAGACCAACAAACCATTTTCAAAGAACCCCTGTCAGAATGACTAGAGGAGAAAACTGTTTTCAGATAGGGAATGACTTTTCAAAAAAACCTAAAAACAGAATAAAACCCACAAAACCCCCAGCTCCTTTTTTTGGCTGGAAACTGAGGAAAGGGAAATGTCTATGTAATAAACCCAGAACCTGGAACAGCCCACTTGGGTTCATTGAAACACCCAAGATGTTCACTGCTACTCAGGTTGTTGTCAATCCTTTGATCCCCACTGAGGTCACAGGAAATACAGGGACATTTTAACCATGTTAATCGCCAGAGAGGTATTCACCATGGGCAGTATGAGCATATACTCCTCTCTGACTCTTTATTGCACTCAAGAGATAAATAAAATGTAGTTTTTACCATCAAGATTAATGTAGTGTTTTTAAAACTTATGGAATTAAAAAATTCCAAAATAGGGATACTTTAAGTTTGGGGTTTTTTTAAGTATTTTTTTTCTGTGGGAATCCTTCAGAGTAAAACTACACCGTACTGATTTTATCTCTTTCTGAGCGATAAAAGAATGAAATAACTCAATTGTGATTTAAAGCTGTGTTTCATGGAGTCTAGGTGTTTCAGATCAGACGCTTAAACCATTAAATCATCCCACAAAATAGAATATTTATCTTCTGCCTTTTTAGTATCTTTTATCAAAAACTTCTGAGCTTGGGGTTTTGTGGCTCTATCTGAATTTATTAGCACAACAAATGGCACAGCACAGTGGTGAACGCACAGCCTTGTGCAGTGGGCAAGGATTTTCCACTTCATACACCATTTACAACTTGCTTCATCAATTCCACAAAGTTAGTATGTGTACTTAACTCACAAAAGGGTTAAAGAAATGTTTCTCTGTTATCTCTTCCCTCTTCTCTCTGTGGAGAGAAGACATCTCAGCATACACATATGCACGTTTCCCTGAAAGGCTACAGCTTGGCACGTCTGACTGCACCCTTGTCATTCACCTCATGCCACTGCCTCAGCTGGGACGCCAAAGTAGCTAATAATTTTGTTGGATGTTAAGTCTTTTACTTGCAAATCTGAATTTGCAAATCTCTGTGGCTGTGTGGTCCTGGGTGATTGTTCTCATATGGGACTGGCATGTTAATAGATTGCCTCAGTAGTGGTTACAGACCCCACTGCACCCATATCTTTGCAGCCCCATCCATTAGTTTAAATCGATGAAATAGCCTTAGTTGCAGCTCTGCAAACATCAGCATACAAGATGACAGAGATATAGACAATCCATTAGTCATTAGACTTTGATATGTGGATGCAAGCCTATGAGAAACTCGTGGTTGGACCCAAGTGAGAAAGTGGTTTTTTAGCCCAGCATACTTCCTGAGATTTCAGAACTCTTCATTTTTACCAGCGGGATGAAGCCAAGATCACCTGGAGGTGTCTCAGAGAAGCCAGAGAACCTGACCACCAATATCAGACAGTCTGGCACACACGGAGGAGTGGGAGACCCTGGCTCAGCATGCTGCTCTATTTGATTCACTAATGAGATACTAATAGGGCCAGAGAGCAGAAGTGATTGCTTTGATAGCTCAGTGATTTGGTCACTCATCTAAAATGTGGGAGAACCCGGGTCATGCCCTTGATCTAAATTAGGCAAAGCAAGTAGCTAAATGCATGTCTCCAGTATCCTGGCTGAAGCTCTCACTACCAGATCAACGTTGTATAACCCTTCTTTTTAAGGGAAAACCTCCCTCTGGAATTGAGAAACAACTACATGGGAAATAATTTAGTTGAAAACACTTCAAAAGAGTCAGACTGCAGTGTGGAGAAGGGACACAAAAAGGGGCAGTTGTGACAAAAAGGGGCTTACTCTTTCATGCTGCGCACTGTCTGGTTTTGACCTACAATTGGGGACCTAGGAGCAGGAGTCCTTCCTTTCAACCTGCTCAGCTGGCAGCACAGCAGACAGGCACTCATGCATGGGGGGAGCGTTACTTCTTGTGCAGAATGACCGCAGGATTTTAGAAACATGGAAGTCATTTGCATGGGTTGCTGGAAGCACAATGCAAAGTAATTGCAAATTCTCCATGGAATTTCTATAGTTTATGGTAATAATGAATTCAATATAAATATTTATTAATATTTGAAATTAAGGCTTTCCTGCAGAAAAGCCTTGTTTAGTGAGTGCTTTTCATTTACCCACTTTACTTTTTTCAATATTTATTGATCAGACATAATGAAGACAGCTGGGTCATGTAGTTAGGAAGAAACACTGTTGTCCTCCTGAGAGTGCAGGGCATACCCTGTTCAGTAAGAGTTCGTATGGACTGTGACACCAGAAAATGGGGAACAACACAGAAATGCTGTATGAGGGACATAAAAATGCCTAAGTGATAAATACATAATGAGGAACAGAAACAGCAAATCCCACATGGATTCTGATCACTCGTCTTTCTAGTCCAGGCCTGTTTCAACATCAAATACTCAGGAGTAACAAGCTAAAAACTTGTAGGAATCCTACAATAGAGCAGTTTTCTCCTAAATATTTCTTTCTAACCTTGATTAATTAGAAATTGGCTTGTGTCCTGAAGAACAGGGATTTTTATTACTTCGGAAATCTTTTAAAGTCCTGATAGTGCTGGATATTTGAGTTGCCTGTATAAATACCAAATAGTTTTTGAATCCTGATATATTCTTGGCCACAAAGATAACATGTCAATGAGTCTTACAGAGTGACCTGTCATAGCTTGAAGGCAGTACTTCTTATCTTTTTTTTTGTCTAATGAAATATATCTTGGTTTTTCTATTGTGAGATTAGATAGGCAGAAATCATAAAGAAAAATAGCCAAAGAATTGCATTTTATGAGCACCTAAGGGATTCAAGAGTGCAAGCTGTATGGCAGACGAGTTACTTACCTTGCAAATGGTTATTATTTCTAGACAGTTATAAGGAATTTGCATAGGTAGAGTAAAAAATCATACTTCTAATCCCTTTGGTGGAGAAAATCCTATTCCTTACTGAAGGCTCACTTACAAGCATAAAAAATGTATTGAAATGATTCAGTTCCAACTGATCTTCCTTCAGGTAAGCATTTAGCTATCAAGTGTTGGAGATTTAGGCTTGATCATGCATCAACGTTTTGTGAGGTAACACCAACTGCACCAGTGGGCAAAATATTAGGTTCATGATCCTTAAGGGATTCTGACCACAAGAAAGCAGTATCTTTTAGGTACTTACATAGCTAAGCAGAAATCCCACTTACCACAGATTCACAGAACCATAATGGTTGGAAGGAACCTCTGGAGACCATCTAGTCCAACCCCCCTGCTAAATCAGGGTCACTTAGGGCAGGTTGCAAAGGAACGTGTCCAGATGGGTTTTGCAGAGGAGACTCCACAACTTCTCTGGGCTGCCTGTTCCAGTGCTCCACTATCTTCATAGTAAAGACATTCTTTCTTACATTTAGGTGGAACTTCCTGTGTTCAAGTTTGTGCTCACTGCCCCTTGTCCTATCACTGGGCACAGTATAAGATCTTTCACACAAACTTTCCTGTAATGCAGAGAAGTATTATACTCATTTCACTAATGAGGAACTCAGAAACAGTGATTTGTCCAAGGTCACTCAGAAGGTCCTTGATGAACATCTGTCTCCTCGTCAGCACTGTAACTTCCTTTTAAATGAACCTCTTTCCTGTGCTGTAGCCAGACCACATCTGCATTTCAAAACAAAATCCTACTTCTGACGGAGCTTATCCCTTTCCCACCACCATCACAAGCTCTCAGTCTGCCATGACAAATCACTTGGTTTTCCTTTACTTTCCTTTAGCCTTCCTTAAACTTTTTGCAGCTTCTGGACCTTAAAAATATTGCTTTGTCAGCAGACCACTGGGATTCAGATTCTCAGTGCAATTTCTTGTTTGCCAGATATGGAGAAGTCTCTCTAGCACAGTGACAAGGCAAAGCACTTAACCTGTCCCGTTACAGCAGAAAGCTGTGACAGTGACGTGATTTGGGAGTACCTTTCTTACTAATACTGGGTCCCTTTTTAGAAGACAGTTATTACTGTAGTTATGCTCAGATGCCTGCATATGATCAAGTAAACACTGTTTGTTCAGAAAGCTGTTGCAAATAAACTAAGCTGTCATAACCAACTAGGGCATACACCAAAACAACAGCAAGCGTGAAGTAAAACACATTAGACTAAACCATGCTCATGGTATTATAATAGCAACTCAGCACAGAGAGTCCGAAGATGCTATTTCCAGCCTTTGGATATTCTCTGTTGCAGGGCTGGACTGGAAAACAGAGTATAAGCCTTTTCCTCTATTAACACATCCATTGCTATAGCATCATCTAAATGGCCATCTGAAACTTGACAGGTATGTGCAATGGAGATGTAGAACATTCAAATTTTTCTTTTTTATTGCAATATACTGAGGTATTCTTCTCACAATAAGGAAACATACCACAAAGTAGATTATATTGTTTAGCTGTCAGGAGGCTGCAAGGAAATGAGAAATCTGTGAATGATCTCCAGTGTCTTCTCATCCTCTGTTATGCCACAGCACAGGGTAGCTACGTGGTTATATTACAGCGGGTAAAGCCTCATTATCTGCACTGGTTGGCTGTTAAACTGGATTTAACTTGTAACAGATGTTCTGTTATATGATACACCCATTGGGTTATTTTACTGGTTTTTAATCCAGCCCACTGAATGAGAAGAGGCTAACAAGGTTGCTAGAAAATTATATCTACCATTTCTCCAAGGACAAATGCAGACAGAGGCATCTAATTTACCTACTAATTAGCATTCCTCTGCTGGGTTATGCGAACAATACTAAGTCACATTTAAAAGGAGTCATTGCTCCCTTTTACTTTATAGAAACTCTGCAATCCCAGCATAACTATGTGGGTCATAAAAGAAAGACAGGAAGCTATGAAGCCTATCAGTACTCTGCTGTAATGGATCCAAGACAATTTGCTGATTCACCTTTGACTACCACGACATAGTCCATTTTCAGAAAAAAAAGAGTTCTTCACAGTTGCCATAGTGGACAAGGTGCAGGCTCATTAAAAGTATGCTCTTATCTGGAGTTAGATGACATGAGGTAATTAGCATACAGTAAGATCATACCAATCATAGGAGCCTATCCACCTAACTTAAACATCCAGGCTTCATTACATTTTAGGCACCTAATGAAGCAGCCTACATAGAGTGAACATATGATCGATGGAGAGAACTGGATTATTGTGATTACCTTTCGAAGGATCTAACGAGTACACCCTGTCTGCCTGTGTTTAGCTACCTAAAATGGGTACAAAGGTACTCCTTTTGGAGGCCTCCAGAGGCACCTCATTATCTGTATTGCACAAATGGGGAATTCAGGCACTTATTTAACTGCCTTATTAAATTGGTGAAAGTTTGGTGTAAGTCAGATCTACGAATTAGGTGGACAGAGTCCCATCCACCATTTTTCCAATAAAAGTAAAAGTGAGGGTGATAGGTCTAGGTGAATGACACTTGTTCTGCCAGCAAGCTCCAGCACATTTGGTCCTTATGTGCTGTCCCAATTACATTGCCACTGAATGTAAGGACATCAGCTTTCTACACCACCTTTCCACTACCTTATGAAGAACCACACTCCACCATTTTTTTTCCTTGCAAATAGCTCCTATATTCAGCATCCCCAAAAGATCAGTTCTAGCACCACCTAATCCTATACTTACATACCATCCTAAGGGATCACTATGACATGATAAGGAATTTATATTGGTAGCCACACAGTATGGATGTGGTACTGTCTATTTTTCATCTGGAGAAGACTGTAAGAGCTCCCTGCCACTCTTGTTAATAGCTGGAGTTTGGATGAAAATTTGCCCAATCAAATATAATACAAGAATGTTTTGTAGACTGAGGACGAATGAATGACTCAAAGGTTGTAAAATTAGTATGTCATTCCTGATTGGATCAAAAGGTGAAACACTAAAAAAACCACAGGGAGACAGCCAGAAATCAACACAGCCTTCCACTTGTTCCTGCTTTAGGAGGACAGAAAGGCACCAAATCATCTTGTCATAAGAAAAAGAAGAAAAAAAAGTACCAAGAAAAAAAGTTTCTATGAAGCTTCTATATTCTACACAGGTCTTCTGTGTGGGAGCAGACATCCAAGGCAAATTTATCTCAAGGATCCCAGAGTAGACTTTCTGATTTTGATTGAGTGTGAGGACATGCACTGCTAGGAGACAGAGGTAACTGTATGGTGAAACTGAGCTATTTAAACCTTGAAATAATGCTATATAGAGAAATTTATGCCTATACCATAAAATCAAGACTCTTCAGAGTTCATGGATCTGCAAAATCAGTTACAATCATCTGCAATGCTATTTAATCCACACTTCATTACTAAATAATTCTAAGAATCAGCAAGCTATTGAATAACTTTCTTTTGCACAATACCATTTAACATTATGAAGACTCAAATGCATTTGGCTGACCTAAGTTATTAGGCTCAACTCAGAGCTAACTGGAAGAAATTTAATGTCCTGTGATATAAAGGATATCAGACTCGATGATCTTTCCTGGCCTGAGCTTTATAAATCTATAGGAAGTGAGGCTTTGCCATAAGTTTTTCACAAAAGGCTGTTACAGCCAGGACACGTTGTCCTACTGGCCTTCTTTCACTGATATATGAGGTCTGGATTTAGCCAGTTGCTGGGCTTGCTGAGTTGCAGCTGTGAACCCTCTAGACTTTCCAGCTACCCTTTGCTTTCATTTTTTTCTTGGGATGCTGGTTCTGTATATAATTGTGCTAAATCATTTTGTCTCCATGCATCTTTTATTAGAGGAGGCTCAGCCCTCTAGAACTCAGAAATACAGAGTGTAATTATTTATCCTACTCTATTATTCCCTTAGAGAAACTGTACTTCTATATTTGACTACTTTTTTTGCTTAGGTTGATATTGTAAATTTAACCCATACACACCTTTGGTAATACATTCACCTCTCTGCCACGGAGGGAAGGATCGAAAATACACACAGTAAGTTTTCTTTGACTAAACAGGACAGCAATGGAGAACTGTGACTGCTGAAATTTTCTATTGCCCTCTACTAATTTTATGCAAGTGTCTTTTCTTTTATTTTGCAGCACAAAACTCAGAACAATGCAGAGTTCCCAAGCATGAATTTAAAACAGGAATTGTGGAATACATTTTAAGCGAATACTTTGGGAATTATTTATCTCACTCAAAATTAGACATCTGCGGGCTTCATCTGTGCTAGTTAACTCCTCTTGTAGACAGTACAGAAAACCAAGTTCTCTTATTTGCCTTTGTCATTTCCAAAGAATCTAAATATCAAATGGGTAGCACTGAAAGTGCCTATTTCTTTGGCAGACCAGAAAGAGAGCCTATGGGGACCAGCTGAGATGTAGATGCAAATATTTCTAGTATTAGATGAAATAAATCCCATCATTTGTAAATTCTTAGGAACATCTGGTTTCTTAGGACTAAGATAATTACTTTGGGAGGATGGCAGGAAGAAAGGTGGGTCAGGCCAGATTATACTTCTACAGGAATAATCCACATTTCATGTGTCGTGTTTATTCCCAAGTATAAAGGTTAAGACAGGTTTTGGAATTTATTTGGAATTTATTCCCACAATGACTTGCAACAGCTATTTGTAGCAAAGCAGAAAGGTAAGACCATTCCAGCTCATTCTGCTGCGAGCTATAAGGAATTCAGAGGCTGATCTACCCCAAACATGCATTTACCACCACCACCAGTGGCTGTAACAGTAGCCCTTTAACAGATATGGCCATTTCTAGTACAGGCCATAGGCACTGTACTGAGTTTGCAAGGACTCAAGACTGAGGCTTGTCAAGTTTGCTCTGTCTGAACTTCTGACCTGCCTGCAGCTTTTATTCTTCTAGTTTAGCTGTGGCAGCAATTCCTTTAATTAACCAGGTGCCTATGGCTAATTTGTTTCATTTACATTTATCTCTCTGTTATACAGTCATAGTTTCATGTAGATAACAGAAATAAGCAATTATTCTGTGCAGAATGGGATTTTTATGACTCTAATACAATGACATTGTCAAGACAAGCACAGACTTGATACGACAGCAGAGGACTTGAGAGGTGGAAACACAGAGCAGGGCATGTAAGAGTGCAGGTGCAGGATGATAAGAGACAGGGCACGGCCTGGCACTGGGGAACCCATGGCTATAAACAACTCATCTAGAGTACCTGATGAAGACTGGGAGCTGGACAAAACTGCTTTTAGGCATAGCGAAGATAGCAAAAAAATCATTCCTAACATATGCAAAGACAGCATATATAGAAATTTGGGTGTAAAATGACAAATGAGGACAGCGTTAAATGCAAAAGCTTGTTATCAAACACGTAAAAATGACCCAGAGTGGATCCTGCAGTAAGAAATGATAAACCATCAACATGAACATCATACTTCTCCCAGTGAAGGAATACAGATGCTGATGACCCATGATAGTGCCCACCCTACCACAAGAATGATCCAACGATCTGAGGAAGGGTAAGCATAATTCCAGGGGGGAATATCTATCTATTCTACCCAAAAGGGATAAAAACTATGAATTGTGTGTATAACAGTTTAAACTATATTGTTATTGAAACTTTTTCTGAACAGATGCATTCTTTCTCTTTCTGTAATAATGAGATCCAGACCAATAGTGGTTTTTGTATTAGTATATCACAATTCATTTATACTAACAATAAATTATTGGCTTTATATGTAATGTGTGTTTTCTCTCTGCCCACAAACAAGATTTTGAGTAATCAGAATGAAGCACATAAAAAAATGGTGCCTCTCCTTTTCTGTGACACTTGGCAGAAACAGTATGGTAAGCAGCATGTTGAGACTGCTGCTCACCATGCTGAGGCTGCCTTCCTTTTCATTTGCTACCACCTGTCTTGGGGGGACACAACCTCATTTCACTGAGGTTAAGAATACCTCTCCAGTTAGGCCCTCCTGCTTTTAATCTGCATTTCTATAGAATCTCATACGCACCTAGAAAGGTCCCAGACACCATAAAGACAGAAAAATTAGAGCAGGGTAACACTCTTTTGTCCAGCCCATCTCTTCATACCAATAAGTGTAGTTCACCTGGCAGCTGCCTATAGCCTGAGTCTATGGATGCACCAGTTACATGCAGTACAGCACCTTTAAAGACACTAAATTACTTTAGAAACACAGATTATACACCTTTTCCTTACGTGCTCCTCTAGAACATACAGTTATTTGTTACAGAGCTGCGTCACAGTTCATGATACACACCTCAGCCTCACCTCCCAAATACGTTAAAGTCCAATTTTTTATTATCCATTTGTATATCAATGTCTTTGCAATGTCCCCTTCTTCAGGATGATACTGTATAGAATAGAGAATGGATCTGCTCCTTCATCCTTCATTCCACCACTTTCATGATTTTTAAATAGCACCAGGCAAACAACGCTGCTGCTTAAGGTATTTTGCAATTTAGACTGATTATTGAAAGATAGTGTTCAGGCAAAGAGTCCATGAACTATTCTGAGATTAAATATCTTATTCAGAGGGTACGAAGAAGCAGCAGTGAAAGTGAGTGAGTAAATCCATACTGCATTAGCTATATTATTAGTGTATAATGAACATTTGCTAACTGGAAAATCTGCTGGATTACAGAAGGACCTACCAGGAGAAGTTTTGAAGTCTGACCTTTGGAGACAGTAAAAGCACAAGAGAAAACAGTAAGCAATAAATCTACACACTGGAGGAGAAACAAACACACTAACCCACAAGAGCTTATTCACTTCTATTGTACGCATTCTATGCTACATCTTGCACCAATAAAACCAACTGAAAAGCCAAGGGTACACTAGAAAAGCCCTCCTTCAAAATTGTGATTGTGTCTCTGTAATCAAATTTCTTAGCCCCAAAATAAACTTCTTGTAGTTCAGACACAGTTATTCTGCTCTAACAAACTGTTCTTTTACAGAACTCTTGTGGCCAGACCACAGACAGAGAAAAATGGAGGATTTACCAAAGAAAATGAACACTAATGAAGTTCACATCTGCAGTAATTTTCAAAGAGGAATATGCTTTTTATTACCAGACCAATGAGAGGGCACATTCAAAATGGCTGTACAATTGCTAGGTACTGAATTAGCATTAAATTAAATTACTGTGAAACTGAGATTTTCCCTAGAGCACAGGAAAGCTTAGCAGGACACTCCTTCACCCTTTGCATTCTTCCCAGACTGGACTGATGGAAATAGGTGTGCAACGGGATACCCATTGCCAGATCTGAGACCTGAGCCACAGTACCTCTGCTGCTCCTCTCTTTTGAGGATTGGGCAGCCGTCCTTGTCCTGAAGCACAGGGCCCTTCTGCTGATTAGAGTGTTCTCTCAGATGACAGTTTCTCCAAGTTTTGTATTTGAACCAAGAAAAGACATTTGGAAGGCCTGGGTCGCCCCTCTCCTCTAGTCACTTTGCTTCACAAAGTCTCAAAAATGACTTACAGAGAACTAATTTTTTGTAAGGCAGTGCTGTTGACAGAAGGGTGTAACAGGACAGAGGAAAACCCAATGACCCTCAGCTGCGGAGATGAGGAGAAAGAAGAGGTGCATTGGATGTATAAACACAAGGCAAGTTCTTCACCTATTGCATGCTGCAAATGTCTATCACTAGCTCTAATTTTCAGTGAGGTGAGTTTTCTAGGTAAACGGGCTGTAATCAAGTCCCTAACTATCTCTTTTCCCACCCTAAAAGGGTAACCTTTGATTGTTTCGGGAATCTGATTTCCAGTGTAGAAGCAGAGAAGGTGCATCAGTGTTCCCACCTCTAAGCCCACTGTAGCAGGCATGATGCATGCCTATCCTAAAGAAGTAGATAAAGAGATATCTGGGCTGTATCTCATCTATCTAGTAGGATCCCCACAAGAAGTATGCATGCATACAGTGCTACTCAGGTGCCCCCTGGTTGCTTAATGTCTTGTTTGCTTCTACTGTGCTAAGACATATTTCTATCAGTCTGCACATATCGAGAGGTGGTGAATGAATTCAATTCCAGATACTGAGAAAGTGCAACAAGACGCTTTGTGAACCTGAACAATTCCAGATCATTTCTGGGCTACATGCACATTGTCAATGATATGTGCAACGGTGAAATCATGACTACTCTTGTTTTGAAAGGGGATGAAAAAATAATTTGGATTGTCTGCTATCCAAAGCTGCTAGAGCATGATAATGAAGAGACAGTCACAACATCTTACCATAGGAGATCTGAACACAGCCAGAGTGGTTAAGCACTTACCCGTGTTCACACAGTGACATAACAAAAAAAAGAGAAAAAAAAATCCAACTGGGCTTCTAGACTTTTGCTTCATCCTGGAGACCATATACAGCCTAAGAAAACACAATGTACACTGCCTCTGATCCAGTCAAACCTGGAATATCTTACAGCTTGCTGCGGTGAGAATCAACAAGAGAAGAACATTTAACAACAAAGGGGCAGAAAGATTAGGAGATTTCTAAGCAGGTAACCGAGAAACTGAAACAATGCCCCTGCCAGCAGGACCAGCCCAAGCTGGTGAAGCAGCAGTCACCCACCAGCAACACTTCACAACTCTTTCTCACACCGACTGCTGCGGAAAGTGTTGGTGGCAGCTCACCTACTTCTCCCTGGTCTCTCTTACAGCTCTCTCTTCCTCTTGTTGACATTGCCCTCAAACCATTTCCATGCTGCAAGCAGCTTTACAAGGTCTGGCAACAGCTTGCACAAAGTGATACAACTGTAAGGACTTTGTTGTTGTTGTTAAAATACTAAAGACATCAAGAACAAAAAACCCCACAGCCAACTTGGGAGTTAAAGGTTGTCTGAGCCCTGAGGGGGTAGAGAGGTGGGAACAGTTTGCGCGGCAGTGTGCAGGCACTCAGAAAATGCTGCCTTTTCTGCTGGAGAAAGGCATCGCTGCCCTTATCACCTTCCATTAATGGCCGTGCAGCACCTCGGGGTGCCCCAGCCAGGTGATTACGTCTCCCTCCCGTCGCGCAGAGAAACGTCCAGCCACTTTCCTCGGGGAGCACTCACAACAAAATGGATTAAAATGTTTTCAAGGTTGTTTTGGTACGACTTGAAGGTCAGAACAGAGGCGAAAAAGTGAGGAAATTTAAACAAACAAACACACAAAACTCTTACAGTTTTCCTCAGTCTTTGTGTCTTTCTCAGTCCTCTGTCACGCCAGGGAGAATTGCAAGCCTCTATCCCACCGTGGCCATCTCCATCGGCTGAGGCATAGTCAGACTCCAGCTGTACCATCTCTGCTAAACTCAGTTTTTCTCTGAAAGGAAATATCCTGCTGTGCTGAACCCAGCTGCTCTGCAGCAGCCCACTCCTGTTGCATCCCCCCTGCTAAAGGAATCTGCAGGTGCCAGCAGGGAACTTACAGACCATTCACTGCTCCTCCTGTCCCATGCCACACTGCTCTTGGGGTAAAGTGGATTTGACTGCTCAGGCAGTCTAGGCTAGGTTGTAGGAAACAAGGTGTAACTTCCGCCCACCTGGTTCTTTGGTGTTTAGTTTAGCACATGTTTCCACGCTCTGAGTATGTGTTGTTGTGAGTGTCGCCTTAATTTTCCTTCCAAATATTACTCCATTGAAGCAGTAAATTGGTGCTAAGCAGAGAGATGCTGAAACTGCTTCTTTCCTTCTATACTGAGTATGTAACAGGAGAAAGTTTCAAACCTCTCCTTTGTTAACCTGCACCTCATGATGGAAGTCAGGTGTTTGTTTTTCTACAATAATTTTTAAACTTCTTTTCCTGTAAACAGAGACGGTAGGTCTTTAGAAGAGGTGTGGGAAACATGTGAGAGCATTTTTGGAAGTAGACCAGAAGCTACCTGTGCAGTCAGACTGAAGGATCTTGCACATACTATTTATACATCATTTCAGCAGGGAAAAGGAAACTCTTTTCTTCTGCTTATGTGACTTTCATTCCGTCTAAATCAGGATTACAAACTCACCATGCCAGTTGGCACATTCCTGGAAGAGAAAGCTTTTGGAATCAGAACCTCACTTATCATGGGTAGTAGCTACTCACATTAGCTCCCCTTTTACGAAAATAGAATGAAAACACAACGGTAACACAAGCATGAAAACAAATGTCCCATTATTACTGCTATGTACTGGATACATTGATACCTGTAGAGCTCAGGAAATTAGAAAGCAACAAAGGCGCAAACTGCAAAGGGAATTACTGTGGGCTGCCTGCGTGCAGTTGTTAGATTTCATGAATGACATCTCCAAGGGCTGAAACAAGCTGAACTCTATCCATAGGAGAGTAGGAAGAAGGAAAGGTAGCAGTAAACCCTTTCTTCTAAACAGCTACTGAAGTTGCTGTTGTTTTAACAAGCTCAAAACACCTGCCAGTTTCTTACAGAGCAGCGAGCTGACATATTGAGAGCTCCAGTTAAGAGCATGTTTAAGGAGAGTGATCCAGTTTCATCAAGTATGAGTGACTGACTTCACAGGCTGTGAGATTTTCATACCATCACACTGCATCACTAAGGTTTGATTTATTCAGTAGCGGCTGCAACACTGAAATGTGTTTCATCTCTCGTCTGATAACACCCAAATGTGGAATGGGTGAACATATCATCATCTACTCACTGACATAAAAATGCTGGGATTTATGGAAATAAAAAGCTGGGGCTTGGGGAAAGCTTATCTAAGTAAGTGCCAAATCAGCATTTAGACCTATTTCTCTCTTTTTTCTGGCCTTAAAAAAAAAAGATGCATAATATGCCATCATTCTCTCACCTAGGAAATAAAAAAGGTTTCTATTAAAGTGAATGCTATTAAATTGAATACTCTTAAAAAGGACTTCACACTTTTCTTTGGATCCTTTTACTTATGGGTGACTCAAATCACTTTACAGGAAAGGTGAGGAAGGCTAGCAATGCCCTGCTATGCGTCGGTAAATCAAGGTGCAGACAGATTAAGCAACCAACACACAAACATTAGCAATTTTGCCTTCAGCTTCTACACTCTGAACATTCACATTCCTTTTCATGTGCCACCTCAAATGGTGTCTGCTATAGAAGAGACAAAATCAATGATCTAGACTGTGACCACGTAAATGTCACAGGGTTAACACCTTCAGTTCATTTCTGACTTTTTCCAACAACTTGCCTTCAAAAATGTCCTCTGGGACTACGCTACCATCAATGAAGGGGTGAAAAAAAATGTTTCAAGATACAGCTTTTGGGAGTAATGCTTGACCTGGACACTTCCAAAAGGAAGAGTTATGTTGACCAGTTTGTTATTTTAAGAGCTGCTAAGCAGGAACATCTGTGAAGAGGCAGCCCTGAATGTGTAACAGTGTATCGTTCTCTCTCTGGAATCTCACTTTTAAACCTCCAAACTGTTTCTGTTGTCAAAACCGAGAATTGCATCATTTTCTTGGAGGATGTAATAAATATTTCCACCTTTCAATGGAGCAAATACAAAATATACAAAAGAATCTTTCTACCTCATTAGAATTTTTATAAAATAGTCATTTTGATTTCAAAGTGTAAAATGAAATAAGCAACCTGCAATTGCACAGCATCACTGCAGCTAAGTTCTTGGTAAACACAATATACAGAGGTGATATTGTGCTCTGTTTCTTCAGATTAAATATATCTCATCCTCAGATTTATACTGGCACTTTATGGCTTCTGCAAATGACTGTCTCAGCACCGCAAAGTAATTCCACCCTGTCATATTTGTCTTTGGAAATTGTAACAAATTATGGTGATTTATAACATCAAACTCAACTCTTCCATTTTTTCCCCAGATGGGAACGTCGCTGATGGCAAGATGCTGGGCCATCCATTTATGCTGTGTGGAGGGTGACAGTGAAACATGTTTCATCTCTCTTGCCTGACACTCTCTTTCCCTTTGAGGGGAGGCTGTCAGCATAACTCAAGCTGTCAAGGCACCTTTGCAAGGGGCCTGAAACAAATCTAAAGCTCTCCTACCTGCATGCCTACTAATGAGGTGTGACTTGGCTCTCCTGGCTGCCTGGCCTCCTGAATCTCCTTGCCTCTGACCCCTCGAGGTCTCTTCTCAGTCAATAGAAGTCAAACCATCATTTGTCTCTGAGTAAGGACAGGCAATGATCAGAGATGGAAACTTTGGGGAAACTCACTCTGCGTGTACTTCTGCTTTGCTGTGCTTCATACAAGAAAAAAAAACATCTTGCACCAGCATTGTGAGAGCTAAGTGAAAGCCCATCTGGGGGGGTTGAACCAGCCTTGAAATATTCCCTTCACCACTTGCCTAAGGCAAGTAGATTTTCTAATTGGCAGGTCAAGCACTGAGCTTTTCCTCAGTAAAGTATTTCCTCCCATAGCAAAAGATGAACAATAGATTATGTTCTTAAACTGAAAATTTTCTGGGAAGCCATCTAAAACAGAATTGCAGGAGAATTCCAGCTTCATCCTGAAATAAAGAAATATATTGCTCTTTCTAACATTAGAAAGGGAGAGTAAGACCTGGTTCAAGCAGTATAAGATACATGTAGCTTTATTTTTGCAAATAAACCCAAGGAAGTTTCCCACTAGGCGCACAAGAATACTGCACCTTACAAAAACCTGACCTCTGCCTTAACAAGTACTGGAATATTTTTTAAATCACTGTTTTGACCAAACAAAGCAATCTCCAGGAATCCCTGCCTGCAGGGTCCTGTAGAGTGGTAGAATGATACAAAAAGGCTGAAGCAGATCCATCACAGCCCACCTTGGTAAGACGTATTGCTCACAAATTAGCTGCTCAGCAAAACCTGTATTTATTTGCCACCAATGATGGTGTTACAGATCGCTGCTTATGGCAGAAATCACTTACAAGGCTGCGCAGAAGGAAAAGTCAGGGAGGGGAAGGAGATGTTCCAACACCCTGCACCAGAAATATTTCCTGAGCTCCCCCTGCTTTAGTAGAATAGATTTCACATTATGTGAATGGAAAAATGGAAAGCTAAGGAAGTGAAACATCCAAAATCCACCAGCCAAGTCAGATTTAAGTGTGTCATGTATTTTATCACTGGGGTAGTGGAGCTTCAGTCATTCCAGCTGTGTAACGGAGCCATGCTGTTACCTGCAGTGGTGGGGAGGGTGTGTGCTGTGGTGATCCCTGGCAGCAATGGCCAGCACCACACACAAGCAAAGAGGGTATAAATTGATCAAGGATATCCTAGACATGGATACCATTCAAGATTAAGTAAGTAAATAAATACATTGAAAGACTGTCAAATACAATCAGCCCTGAGATTATTCTTGAAAAGATGGGTTTTATTTCTCACCTCATCGTAGCTGCAGAGAACTACCATTTGACAATTTTTGCTTGTATCTAGAGTGGCCTGATAAAATGAGTGCAGGCAAGTGTGTACGTGTGTGTGTGTTTATTCTTAACATGCTAAGTTGGATGTGTCAAACTGAACCACATGGAACATGGCAACAAAGGAAACCATTTCACTAAAATCGCATAATGTAAAACAAATAATTGGAATACCTACATTAAATACAATTTGCATGCAACATCGCATTATACAATTGCTGACACGCTGCAGAGAGGTATTAGTTTTAAAGTAACTACGTTTAGAAAGCAATTTGCAGAATTTCTGCTCTTTTTGCTGGTTTGAAAAGCAGTGATAATATGTATTTTGAAACTGACAAGCGAACAAAAACCAATAATTGAATGGTACCATTTTACCCACAAGGCAAGCTGATAATTAGAGGTTTAACAGACAGTTTGGATTTAAACTGCATAGTGGCAGCTACTCTTTTTGATTTTTCTTGTTGTTGTTTAGGAACCAAATAAAGGTGTGTGTGTGTCCAATTTGTCAATAATAACGGGAAAAATAAGTTATTTTTTATCCCTAGCTCATGTATGACATGGCACTGGGCACCTGGCATGCAGACACAGGGAATGATTATGCACTAGAAGGCAATGTCTGGAGAATGTGCATGTGAAAACAAATACAAGAACACCAGAGAAAACAAATAACTAGGGTAGGGAACTGGCAGACATGCCTGGCCACATCTTTCTAGGGCAAAGGAAGGAGTTACCAGCCCTGCCTTCTCCCTGTTCCTGGGCTGCATTTTCTGCCCCACTGCAAGGGTGGTGGATGGAAGGACACTGGTGATATCCACGCTACCTCTGCATGGGGTCTGGTGCAGCAGGACAAAAGTGGAACATCCATTGAATGCATGCTGCCCAAACCCCTGAAATTCCCGGTGGAGGAACAGACTGAGAGCATGTGTTTACCCAAAAGGAGGACAGGACACTGCTTAGTGATAGGAAATGCCCCAAGTCACACCTTCCTGGAGTAGACTGTGATCATCAAAGTGAATTCCTAGCCTATCTCAGGTCAATTGAAATCTGGGACGGAAATGAAGATACTTTTTTGAGGTCAAAAGGAGCAAGACCATACCCCTGCTACTTCATATTCTCCTTTTCCAAGAGGAATAGCTGTTCTTTCAGTCCAGTGAGCCTTTCTGCAACCTCAAGTTTCATTTGTGCTTTCTCCACAGAACTTTAAGGAGTTAATGTCTTACTGATCTCAACAGTAAAATAAAACTATGCTGAAAAATACTGACTATTAAATTCTAATGAGTATATAAACCAATTTTATAATTTTATATACTACAGAGACTTCCTGGAGGGCTAGTCAGACTAGGCAGAGTGAAGACTAAGCAGACCAATCCCTTTCAAGCAGTTTTCAATTGTTTTCATATCATGTCCAGAAGCAGAATTTTGGTTTTGCTTTTGGCTTTTAATTGTTTATTGCCTCTGAAAGTGGTATCAATTAAAGCATCCTCAATAATCTTAGGCTTAATTGGAGGCCAATTAAGAACTTCAGCAATCTACAGATGATAGTACTCATTGTTAAACATGTTTGTTCCCCAAAGAATTCATATTGAATAAGAGTGTTCTGAATACATTACATCTCATATAGCACCAGGAGACAGATAGATTTCCATACAGAACTATTAGATGAAGGCAAATTTTTGAAATCCAAAAACATTTCCTTACTTCAAACAAGTAAGAAAACAAAAACTTCTTCACATATTTTTCAGTAACTGCGAGCTTGCACTTGCTGTGAGCACATTAAGTGGAGAGACTGGCATTTCAACTTACTGGCAAAACAACGTTAACAATTCTGATTTATCATATGTTGGAAGGCAGCACCTGAAAAAACCCTCAAAACAAAGCAAGGCAATAGATTCTGCCTTTACTATGCATTTTGCTGCAAACAACAGTATCACCAAGCCTGACCCTTGCATCTAGAAAGTACTATTGCTCATGAAATGCTCTATATTGACAACCATGGAAATGAAATGCTTGTTCGCACCATGTGTTATAAACTAAACACACACATTGGGCAGTACCTGTGTAGGCTGGCCCCTACATAGGCTGGCTCCAACTGTCCCTAACATGTGCCCACACTTCCATTGGCCCTTGCACAAGGAAATCCCCTGCAGAAGCCACCGGAGATATCTGCTCCCCAACAATTTGCGGCATGTCACCAGTTCCTCTTAGGTAAATATTGAATGGCCACCAAATCCTCATCAGTTTTACCCTGGTTTACATTTGGGGTGTGACCTAGGGAGTAAAAAGCTTCATAGCTCACTATTTGTGTTACAGATTATTTATTTCCCTGATCTTAACTTTTAAATGATTTGGAAACAAGGCAGAATAGGTGAAGTTTTAAGCATCAATTATTTTCCTTGAAATAAAATCAGAAGCAAACCAGCTTTTCAGTGGAAGACTATATTAATATCTAATGCACAAGTAATTATTAATATTACTGTAATGAGTACCACGTGAATTAATGATAGTTGGCTGCTTATTTTAAAATTATTCACATTTTTAATGTTTATTCTCAAGTCAGCCGTTATGCCCTTTATATAGGACATGTACTTTAAGTGCAGTTGAATTCAACCTGTAATAGAAGAACCAGAAAAAGTCACTTGGAAAAATAGTTCAGATGAGAACAATTAGCTTGCAATATTCCCTACTATTTCACCCCTTGCTTTAAATGTGTATGTCAGAATGGACATCATCCATTCCTCTAATATCCATTAATTGACAGAAATACTGGCTTGCATACTATGAGAAACTGAGCACTCAGACTCCAGAGCACTCCTTTCCCTGAAGATGAAAGAACTGAAAATCAAATGTGAATCTTCCAAATAAGAATGCAATGTATTACCACTCAGTTATTAAGGAAGAAAAGTACTCCTCTGAATGCCCAGCATCAAGATCTAATTCCTAGACCTACCACAGTAACGAAAGTAATTAAAGACTTACCTGAGTAATGAAAGTCACTGACAAAGTCACTTAATCACCCCATGCCTCAGTATTCAAAGTCACATACATAAGTCTCAAAGCTAGAGGGGACTCGAGTTAAACTATGCCTCATGCTAAAATAAAAATAAATAATAAATTTGGCATCAAACCTGTAGCCCGATTTTCTGAATCTGTGGCAGTGGTTCTGGGTAAGCAGTATATGCTGAAAATCAAGCCTTTGCTTCAGGTTGTAAATGCACATTGAAGAGCTATACCTTGGGAATAGTTACTTAAAGGTTTTATGTTAAGCCTCAAGTAGCATGCCCTAACAACTGGTCTACAGGGTTTCTTTTCTGGTCTGTCCCTAGTTGTTTAGAGAGGGCTATGTGTGGCTTTGATTTTCGCACCACATCTCAGAGTTCATGTGGCCACTTTCACATCCACTGTGAATCCCCCTCCGTACAGTTTTATGATATTCCTCATTTGGGAGTTTTATGATATTCATCATTTGAGAGAGAAAGATCTTGACTGTGCTCTTCAGAGGTACTAGTGTTATTCTCAACCTGTTTAGGGCCCGTGGGGGTATGTAATCAGGTAAATGCTCGCTCACAGATGTTGTAGACTGGAAGTACTTGCGTTTGTAGAGCAATAGGACAACTGGGATCTCTGATGATGCAGATCAAATCCTGGTTTCCTTATGGAAAACAGCAACCTAGAATTGATTGCGAGGCTTTTGCAGCTCTAGCAACTTCTGTCAACAGCTCCAGAAATAACATACTACATGTGACAGTTGTTTAAAAACCCCAAACCAACAATGCATTTTGTTATACTGAACTAGTGCACAGCTTCTTTTATATTAAATTTGTGGTGGCAAGAGGCTTAGTAACGTGTTGCCTACAGTTAGAACTCAGAATAGACTTGCCATTTTCTCACAAGTCCTTTTCTGGAAAAGAAATCACCACGTGGGATATTATGTATGGAAGTAAAAGGATCTATAATGTATTATGCATGTAATTTTTTTGTGTACAAGGATATATATGAAATATTCACACTTCTGTTGCCTAAGGGCTGGCAGTATGAGAGGAGCAATTCAAGTGAAATAAAAAAAGAGTAAAAATAGGACTATTCTGTAGTATTGGTGGTTTGTGTTAATTCTTTGTTCTTAAGCAGAGCACTGGACTCCCAACGGACTACCAAGCCCTGACTTTTCTTAGCAGTCTGAATCTCATTTTTCAACCAGTTATTACATAAACAACCAGATTGTCTGACAGCACCCACAGCAGGAAAGAGTTAATGCTTCCCTTCCAGTCTTCATTCGCCCCATTGTGTTTGGGATTGCAGGGATGGAAGTGATCATACAGTGAAGTGCTGTGAAGTGCAATCTGTCTAGACACAATGGGGTTGAGTTAAAGGACACAGGCACTTCACTCTGAATTTCCTTGCTTTCATCCAATCACTGCTACTTTAACAGCATGTTTTTGCAGTTTTGTTTCTTCTGGTTTTATTTTACGACATAGGAAAAGTCAGATGCTTGTTTGATGCACAGCAAAATTGTTACACGCCTTCATTTCCAGGCTGAGCTGGGTTTCTACATGAAGAAAATTGTATACCAATTCCCGACAAAGGAAATGTGGTGGTTCTAGATTTACATCCTAGTAGAACATGGTTCACATTAATGGCTGATTTACATGTTAGTAACCTGCAATGATTTTCTTTTCTACATGTGTTAATTTCTTTCCTTATCCCTCAGCACAGATTTTTAGATGCTATGAAGATTGGTGTTATCAGCCCTCCCAGGATGGGCAGATAATGGTTTCTCTCTCAGTAGGTGTCAGATTACAGTGAAACTGGCTTTTCTATTAACAACACAGGCGTGTATATATAAAGCGAGCTCCCACACAGAATGCTCCCTCAAAACAGGCCAAATCATTCTTTGCTTCCATATCTGTCCTTTAAGGTCTGGGCTGGTGGCCTCAGGATGGATGACTGTGAATAAATTGTAGAGCATATGGAAATACCTCTTCTGTTAACACAAAAATATGCAACACTCACATTAAAACAGCAATAGCCGCTGGCAAATTATTTTCTTATGCATATTTGCTGTATCATGTAGTCCAGGCTATGTCTTGCCCCTGTACAGATACGCACACGAATAAGTCACCACCTATATGCGCTTGAGGCCATACAAAAACATGCTCCAGCCTGGTTGGAGCACTTCCCACAGCAGTGGACAGACCGTTTTCTGCAGAAAAACTGTGCCACCTCCATATGGGAAACCCCACCTGAAATTCCCCCCCTCCCTGTCATTCCCTCCAAGGTGTGCACCTATGCAGGTTCTTAACTTACAGTTACCCCTTAGGGACTTAATTTAGCCCTATGTTATAGTGGATGGCTCAAAGCAATGCCTGTTCTAATTATTAATTACATAATAAATGTCGGTATGGTAATATAATACAGGCACTGATTAATATTATAAATTGGCATCTGCATTTCATAAATGCTTTCATTTTAATGGCTTATAATTGCTACATTTCTGAAAGTTATACAGTGCAAAAAAATGCTGGACTGGATTCAAAATATGTTGGCATCCAAGCAATTATTGAAAATGGGTAAAAAACCCAGAGCAAATATTTAATTTAGTATTTGCAGCACTGTAGTGTTATCAGCCTGCACAAACGCTATAATTGTCATCTATAAAAAGACCAAAGCAAAGTGTTCTGGAAAGAGAAAATACATCTCACACGTCATGGCCTAATCCATCAGTCATTGCATTCACGTGTAATCTTTACTCAACTGAAGTCAATAGTGTTAGTTATCGAACAGGAGTGACAGGGCTGAATGGAAGTGATAAAAAATGAAAACCTTTTAATGAGAATTTTTTAGTCCCAGGGCCTGATCCTGCCAGTATTTTCTATCAGACAAGATGTTTACTCCTGTGAGCAAGTGACTTTGCTCTTAGAAGGGCTGGCAACGTGACTCTCTGCACTTAACCAAACCCAAACATGACAAAACAGAAACAAGCAGCCTTAATGGCCTTGCCCACGACACATCTGCAGCCAAGCCTTGTGCAGTTACTCTTCATTGCTCAGAAACATCCCAAGCCCAGCAGTGTCTACCTTCCTAAAGGTTATGCCAGGAGGATCACAAGGTCTACCTGGAGGTATGCCTGGCACGTTTCCTACCCAGTCAGTGTGCCTGCTGAAGAGGGTGATGCTAGTAGGGTAGTGGTACTGTGCTGTCCCACCTAAAACTCTTCCTTGAAGCACAGCAATGTTGCACCACATGAAGGATTTAGGTGTGGCTGGAAGTCTTACTTTTCAAGTAATTTATCATAACTGTTAAAAAGAAACGGTTTAGTATGAAAGCAGAAATCACTTGGTGTTTGCAGTTTCTTTTGCTGACATTTTGGAGGGTGAGAGTCCCCAGGGACAAGCCCAGCTGAAGCCCTTCTCACGGATGCTCTCCCATCCTCATGGGCATGGATCACAGTCCCCACCTCATGCTGCTGTCCCCATGGTGGGGTCTGCTCTAATCACAGCTCTGAGGTAAATATAAATCCTCTCCTTTTCTTGGAGGTGTGTTTTTAACACGGACCATGTTAATAATTCAGATTACAGGACAGCCCCTCTGCCAGATGACTGGCATGGCTGAGCTGGAGGTGAAGGTTGAGGTGGGAGCAAAGAGGAGCAGACAATGTTGGTCATTCATTGTCATCCCAGAGTGATGCTATCATGGTTTCCTTAAAGGCTTCACAGTAGGATGCAGCAATGGGAATAACTTCAGCAATGTTTACCTCACTTGGTCTTTTAAAATCTCATTCTCTCTTCCCCCTACCCTTATGGAGTAGGAAAATTCCTCCAAGTCACAGAGGAAGAGAAGGAGGCTCTGAGAAGATGTAATACCACTGATTTTGGTGTTTAATCCTTAGTGGAGACAGCAGCTCCTCCCCATGGTAAGTTGTAGCACCCAGCTAGCACCTGGGTCAAGTTCATGGGAGCTTTTCTCCTTGCTGTTATGGGGACTAACTGAGCAGTCTCCACACACTAGCCTGTTTGGACAGCAAACACATTGATGAAAAATTATTAAAATATCAGTGCACAAGGGGAGAAAAACTATGGATTTTTTCCTCAGAAGAGGAGAACCACTTTTTGTGAGATGTATTTTAAGAGCATCCACATGAGTATTTTTTGAAAGCCATATGCTATGTTTTCACATGCATGTGACAGAACTCATATATGAGGAGTGATAAAGAACACAAACGTAGGTGTTGCACATTTCGTATATGCATATGTTCGTAGCCTATTCCAGAGTTCTGTTTCTGAAATACTTCATTACACATACGCCATTTTCAGGTTCAGTATTTGGTTACCTCTGGCTTAAGAAAATGCACTAAATTTATGATTAATGCGTTCAAAAAGATGTGGAATCTAAGACATTTTTATTGGCAGAATGACAGTTGTTGCTTTTATAAGAAAATGATGTCAAAATAGGCCTAAATCTTCAAGATGATTCAGTTTGACTTTGTAGGAGTTGGGGCACCACCAGATTAGAACACCACAAACCAGCACAAACTCACCCGCTTTTGTCTCCCTTGCACTTTCTTTCCTTTCTTTACTCAGCGTAACTCATAAAATCCAGGAAACTGTAGTTCGTCTGCAAGCTGACAGCATTTACTTTTTTTAATTGGCCAAAAAGTTGACCCTCATCCTACAAGGACCAAGGCAGAGTCTGAGTCATTTATATGATGTAACTGAGAGTTATGGAAACTCCAAATACATTTATAGCAAGCTCAGAGGAATGTAACCTATTAGCCCCTGCCTCTTACTCTCCTGCCATGGCTCTGACACTGTGGTTTTTCTCTGGTGCCTCAAACCAAACAAGACAGTCAGTTGTGAGAGTTGGGTCCTGAAGCAGGGGGGAACCAGCAGCACCTGTTGAGTAGCCAAAGAGGAGGTCTCCTGGCCACAGATCTGCACCCAGCTGTGCAGGCAGCCTGTGATGCTTGGCCAGGGCAGCAGCTCCCACGCTCCTCTGCTGCTGATCTCAAAGGAAAAGGCATTGAAAGGACTTGTATTAGGTAAGTTATTGACAGCAAGAATAAGTGTTTGAGCCAACTGTTTTTTGGTTACTCAGGATATAACCAATAAAATGGTAGGCAATCAGCCAAAATAAGGAGATGACTGCCATAAGAGGCCTCATTTTTTCTTAATTCATGACTTGTTCAGGTGTAGCTGTTTTAGGCTACATTTAGACCATAATTATGGTAAACATTTAGTTATAAATTTCAGCTTTTAAACTGTCAAACTTCATAAAAGCTTAATGAGCTATAGAAGGACATAAACTTCACGGTTTCCCACTGGAAAAGCAAAGAAGCAGAAGGTAGACAAATCAATGGTTTGGTATTCTGATTATTTTTCTCCCTGTTATCTTATGAAAGCCACTGTTGTTTTTGAAAGGTCTGGGAGCTTTCACTCTGTTACAATGTTATAAGCATTCAGAAACACCCACTCACTAGCTATCACATAAGACAGTTTTTTAGCCATAGCCACAGCCCTGTAACACAAACATGAGCAGCTCAGGAATTATACTACTTCTTAGCACATGAGGACAGACTCCTGCATTTCTCCTTAAACTTGCATAAGAATTTGAAGAAAACATTAGTTTTCCACTAAAGTTTTTCATGGTACTTTGCAAGATCTTGCTTTACCTCTGGTCAAAGGCAAAGTACCCTCAGCTCCATGGAAAACATTTAGCATCTATTTGAACACTACATCAGACAGATGGAAGACAAGAGACATTCTCAAAACCATGAACAGAAAGTAATGTCACTGCACTAAGAGCAGTGGCTTAAAATAAACAATGTAATTTTTCAGAGGAAAGATTATTAACTCTTAATTGCTAATCTTGATAAATTGCATAATGACATCTTCTGTTCCCTACAGAGGAAACACAAGCAGCTCTTGTTTGGAGAACAACAATACAAAAAAAGTTTAAAGGCAATTACTGAATGTAAAATCCACTTTAAACTGGAAAGAAAAATATGTTTGGAACAGTTTGTCAGAAAAGAAAAATAAGGAATGGTCCTTCATGCCAATACAAACATGAGTTACAAAGAAAAGCTGATATGAGTAGTCCACCAAGAACAAAGTGAGAATCAAATGGAACACATTTTTAAACCATTTTAAACTTTCCTCATTTTTTCCCATCAAGAATTATACGCAAGAATAATCTTAATATAAGCATTACTCATGTGTTTTCTTAAATGTATTTATAATTTTACGGTATGCTTAGATCATTAAACCAGCATTACTCATGTACAGAACGGTTCTGGATGGCAAGGGGACTCCGTCACAAATCTGTTACTGTGATGCTAATTTAATTCCAATAGGAAAGGCAAGAAGAAAAGCCTGGCTGGCAGATTTATTGATTAAATTTCACCAATGACCAGCAAGAGGCAAACACTCTGAAAATCCCCAAAGGTGATCATTAGTACTGAGTAACTGTCACTAAACATTACCACCATCAGCAGACTGGAACTAAAAGAAAGTGTGATGCTTTAAATGTGAGGCCCAAGAGGGATTGCCTGTAGTCCAAAGAAAAAGTGGAACATCTTGTCACCTGTGTTCGAGACAAGTGAAAAGCTTCATATATATATATTCATGCATATATAGATAGACTTACAAAATTGGTCTAGCAGAGTCAGACAAATTGGGCAGGGCTACCTACTATAAAACATAAAATTAATGTGTCAAGCTAATTTCGCGGTCCACTTGCCTGGAGCTGATTAGGACCAAATTAAACTTGGTCCTAATCAGCCTGAGTGCTTTGCAGGTAATACAGAAATCCATGGGATATGCTTATTACTGTAAAAGCACATGCACGTTATCTGCACAAACAGTGTAAGAACAGGTTTACCAGAATAATGTGTAGTTTCACACTTTCTAATGCATTGCTAACTCACCTTTTTTTGGCGGATTTTTATTTGAAAGTCTCATGTTTCCATGGCACAAAGGAACTAGATATCAAACGTGATTTTTTTTTTTCCATGCTTGAATTTGATCTTCTGATCTTTAGCTTGGCCAAAGGAGCACTCTGTGTATCTGAGGCAATTAATTTAGATACTACATGAAGAGAAAGTATATAAAGAATTTTGCCACTTCCCATTAGCTCCTGCCCATCTCCCCCTTCTTTTATCACATCCTGTGATTCCCATGTATACCTTTGTTCCATGGGAAACAGCAGGAACAATACCCATTGTGCTGCTGTCAAGACAGCTGCTTCTGATACCGAAACACCCTGCCTTTTGTGTACTGGAAGCATTGCCTCAGGCAGGAAAATGAGACTATTTGAATTCCACCTTCTTGGTCAGCCTGTGGTCCTTGCAAGGCCTGCTCCAACCACTATATCCCAACACAGAAAGTTATTTCTTGCAGTGACCTAGCACCAGCCCCTTTCATCAAGGGGCCACACCGACAAAAGCACGATGCTGTCAAAAGCCCACCCTTTCTCGGTGGCACCTGGCAGTCACAGCAGAAAACAGAAGATGTGGGAATGGGCTCTGGGAAGGCGCATTCACCAAAAGTGTCTTATTACTGTGATCCTTATCCTGCCTTGTGATTCTGCATGAATAGGAACATTATATCATCCTACACAGAGGCCTGTCCGCAGTATGTAATCCTAACAGTGAGCATGAAGGATGAGAATTTCATGAACTTAAGAGACTGATGTCTTATGAAGCATAATTTGGCATGTAGATTAAAACTTAAAATTAGATGTATAGCCTATAAATAGATATCTTCCAGGGGATAAGGACTAAAGCAGGAAAAGTAGCTTTCACAGCTTTCTACTGGTACTTTGAGGACATTCAAGTTCTCCAGTACAATGAAGAAAGAAAACCAGCAGTGTGGTTTCCACATGCAGCATAGGACATTGGCCATCAGGGGATGAGGATTCAGATTTGCAGCCCTTCACTGACGTCATGTGAGTCACCTCACTTTCTGCTTCCTTTGTCCCACTTCCTGTCTTTTTTTGTCCTATTTTCACCAAAATGGTCAACCTATTCAGATGTATCAGCACATCTGTGGTTCAAGTTAGGCTCATATGTCAGGACTACACTGTGTAGCTGGCAGAAGAGCTGTGCTGGGTGACCTGAGTCCCTGGGTGCTGGTGGTTACCAGGCACTGCTGAGACCTCATTGCCTGTGCCACCCCTGTGAACACTCAGTCTAGTGTACACACACAGTCTAGCCATGGAACATCTGGGCAACTTCTGTTACTCCCTGCCTACCTATGTCTCTTAAAGACCCGTCTCTTTGGCAGAGAAGCAATGAGGCTTGGTAATACAAAGGCACTGAGATACAGCTCACAGAGTCACCAAGTGTGGTCATCTGTGACCTGACAAGTTCTGGATGAGAGACCTCTCCTTCCTGAGTTCTAAACTTCCACAATCTTTCTGGTAAACTGTATGGACAGTTTATACATCATACAAGACTGTGTTAGAAAACAGTTCTTTAAAATCAAGACAATAATGAAGGCAAGTGCAGGGTCACTAAAATACAGTGATTTATACTGGGGATGGATGCAGCTCTGCAAGGTCCAGCTCAGTTGTCTTGGGTTGTTTTAGATTCTGTTTTCCAGTTCCAATTTGTATTTCTAAACTTTCAGATGCATAGAGAGATGCATAAGAGGAAGCTTTACAAAATGCTTACTTCTATGCCAGAACCTCTATTTTCATCTTCAGAACCTATTTAATTTTGTGTATCTTAGGGTTTGAAGAAAGGACCACTGGCTCAAAAAAAAAAAAAAAAAGATACCTCCATTTGATCATGTTTTATTTCGATGTGCATCTGACAGAATCACCCCTCTGCATTCAGGTGATTTTCTTAAACTGTAATATTTTCACTCTCTTTAAGAAACACAGTCTTTCTGAGTAAGGAAGTCACGTTTATAGTTCTTGTTGCCTAAAGAAAAAAAAAAAGTAACTTTGTAGCAGTTGGCCAAATCTTATCCCTATATTTATTTCCATATTGTGCTAAGATATTGGCAATTATCATTTAAGTCAAAAGGGAAACCCAAAATAATGTACATCATCCATCACAGCTCCCTTGCGTGAATAAATTACAAGACACCATGGCAAATCAACTGGGGAGAAAGGAACAATATACATCAAATATTGTATTTGTGTGTGTATAATCTTTTTAATATTTTTGACCTCGTATATCAAAACAGGAGATTTAATTCTGTGAACTTTAAGTAATACAAAGCTGTTTATCCCAAAGTCCCATGGGAGACCGCTAATGTAATCAGTTAAACTCGGGACACAGACACAGGAATAAAGAGAGCACCTAGCTCAGCACAAATTACAAAATGTTTGCCATTCAACTTGGCTTGTGTACAAAGTAAGGTCTTAATACAAGAATCATGTCCTTAGGGTGTATGGATGACACTGTACGCAAGAGGACCTGGTTGCTGGTTGTGGCAGTTAATACTGCAATAGTTGTATTTAAGGATTTGCCACTAGATGCCAAGATACTTTTGCTTTCTTTAGGAAAAAATTACGCAGACCCCCTGCTTTTCCCTTTTGGGAAAACTATTTTTTCCTTATTGTCACTCTCAGCTAAGAGGGCAAGGACTGTTTGTCCAGAATGAAGCTATTGCCTTCTTGGTTTGGAGGCAGGTGATGCTCCAGGGAAGGAAGGTACGGGACACGGGAAAGGATGTGAATGAACTCGTTATCTTCAAAAAGATGAAAAGCAAATACTGAGTCTAAATTCACCAAGGGAAACACATTTCCCATTTGTCAGGAACACCAATACAATGAATATACGTGTGAATCTGAATTACTGTATTTCTCTCCAGAGCTTCCAGAAAAGGTAGTGATGCAAAAGCTTCCACAACAGTGGTCTCTCCATCATGAAGAAAGTTTGTGTGCCAAAACAGGATTGTTCTACTGTGTAAGTATAAGCTGCGTACATCTCTCTCTGCAAATGCTTCATTCTCTAGGAAACAGATCTTAGAAGGTAAAACTTCAGCAGGACTCTTGGCTGTTTTTCCTAAGGCATGAAGCACATGCCTGCCTTCCTGCTGAACAATCACTCAGTGTCTTCTAACATTTACATATCCACTTTTATTCTTTCCCACAGTTAAATCTTCTTTTATAATCCCCTGCTTCAGGGTCACAGCTCTGTAGAGACTGGTATTAGCAGGATTCAGGCAGGGAGACTGAAAAGAAAATAGACCTCAGAGTTAATTTTGATGGGTGCTACATATATCCATGGCCAATCCATGCTTCAGAGGGTTCGTGAGTGAACTGCAGTAAATGGAGACTAAAAGAAAGATGATCTAGTCCTGTGTCACAGATGGAGGACTGGAGCACTGTAAGTGGTAACTGCTGAGTGACTTGCTCAAAATCATAAAGGAACTCTTGAGCACATAAAAATTTGAATTCAGATCACTCACATTCATGTTAAAATACTTTGGTTTAGGACTTTGGTGAATTTCCAGGGTAGACTTTTTTTTCTCCCTGGGGAAAAAGAAAAAAACTGATAAAACTTGTAAGTCTTAGCAATAGACACAGAATTACCTGTTGTGGAAAGATTCACAGTATTACCAACTGTTCAAAAATTACTAGCCATTTATGATCTAAGAACTTTACTGTTTCTGCAAGTACGTATATATGTGTGTGAGTTGAATGCACATTATAAATGTTATACCCCTGTCTCACCCCCCCTGCTCTATTTTCCTTCCTCTCAGATGAACTAAGTGTCCTAAATTTAATTTTCCCCCTTACAAATTGGCTGCCCTTTCATGTCAGGAAAGAAAACGCCCACTCAGCATAGCTTGAAAGGAACCTGTCTGCGGTTGGGAGGGAAAAGTCGAGGTGCCGATTTAACTAACTAAATTAAATACAACTAGAGCTCCAAGCAGCTGGCAGGTTTGATTTGGATGTAGGATGCTGTGAGATAGTGATAAGTGAGTGCTCAGGACCAAAGGGAATTAAAAGGCTGTACTTTGGTTTAATGGAGTCACTTTCTTTCTGTGGCGCATCCATTAAGGACACCTGTGCTGGCACGCCGCGCTGCCTGCTCCACTTAAACTGCAAAAGGCAGCTTCAAATAAGGCTGAGCTTTGGGCCTGAAGGACACAAGAGCACGGCTTTTGAGGGGGTCAGAAGGAGGTCCTTACCACGCTGTCCTTAGCCTCCTCATAGCCCTGTGAAGGAAAGGGCAGCTTCTGCCAGACCAGAGGTTTGGATTGTGCTCTGGACCACACAAGAAATATCTGCCTAACAGCCCAAGAGGTGGTTCAGAGAGTGCAGAAAAATCACATTATCCTATATGAGAAATTTGTCTGTCTCTATTAAAGAATTCCTTAAACCTTGTAATGAAAAGAATTACAGAAAGCAGTTCCTTCCCCTATCTTTTCAGCTTTAACAGTGCATTAGACAGTAGTTGGTATGTAGTCAGTATTCCCTTGCTCTCTCCCGGCATTAGTATTTCTCTTGCTCATGTAAGCCCTTCCCTGAGGAACAATGAAGATGGGAAAACATTTTTAAAGATTATGATTCAACTGTAAAACCTTACTATTTGTCAGTGTCACCAACAGGCAGGTGTAATGCCTGAAAGTGTCTTTCAACTCTGCTTTCTAAAAGAACTAAAAATGTAAATGAAGCTTTGATTTCATAATTAGTACAGTAGATTTGACACATGTCTGCCAGTGGTAACAAGGGGAACTTTCCTTACATTCACAAAATACTATGAAACCTCCTCAAGGAAGATGGTGCAGAAGCAAACAACTGCGACTAGTTGCTGTAATATGCTGTGTTTCAAACCAGCTACTCAGCAAGATACCTCTGCAGACAGAACAGGTTAAACATTCAATTTTATGGCTTTTTATTCCTTTTCTTTTCAGAATGTTATTTTTTTCTCTATTTCGATAACTTAAGTTTTAAGTGCTGGAGCATGGAAACATTGGTCACTGATGCTGACAGTGTTTATTATCATAAGCAATCCCCTTGAATGTCACAATTTCTAACTAATATTAGAAGACTGAACACTAGAGTAATTATCACGACAATGAGTTTGACAACCCTCATTTCCAACAAGCAGTCACAACAGAACCCTTGGTCTTTTGCACAATTCAAAGCTAATCTTTAATTTTTGTTCTTTTGTGTATATATGCCAGTCTCAAGAATATGTAAATACATTTGCTTCCTCAAGCACAGAGATGTATATTTATAAATAATTTTCTGTAAAATGTACGCTGAGGAAAAAGGAGAAATTGTTTTTAGTAAGATTTGTTAGTTCTGTACAGAGAAAGAAATCTATTGCATTAAGGATAAATACCACATAATTCGAATGAGTATTGATTTCAAAAGGAAAAGCACCAAGTCACATAAAAGAATCAAAATAAATTCACAGTAAAGAAACAAAAGAAAATACCCTTCCAAAGATGATGTCCCTCCAACCAAATTCAGTCTTGTTCTTCACCTTTAATTTATTGTATCTGATAGTTTTTCATTTGTCCTCTCTTGGAGGTGAGGTCATTACTAGTCTCTGCATTACAACAGGAGCCAGAAACCCCAACTGTGGTGAAGATGCCATTGTGTCAAAAACTATTGTGGAAAGAGACACTTTCACCAAAAATATCTTTGAAAATGTCAAATGTGTGAGCAGGAATCAAATGCCTTAGTTGGCATACTTGCCTAAGCAAACAGTGTAAACAAATAGGCTGCATTTATGCAATTAGAGATTGCAATTACACAGTGAAAGCTATGATTTCAGTGAAGCTTCTGCTTGCTTTAAATTGCCAGGATTATGCCCACTACTGCAATTTAATTGGTAAAGACGGCAGAGGTAATGGGAAGGTGTGATAGTTATCACTTTGGATGCAATAATTTTAGTAACAAGACAGTTTGTTGTATATCAGTACCATTGTGTTTTGGGATTTTTTTGGAAGGGGAGGGAAAAGGCTCTTTAAAGGGTGTACTGACAGCATGCACTGCATGGAAAAGATCTGTAGGAAGGTCTTAATGGAATTTCTATACATCAGTTCTAGAAAAGGGTCTTGTTAGGTACTTTATCTGTGGTACCTGAATGTCAAGATATTTCTGGCTACTTAGGTCACACTATGCTATAAAACAGTGAAATTATAGTGATATGAGTGAAGTATTTCACTGTAGATGTATACTAAAAATGGGAAGAAATGAATGGCTGTCTGACATTTCCTGGCTTATCAGGCTTTTTAGCTGGCCAATATTTTCCCAACCAACTTCCCATTAGAAGTGTCAAGACTTCCCAAGACAGAAAACATGCAAATTTGCTCTACTTTCTGTAATAATGACAAAATAAATTTCCGAACCTTTATTGGAAGGTGAAAACAAAGAGAGGTGAACCCGACACTATTCAATCATAAGTTATTTTGAAAACCTCCTGGATACAACATCCTGACACATAAAACTAAACTCTGCCTTCAAAATAAGTGACTGGCTCTGACTAATACGGTAAAAGCCAGTGGTATTCAGAAGACATCCAAACCTGCTCACATCTTTTGAAGCCTGATTTCAATATCTAGGATGTCAAATTAAGGTAGAAGAATTTGAAAATCTTGGCGTTAAGAGGAAAGTTAATGAAAAACAAATTTGAGAACTGTCACAGAAAAGGATATTTTCTAGAAGGCTGGATTTGAAATGGATCTCCATGTCTAGGTGCCTTTAGGTATCAAATCTGAGCACTGCCACTGCCATGTAGGCAGGGCTCTGTCAGTGAATTTTCTCTTATTTAGTTGCAATTTAAGAAAATTTCTCACTCCTGCCCTCTCCTGGAGGTTGCCAACCCTTCATCAGAGCGGGACAGAGAAGGTGCTGGTATCTTCACCATCCCAACTCACAGCTCAGTGCTTCAGCTCAGCCCGGGATAGGGTCTCTCTGCTGGGAAGCCAGCCTGTAATGATGGCAGCAGCTGTAGGTCAGGCACAGCCAACACAACACCCTGACCTTCTCCTACAAAGTCATGGAAACTGTAACCCTTCTTTTACAACTGAATTAAGGCCCCTGAAACAAAGACTATATGGAGCATGTCCTTAGTAGAACACAGTAGTTTTTTCTGGTACCTAGGGGTACGGCTCTGGAAGGGAAACATTTCCCCCAGTAATCATGAGGTGATGCATTCACCTGTCTTACTCTGGAGAACTGTATCCATTCAATGCTACAAAAGGCCACACTCTTCTCTCACAGGATCTGGCCTATGATGTTCTAGTTCCACACTTCTCTTTTCACAGCAACACTGAAGAGGTCCTGGGAGAGCCAGTGCAGACTGTCTTTAGGTTCAGAATGGTTGTTCAGCCTAATCTGGCAAGGCATTTTAGTGATATAATTACAGACATAGTAGTTAAACCTGTGTAACGACCCTTGGGGAATCACTTATTCCACAATATAATTGCTTTGTCTAGTTTTATTTTATTTCACTTACAAGGTATGAACCCTGACCTTTTCTACAAGAATCTTTGGAATTACTTCCTTTCTTTAAAGCCAAATACTGTCCTACCATAGCTCTACATGACAACCAGCAGTACTCCTTCTCTACACATTTTCTCAGAGTTCTTATAGCAACACAGATGTGCAGGGAATTAATACAGTGCAGAAAGTAAAATTCAGTTAATAAAGCAATATCCAGGTACAGTCCACCATAAAAGAAACCTTGTTTTCCATAAGAAATAGAACTGTAATTTTCCAAAGACACCTCAGCAAATACAATACCTTCCTTGCATTGGATTAAACATGATCATGGGAAAAACAAGGAAATATAGTTAGACTTGAAGTAGCAATTCTCTTTCTGGCAGCATTTCTCCTCATTTCTGCAGATTTATTCACCATTCTTTTTGGATAGTGCAAATGTTCCACTGAATCTTGTTTTTAGCTGAACGCTGAATATGCTTGTAAGACAATATTAGATTTTTTTCACAGTGTCCGAATATAGTATCTGTGCAAATCCAACTGAACTGCCAGATACTCATTTACTTTCCTGTACATTATTGTCATATGCAATTATACATCAGATGAAAACATATGCTGACTTTTGGCTAAGTACTGAAAAACCTTACAAGCATTTTTTTGTGGTACTGAGCAGGCATTCAGCTACCAGTAGTTTTATAATACATAGCTATATATAGTATATTTTATTTCATTTGGTCATGCTGGAACTGTTTTACTTCCTCCATTCGCTAGGGCTTTCTGGTGGCATCTTTAAAACCAATTATTATCTATCATTACTGCCTGCAAGGAACAGTCACATATTTTTTCACTGTAGAAATAATCAGCAGTAACAATGCAATATCAAGCTGCTACCTTTTTAATGAGCTGAGAAACATAACCATTAATTTATTGTAGCTTCTCATGTCACAATAAAAATTCACCCATTTTTATTTTAATAAATTCAGACTAACGGAAGTTACTCCACCTGTAAAACACACTAATAAGCATTTGATTGAATTAATTAATACTACCTGTTATTTCAATGCTGTTGATGAACTACAGATCATAAAGTCCAGTACAGTTTTATAATTCTTAAAAATTATTTTAGAAAATATAAAACCATAACAGTCCAATTAGAGAATTACCTGCCAGTTTCCTGTAGTTTAATTATACCAATGATAAAATATCCAGAAATGCCTAAGTACAGAAAGCATATGAAGGCTGACTTTTTTAAAAGTTTAGAGGTGTCCAAATTTTTACAGTTTAGGTATGAAATACTTAAGATCAAATTTTAAAAGGCATTTTGGTGTCTAAAGGTGCACAGCACTGAGCTGTGTAATTTTCAGTTATGCCCGTTTAGTTCAAGATACGTTGAGCTTGCAGTTCTGAAAACATCTTTACGCCATCTGTCTTTAGTACCCTATATTTAGTACCCTAACAGCATTCTGCTTTGAAATGAAACCCTAATGCACCATTTCCATCCTTTTTCTTCTCCCTTTCCTTTCACTGCTATTTTATATTTTTGCACAACCTGTACCAGTCTTCTGCATGGTCATGCAGGGATGGCCTCAACTGTCCAGGTGTGTCCTACCAGCAGAACAGGCACCATAATGCCTACCTGGAGGGCTGTAGCTCGGCTTGGCTATAAAATAGCATGCCGTCACCCACACACTGCCAGTTTTACATATGTCCATTAGCAGGCACACAGATGTTGAGGCCATTTTCTCAGCAGAAACAAAATGCTTAGAGGTCGGCTGCAAGCGAAGGGCCTTGACCCACATGCACTGTAGCAAGCAGCTGAGGCAGTGAAGATGATCCTTCCTTCCAAGCCTTCCCTCCTGCTGCCTCCCAGCATGACAGTAGGAGGGAAAATGCACAGCTCAGAGGAGTCTAAATTTGAACAGCTGAGATCGAATGAGAGCTTTTTTACCTCCTCAGGATTGTTTTATAGAAGTAACTATTTATTTTTTTTTGGTCAAAAATGAGCAGTGGAAAACACCAAAAAATATTTCAAATTAAAACTAACGCTTAACTAAGTGTTTACCTACTGGTTTTTCATTCTGAGACAACTGCCTTTTTTATCAGAGATTTATTAACCCTTGAGAAGAAAAGTATATCAAAATACTGACACAGTTGCATTATTCCCAAGTTATTGACCTTGCTATATCAAGGCCTACTGAGAATGCTGCTTTATACTTTAAGAGGCTTCTGTTAATTCCTGATTATGGTCCATCAGTTTTTTCTATTTACTAGCTGTAAATAAAATTGAAAGTATGTTTGAATCTGAAGTCCATGTATTACTTAATCCAATCAGATAAAAAATACTTGCCTTAGCAGTCTTACATAAACAGCATTTCATTTATGTGATGATGAGGTGGGAAAATGGATTAAGCAGTGGCTGATCATCTTTGGATAGACAGAAAATGATAGAGCCCTATGACACCTCAAACCCTTTAGGTGCAAGGGAACTGCCCCAGTGCCTCTGCTGTTTGTGTAGGGGATTATTTTGAACAGCACACTGCCACTCTGTTCATAGTTTCCATCTCACAAATGTTCATAGAGACCTTGGCAGACTAGACTAATCCTCTCCCAGGAGGGGTTTTACTCATTAAGTCCTCCTACCTATGCTCCAAGCCATCCATAAAGCTGCATTAGTGCAGAACCCCTACTTCTATCTTCCAGACCCCCACTAATATTTTTCTAGACCTACTATATAAATCTAATTTTTGAGAAATAATAATGAGTAAATTTATGTGCACAATAGTGTAACTTCTGCCTTAGCTATCTTTCTAAATAAAATTACTTTTTTTTTTTTTCTTTTACTGTCTTGTTCACTGTGGCCACACAGCCCTAGTGGGACAGAAGAGCATGATGTAACCATCTGAAACATCTGCATTTTCTTCTATACAGTGCCCTGTACACCAATATCACCACTGATCCCAAATCAGCCTTTTCCCTGCGGAACAGCAGGAATCTCATTGCTATGCATTCACAGGGGAAGGGGAAGTTCCCCTGAATTTGCCATTCTATTTCAATCTGGAAAGATGTCTCACACAAGATCTGAAAACTCCTGGGTGGCCTTTCTTGTCTACCTTTCTAGACACCTTTATCACCTGGGATGACTATTTTTAGACACCTTTAGCATCTTGAGATGACTGGTCAAGAGATCAGGAGCACAAGTAGTGTTCTCCTCTGTTCCTTCAGATGCAGGGAACAATGAGGAAAGAAACGGGAAGACCCATCAGATCAATACCTGGCTCTGTGTCTGGTGCCACCAGCTGGACTTCAGGTTTTTTGATCATGGGTCCATTTAGACAACACCAGGCCTACTGGCAACAGATGGGGTATGCCTGTCTTAAAGTGGGAAAAGGATTTTTACACAGGAGTTAGCCAGGCTCATCAAAAGATATTTAAAGTCGATTTGAAGGGGGAAAGGGATAAAACCAGGCTTGCTGGAGATAAGACTGGGGGAGACACATCAGTTTCTGTGGGACAGCATGCTAGCAAGGTCCTTAAGTCTGCCATCACAGTAGAGGTAGAGGACAGAGTGCCACATGATAGCAAAGACAGAGGGGATATAGATGGGCTAGAAATCATGGAAGTGCCTGGGAGTGGTCAGGTAGGAATTGGGCCTTCTCACCCCAGAAAGGTGACAGCACCAATTGGCCAACTGAAGTGCATCTAAACCAATGCATGCAACACGGGCAATAAACAGGAGGAGCTGGAAGCCATTGTACAGCAGGAAAAACATGATGTATCATAGAAACATGGTAGGATAATTTGCACAACTGGAGTGCTGCGTTGGATGGCTATAAACTCTTCAGAAGGGAGAGGCTATGAAGGAGAGGCAGTGGAGTGGCCCTGTATGTTAGGGGGTGCTTTGGTTGTCCTAGGCATAATGATGGTGATGATAGAGTTGAGTGTCTACAGGTAAGAATCAGGGTAAAGGCCAACACGGCAAGATATCATGGCGGGAGTCTGTTATAGACCACCCAGCCATGATCAAGAGGTGGACAAAATATTCTGTAGGCAGCTGAGAGAAGTCTTACAATCACTACCACTTGTTCTCATGGGGGACTTCAACTTTCCAGATGTCTGCTGAAAATACAGTACAGCAGAGAGGAAATGGGTGGATGATAATTTCCTGACACAGCTGGTGAGAAAGCCAACTAAGGAAGGCTCCCTGCCAGACCTGTTGTTCATGAGCAGAGAAGGACTTGTGTCTTGGGCATAGCAAACATTAAATGATAAAATTTTCAATTCTTGGGGAAGTAAGGAGAAGGGTAAGTAGAATTGCCAGCTTGGACTTCCAGAGGGCAGACTTTGACCTGCTTAGGAGACCAGTTTGAAGAGACCCCTGGGAGGCAGTCCTGAAGGGCAAAGAGGTCCAGCAAGGCTGGACATTTCTCAGAAGGGAAATCTTTAAGGTGCAAGCCATCCCCATGTGCTGTAACATGAGCCAGCAGGGAAGAAGACC
>VZZY01010146.1:87739-135517 GCA_013400335.1 Eurystomus gularis | reverse complement strand
GCCGGGCGGCGGGGGCGGCCATCGCTGCTCTGCCTGTCCCGGCTGCAGTGCCGGGCCCTCGCAGGTACCTGGCGGGGGCTGAGCGCTGCCAGCCTTCCTCTTCTTTTTTTTCCTTCTCTTTNTTTTTCCCGCCCCCCACACAGCCGCGCTGCGGCTGGCGAGGAGAACGTGAGGTGGGGTTTGTGCGCAGAGGTCAGCGCCCGAGTCCCAGTTCGGCCCCTGCAAGCTGAGAACTTCCTTTATGGGGAGGTTTTTCACACGTAAGGACTGCTGGGTTATAAAGGCTTTAATAACAATATACAGAGAAAGCGATTCCAAAATCTTAAAAGTTTGTTCAAAACAAGCTCTTCTTATCACATGGGTGCTTTAAAAGCAGAGCTTTAAAAACCTTACGAATCGAAAACATCAATCCTGAGAGTCACTGTTAAACTTGTAAGAAGCAAATCTCTATTTCTTTTCAAAAGCGTTGTAACACGTACCTGTTTACACATTGAAATATGTTGGTGGAAAGATCCTGGCCCGTGCCTGACCGGTGTCAAAGCTGTTAGGCTGGCCTGCCAGGTTACCTGGGGATTCCCTTGCCTTGGAGAGCCTTTTGTTAACGTAAAGCTGATGTGGCTCTTCCCTGCCACCTCCCCTATGGTTCATGATGCATGAAGTAAACACGGTGTGGCCCCAGTGCAGGTGAGCTTTGACCAGCCCGGGCTGCTCAGATGGTTTCTGGGCAATGTTGGAGGGGGGTTGTGTGTGCGGATTTAATTTAAGGAAGCTTAATAGCCTTGCAAATAGACAAGGTGCCGTGCTCAGCCATGGCAAAAGCTTTAGTCGGAGCAAGTAGAAAATGGCAAGTTCTTTGTGAGTCCCCACCCCTCATCCTCCTCAAATTCAAGCTCAACTCAACAGCGCCAGAGAATCCCGCTCTTAACAATAATTTGCTAAATGCAAAAAGGGGTATCCCTTGTCTAATAGGTTGGCCCATAGTGTGAGCCTGCTTGTAAAAGCCTGTGTAGCTCGCATATTTACACAGAAAGCCAGGCTGAGCTCAGGTAAATAATTACTGCTAAAATGCTATTACTTTCAGTAAATACAAACTAATGTTTGCTGCTCTGCACAATATTTACCCAGGAAGCCAGAAGAACCAGAACCACTGTTTGTTCCCTTAGAGCATTTCATGCCAGCTGCCTGAGATACATCCATACGTTGCTTCATGTGTTCTCCTTGTAACTGGTCCTCTGCCGCCTTTCGACATAAATGGTCTAGGTAACATAACCCCCTCGCTTTTTATCCCTGCATGTTAACTCTATTTCCACAAGGTTAAAATAAAGGGAAAAAAAAGGAAGAATAGCAAATAAGAAACATTAGCATGGATATAAACAGAAGTCTACCTCGCAGTCTGTATAAATATATGTCTCCACAAACTATAAAGGGGATTATGCACGATTTGCTATTATAATTTTGCCTCTAGTGTAATCATTTCCTTTGGAGAAAAATGAGTGTAGAGTTAAAATACAGTCTAATGATCCAAGAAACGTATTTCCTTATATTATTACTTTAAATACAGAACCAGTTCCAACAACTCGCCACGAGTTGCATATGTAATTCATTAGATTTCAGAAGATTTTACCCAAGTCAAAAGTTAACATTGTACGCTTGTTTTAGAAGATGAAATATGCAATCCCATAGGAAGCGGGCTACTATAGAACACTACTGGAAGCGTTCCCTGGATAGATGCATAGCTTACATTCAGATTTATCAATAAAACCCATAAGTATTAACATCCATCCTTCTTAACCACTTGGAACAGGGAGCAATGATTTCCCAGCGCTGAGTGTTCCGCAGAGAAAAACTGGTTTCTACCTACCGAGGTTAAAGGATTAATGAATACTTGGCACATGAAAAACGAATAGTGATAGTGGGAAGAAGATTGCATGTGGACAGCGTGATAAGGTGTGTCACAGAGAAACATGATGTTACCCGCCTCACCATGCCCTGAGAAGCAGACTAAGCTCATTTCCATTGAATTTCAGATAAAATATTTTAAAACACCAATATTTATTTTGTCATACTTAGAAGTATTTTATTCATTTATCTAATATATCTAAGGAAATCACCTATAAGAGGGGTTGGCTGACTGACATTGGGTGATAAAATTTGTTCTCTGTGAGCTTCATTATGTGCTATGTTGGCTGTTTACATGCTCTATTGCCTGCTACTAAGAACTATTACCCATATGCATGAATTTGCAGGGCAGTATCTAAAGCAAAAAATATGTAGCTACATTCGCAGAAGAAATGTATTACATGATTATATATCAATAGATTGATACAGAAGTAGGGATATTGCACATTAGTATTTGATATATATCACAGATTTATAGAGAAATGTAGTTCTCAATCACATGCTTTTATGGAAAACCTGTCCTCCTAAATCACCGTCTTGGCTCACTCCATGTACCTGACCCCTCTGTTTCCATTCTTGTCTAGCTTAACAGAGCTGAGCATGCATTGTCAGTGTAAAAATGTTCTGGTTTACATTTTAACACGGAAATGCTTTGAAAACAGTATTTCTAAAGATTCAGAAAGTTCTCTGGTTTCTTCTCTTTTTTTCCTGAAAGAAGGAACTTTAATCACATTTCCTATCAGTCAATGGGACTTTTCAGCATGTCATTTTTTTCAGAAACAAGAGCCTTAAATTTTGAAATGGGAACCTTAACAGTGTGTTGCCATATCCAATTCTGAAAATAGAAAAACATGCTTTTGGAAGCCAGGAGAACAAATTGGCCCGTGGGATATTTTTGGTTACTCACTTTTTCATAAGCTCAACAAGTGTTTTCACGTGCATATCTTGGACTTTTTCCGTAATCCTTCTCCACTTCTGCCATATTGCCCACAAAGTAGTACTACTAATTCACTTCTGTTGAGTGCCATCACTTACAACCCCAGATGGCTCTTTCCAGTCATCCCATAGCTGTTCTTCCCCTAATGGAGTTTCCTAAAACTTAGCAAAAAGAAGATCCTCTACAATCTCCCCGTAATGTTCCTCAGCCTCTCACCTCTCTTGTACTTGTGCTCCACTGAGAAGAATTTTCTTCACCATTCTTCCCCAATATCCATTGTCCTATTTACATTTTGGTTTAGATCCTAATCCAGCAAATGTGCAAATAAATAATACTCTTGAAAGCAATTTAGTGACTTCCAACTTTAACTTAAGCATGTTCTATGTCTTGGGTTACTTGGGATTTTTTTTTTTAATTTATTCGTAAAGAATCAATCATTTTTCAAAATGGGGAATGGCATCACCAGCAGAGAGCACACTGGAACCTCAGAACAAAAGAAAACAGAAAATCAATAGCATATTTTAACAATGCGAGCCTGAAACACATAAAGATACATCTGAAATAAATCAGTAATGTGCTGAATATTGAGAGTTTTTGTCATTTAAATTAACAGCAGTTATAAGAAAAAATCACTCTTGTTATCTATTGTTTATTCCATTTCAGCTGCTGTTCCATTTTCTAACTCAAATAAACTCAAAACCAAAAAATCAACCTTACTACCCAAACCGAAAACTAAATGCATTTTTATTTGGGAGGCATGGTTAGACAAAAGCTTTAACAAATTACATGATACATTTTAGAAGACAGATTGTGTTCATTTGCTGAACTTAGGGAAACCTTTGGGTTGACAGATAATCAATTCAAATACCTGCAGTTGAGGGATTGTGTTACTAATTCCTTTCACAAGCCTTCCCTTTTGGATACAGGCAAATAAACGGGTTTTCTTTGCCAAGGAATTGACCACATCAGCAGATGCGGCCTTTCAGGTATGGTTGCTGTCTTGCAGTCCAGCCTGTGATCACCCGCCAAGTGCTTTCTCCACTCCTCCTCCACTCAAACTGGTGTTGAGCTCAGCGTGAATACATGGGCCTTGCCCCTTTATCCAACAGCTGCCGTCAAGCATGAGGTTGCAGAGTTTTTTGGGCAGGGACGTCAGCTTCTGTTTCCTTGAATCTACTTACAAAGCGTTTCAACATGCATGGTGCTCTGCCATCAGGTGCTGGGGTTTATAGTCAACGTCTCAGTGGCCATTAACCAGAAGTGGTCAGTGTAAAACACGGAAGCACAACTAACAAGTAGTGCTGTCATATTTCATGTGACTCACTCAAACAGCAGCAGTAATATTCCTTGCGTATGAACATCGGAGCAGTTGTACACCACAGTTGTATATTTCTGTACTTTATATGAACTAATTGTTTGTTCTTAAATGGATTACCAGGAAATCTTCTTCCCTTCAGCCTGCTCTCCCTAAAAACAAAGCCCAACAGAACCAACCTAGCTCGGTGCATCAGTGGCAGTCTTGGTGTAGACAACACAGCCTCTTTGATACAATAAAGTATATAGTGGAGAATAGTTCAGTTACACTGCAGAAAAGAGGAAAAATATAATCTGATATAATAGGTGCATGTTTTTCTCCAGGGACAGAGACCAAAATATTCAATTTGCCAGATTTAGATTAGCAATGTTGCCAAGACACTTATTGTAGGTAAGTGGGGCCACACAGTATTAATTCTTCGCTCCCTTGATCCAAAAGCTCTGTGCCCTTTCTAAAACCTTGGACTGAGATCATGCACTGTTTTTTTTTTTTTTATTTTAAACTTGCCTTCTTTTAGCAAGAGCCCTTGAAGGGTTATGATCTTATTTAAGTGACTGAAAAACAGGAGGGATGGTTCCTTATTTAGTCTAATCTGACATTGGCAAAAGTTAATAGGGAGTAGGAAATAATTATGGAACGTGTTCTGGGAAAGAAGGAAGTTTTGGGTTTTGAATCTCTCCAACGTTTGGTTAATGTTTTTGTAAGGAAAAGAAATGGAGGCCAGCACTTCCTGGCTCTGGACACCGTGTCAATTCAGCGCCCAGGAATGAAGCAGGTTGCTCTGAATTTTCATTTCAAAACTCTGTAGCTGAATTTATGGACCTAAACATCCCCCTGAGAAAATGCCTTACATCATTTTAAGCCCCATATTTTATTCCATTATCTCAGCTCCTCATATTGAACATTCCAACCATAATGATTCTGTGATTCTGTGATTGTGTTGTTTGGTTGTTTAGGAGACAAAAAAAAAGGGGGATCTCTTCAACACTGCTTTATAGAGAGAGATGCGCTGTATTCTCATATGAACATTAAAGCTACATTTCTTTTGGTAAGATAAGAGACAAGGTGTGGGACAATCTTTCCAAATTTTCCCTTTAACTCTGTCATGGTTTAACCCCAGTTGGAAACTAAGCACCACGCAGCCACGCTCTCACTCCTGCCCTACCCCACAGGGATGGGGAGGAGAATTAAAAAAAAAAAAAAAGTAAAACTTAGGGGTTGGGATAAGAACACTTTGATAACTAAACTTAGCTAAAATATTCTAAAAATAATAGTAATAATTGTAATGGAAAAGAAGATAAGAAGAGAAATAAAACCCCAGGAAAGACAAGTGACATACAATGCAATTGCTCACCATCCGCTGACTGATGCTGAGCCAGTCCCTGAGCAGTGATCGGCCCCTCCCAGCCAGCTCCTCCCAGTTTATACACGGAGCATGACATTCCAGGGTATGGAATATCCCTTTGGCTAGTTCGGGTCAGCTGTCCTGGCTGTGCTCCCTCCCAGCCCCTCGCACACCTCCTCGCTGGCAGAGCATGGAAAACTGAAGAATCCTTGAGGTAGGATAAGCGCTACTTAGCAACAACTAAAACATCAGCATGTTATCAATATTATTCTCATACTAAATCCACGGCATAGCACTGGCACCAGCTACTAGGAAGAAAATCCCAGCTGAAATCAGGACAAACTCCCACTGGTCGTATTCTCTGTGGCTCTGGTTATTTTGTGCACCGCTGTGTCATTGTAAAATTGGTGACATCTCGTTTGTTCGCTGTGCATGCGTTTCATGGGCTAGAAAAGAAGTTCTGCATGTGAAAGACCTGGAGGAGCAGTTTCAAAGCCAGAAGGAATGTTTCAGAAATGGTTGGGGTTTGTGCACAGGACTGAGAAGTGTTCTGCAGGCAGGTTAGCAAAAGAATACATTCAGCAGGGCATGGGTCTGATTTCATACCTAGTAGGCAGCCAAAGACATCTGGGATGTCTTCTTATTATCATGGCAATCTTTCATGCTTTTCTTGACAGGTTTTAGGTATAAAAAATGTTTTCAATAAATTCTCTTTTTTCCAGTTGTTTTTAATTCAGTAAACTTCTTTGTTCTCCGTGGAGGTGTTAAATAAATTACAACAGAATAAATCTCCAAACAAATAAGCACTTAGACGCTTCTTCTTTACACGGACAGCAATCCTCCTTTCCCATCTTCCACCCTGTCTTCAAGATGCTTTCCTGTGTTACTAAGGCATTCATGTCGACAACTTCTGTTTTGATTTCAAGGCCATGCAACCTGGCTTTTCCAGTACCAGAATCTCTTGGATTCGGGAGATATTTACCTGGCCTCAAGAATGGAAAAGATTCAGAATCAGATTGGAAATGGGACACATTGAAAATGCTTCCTTCTGACGCTCTTATTTCATTAGGTTGGCTTGAAGTGGCTGGGTTTGCACCTGGGCATCATGACCATATCCATGGTGATTTCTGGATCGTATGCTTTCTGGATCATAGCATTAAAGGCTTCGTCTGGACTCAGTTGTACATATCACATTTCAGATGAGTAAATTATTATTTTTTAATGAGTAATAGTTTGTTGGGTTTTTTTTTAATGGGGAATTTCACAGATTATTAACCATAGTCGTGCCACCGGGTACCAATCTAACAGCTGAAAAACCTAAGCATCGTATTGTAGCAATTGCTTGCTTAATGTCTGGGCTTGTTTGTGTGGGTTTTGTTTTTTAAACTAAGAGAATGAATTCATTTGAGTGACTGCGAAGCTCAGTAAATACCAGTTATCAATTCTCTTTCTAATGACAACTGATGACATGATTTTTACAAATGGTTGAGCACTTGGCAAATGTTAACCATAGAAATCGAATGAGCTGAAAGAAACTCCAGTCTGCCCTATTGTCACTACTGAGCTGACAGATGGGAAAAAGAGGAGGAGGTTGTGATGCTCTCCCAGAAGCCCAGGGGCGCACAGCAAAATGACTGCTGAAGTGTCTTGAAAGACCATAAGTGAGAGAGGAGCAGATTTCCAAAGAGCAGACATCCCCTACATTTTGCTTTAAAAGTTGCCCCTTGTAGCACCGCCTCCTGAAACCGACTGACCAAATTCTCTGCAGAGCAGCCAGCACCAGAGCTCAGTCAAGCCTCAGCAGTGGAGGTAAAACTGAATTTTCATGAAGGAAGGAGGAGCTGGAGTCAGCTGCTGGGAGAGCGGGAGGGCAGGGCTGCCATTACAGCTGCCCCAAGCAGGTGGCCCAAATGCCAGCATCTGCTGTTGCCCTGGACACTGTCACCTGCCTGGGCATCATCAGCATGGCCAGGGTGCTTTGCTACCCCGGCCGTCTGCTGCTCCATCAGCTGCCCACTCTGGCAGTGCCCAAGCGGCAGGGAAAACCCCCCACTCTGTGGAAAAGCCTGTGAGCCCCAGAAAAGAACTGAGAGATTGTCGGTGGCAGCCTGTGGAGATCAAATCACTCGTCCTCGCCTTTCCTTACCTATCTTTTTTTTTTTTTCCCTCAATTAGTCTAATGTGTCTCTTTTGGTTTTGTAAAAAAGTGACTCGAGAAGTTAAAAGTACCAAACTTCAGTAGCTTCACCCATATGTGCTGTGCGCCTCAGGCTAGACAGCACATATTGGTAGCCAGACTGAGAAGAACATTTACCACATTACCTCTTAAAAACTCACTTTATTTTTCTTGTTGAGCTGGCTCCCATCCAATGTGACACTCCAGCATGAGCCATGCAGTGACAGCAACAGCCTCCATGGAAACACACCGGAGCATGAGGCCAGTCGTGGGGTAGAGAGAAAAGGCAGCTCCGTCCTTTTCCTTAGTCTGCCACATTTTTTTCACCAAACAAGCTTTCTTTCCATTTTTAAAACGTTATTAGGAGCACCTTTCCCATGCCACTGTGTCTTTGGTATGTCTCTTGTAGCAGTGGAAGAACCCAGAAAACCTGGAGCTGATTGCAAGGCATCACCAGTGTACAGCCCCAGCATTAGGGATCTCCACTTCCCTTTTTTACACACTGGAGCCAGGAGGGGAACCAGCCTCTGCAACTGAGACACAGATAAATGCTGGCTGCAGTGGGTGGAGGTTTGAAAGCACACGCAGAGTGAGAGGCTCTCTCACATGGGGAGTGCCCTGCCAGCAGCCTCCACACTGCTGTGCCAAAGGTCCTGCAGCCTGAACGTCTCTTTTCAGCAAAAAGGAGGTAGCAAAAGGAAACAGCATCTTAGAAATTTCCTCAATGTCTTTCAGAATTTTATGTACCTCAAGGTCGCTCAGAAACAGGTTTATGGGGAAAAAGGTGAGTGGACGGGTGATGTTAAACAGGTTGCTCTCCCAGTAAACTGAGGAGACTTTGATGGTCAGGATGCCCTGAGGAGGAAATCCCTCATTATCATGGCTGTCACCAGGCCTGCCTCTCCATCATACTGAAAACTCACTCCCCCATCTAAGACCAGCATTGCAAAGCTGCCTAATGCCATTATGATTCCCTTAACATTTCTCTAAATTTTTCCTTTTTCTCCTCAGATTGCCTTGAAGTAAGTCTCTCAGCTTGACTATCCACTGTTGGATGCAGACAGTGAACCCTCAGGTACCCGTTTGGCATTGTTCCAGGTGTTCGAGCATTTCACAGGCAACAGGCTAAATCCGGCAAAATTAGTGAGCCTACGGGCTAGCTGCTCCTGTGCTTAACTTCCCGACACCCGGCTTCACATCCACAGACAACATGACAATAACGAGTTTCGCCACACATCGCTTGTAAGCTCCCAGTACTGAATTCATACCGTGCAGTGTGAAATACCCATTCTGTATATGTCATGGGGAGAATCAGGTGCCTGGCATTCGCCACAGACAGAGAGTACTGAGCAGGGGGCCTCTTAAACCAAGCAAGAAGAATGACTGAAACCAGCTATATAGTAAAATTTCCCCCATCTCAGCATGTAAGGAGCCTAAGTGAGGGCTGCAAGGCAGTAGCTTCATGGGGTTAGGAGTCCATAGCCTGGTACTCTGTGGAGCTGAGCACCTCAGCCATCTTTTCCAGGGCCTGGATCAGGTCACTTTCTTTTTTATTTTTTTTTTAATGTGTCGTTACCCTGACAGTAATATATATATATGACATGTAATGCAATGTGTAAGAAGAACATTTTAATATATAACACTTTAATATACATGTTATTGTTATAATGAATACACTGCAGGCACCTAGGTGGTATATCTCCTGCCTCTCTCATCTCCCAGCACCACTCCTTATATTAGCTATGCTTGCCTGAGGGACTGGGATATTTCTGACTAAATGTGGACTGTAGGCAGTTACATCAAACCAACCAACCTTGCACCCATTCTAATGGAGAAACACACTCACCTTTAGGATCTGACTCATCTCACCCTAAAATAGGTTTCTAAATTTTACTGGCATTGCCAGACATCTTTGTCGTGCCAAATGCTTCGGTGGGCATCAGGAGCACACTTGGCTTCAGCATGGACTCCAGCTCTTTTGACACTGATTTGGTTCCTCCTCACATCTTCGCTGTCCCAAGTGCTTTGAGTGTTTGTGGGTAACACCAGGTCACCCAGGCTAATCCCGCTCTGAAATCTGTTAGGCGTAACAACAGATCTTTATTAATCTGACCACTGTTTCCTTAGTTAAACTTCCTCACAAGGTTCTTTGCTGCTGGTGTCTCAGACACACAGGAAAACTAATTGAACAGCAAGCCATCATAAGGGAAGCCAATCACCTAGCTTCTGATCTGCTGAGACCAGTTGCCTCAGATCACCAGGGGCTCTAGGGCTCCAGTTAACATCCTTAATACCAGTTCTCAATGTATGAGACCAGGTCCCAAGATGATGTCAATTTAGGTGTCTATATTAAGTTAATAGTCCGGGTTGTGTTTATCAAGTTGAGGATGTGGCCCATGAACTCTGTGTATCTTCCCAGTATCTTTCACATGACTTTTCACCTTTTCTCCTCCCTCTCCTCATCTCTCTCTCATTCCAAGAGAGCCTGATCATTCCAACATCTTTATAGTGTAATACATTAAAAAGAAACTTTGTTGGCTACCTTTAAAGTACTTTATATCACTTTAAATCACTTACGCTACCACAGCAATACTGCAAAGAATGCCATCTAATTTACATAAAGTCACCCAGAGGTTAATTAGTATATGGAGGCAAATTTCCAAAAGAGTGCACCAGGAAAAAAGCAGCAAAAAGCAATTCTTTCCTTAATTGGTTTTGTACACATACCTCTCATTCTATGTTTTACAAATGTACTCAGTAATTTCTGTCTTCATTTTCTGGGAAGATTGCATGTCAGGTAGAAAGGAAGTCTGTCATTGTGTCTGTCTGAGTGGTTACTTGCTGACCTTTTGTTGTGGGATAGACTATTTGGAAACATTGCCATCACATGCCATCACAATTGCATGGTAGGTGCTGTAATGCTACACCCGTGCATCCTCTGTAGCGGAACAAAAAAAATAATCCCCAGCTATCTTTCTATTTGAATAACTGCTGGGAGATGTTGATAAAAACATCACATTAGAATGACGCATAGTAGTACATGTCCCCAGCTCTGTCCACATTGTGGAATGGAGGGAAGGTGCTCACTTGGTGAGCCCATGTGCCAGGGGAAGAGCAGGGCAGTTAATGTTAGTAGGGAAGGGCAAAAGTGATTATTTTTTCGTTTGAAAAGAAACACCGAGGGACCACCAGCAACAGTCCTCAGGTGACCAAGGATAAAGGCAATCTCAGAGCCTTGCTGGATTAATCTCTGACTCTGGACATCCAGAACTAGGTATTTGCTCCATATCCATCTCTGGACCCTGAATCATAGCATCACAGAATGGCAGGGGTTGGAAGAGACCTCTGGAGATCATCTAGTCCAACCGCCCTGCCAGAGCAGGTTCACCTAGGGCAGGTTACACAGGAATGTGTCCAGACAGGTTTTGAAAGTCTGCAGAGGAGACTCCACTCCACAGCCTCTCTGGGCAGCCTGTTCCAGTGCTCTGTCACCCTCACAGTAAAGTTTCTCCTCACGTTGAGGTAGAACTTTCTGTGTTCCAGTTTATGCTTGTTGCCCCTCATCCTGTCACTGGGCACAACTGAAAAGAGACTGGCTCCATCTTTCTGACATCCACCCTCTAAGTATTTATAAACACTGATAAGATCCCCTCTCAGCCTTCTCTTCTCCAGGCTGAACAGCCCCCAGGTCTCTCACCCTCACTGAGACTTCAGTGGAAGTGGTTATACTTTTTATGGGCACAGTCCAGGTTAATTCGAAGGCCCTACTTCTCTCAGCAATAATAGCATACACTTGCACTATCATGACCCAGAAAACATGATGGGTTACAGTACAATGGTTTTAATGAGAGTTTTTAGCATTACCATTTACTGCAACTAGACTTCTGCCTGAGCTTAAATCTTGCTAACCTAGAAATGTTTAATAATGTTAGAGTTGACTTTTAAAATATGAGTTAAAGGCTATATTTTCTTAGAGCTTTGGAGCTAATCTAGCCCCAAAATGTGTTTTTCTCTGAAGGAAGTAGAAGAAATCCCTACTGCAGGGTTGAGTAGCAGTAGCAGACTGTAAAGACTTCAGCTTTATTTTGGTCTTCTCCGCCCAGCTGGTTACACACCTAACAAAGCAATCCCGGTGGTGGAGCCAAGGATCTGCTCAAGTTTGTGCTAGGAACAGAACACCTCCTGCCCCTGGAACAGTGTCAAAGCCAGGGGCACATCGTGGGGCTTTGACGGCCCCTACGGCATTCCTGATTGCTCCTCCTCTCTCTCTGCAGTGCGAAGATGGTGGCTCCACCACTACTCCTTTGAAGGATAAAGTGGGTTTGCAGTTCTGTAAATGTTATTTCTGGTTTCTACAAAGGTTGCCTAGAAAGCAGACCCAATGCAAACATTTTCATCATGAGAGAGACATACAGTGGTGCAGCCTCTCACATGGAGATAGATGTTACATTTGGCAGTGCTAATAAGGTAAGCAGAGCCTTTCCATTTCTCCTGGTCATGAATAACTTGTCCTTGACAAGTAACATCCCTGTGTTCACCCAAAAGGTGAAATACAATAAGAATACTAATAATCAACATTGAACTTATTTATTCTATTTTATGCGTCCATTATTCCTTATTATTCTTGGTGCCTAAGAAAGTGTTCTTTCTCTTCCTTTAAGCAGCTCTTGTCCATTGTTGGTGTTTACAATCTTCTTATTGTTGCTGAGGGTTCTCCTATTCCCTCCCTGTCATCGTTTAGTAAAGCTAAATGCATTCCGTTATTTTAATCTTTCTTGAAAAGTCAATCCCTTAATTAGAATCTATGGTTGTGGAGTTCCACTGGGTGTCTGCAGGCTAAACACCACTAAGGCTATTTTCTTACTAATTGTGCTCAAAGACAGGACATTTGTTAGTGTTGTTGATGGCGTTAGGTGTTTGTTCTTTTTTAAAGACTGTTTATCTAGGTGAGAGGCAAAAGGCAAAATTCATTAAATTGGATTTTTAAAGGATCAAAGCTTACAAGGTATAGAAGGTGATGATCTTCTTGCTTGGGATTTAAGCCGAAATATGAAAACAGAAACCTAAAAGCCAGGGGTTTGGAGAATGAGCATGTCAAAATCTTTCTCTAAAACACAGATATTTTAAGATTGTGCTTGTGAAAGAAAGCTGTCAAATGCTGATCCGCTCTCTCTCCTACCAGTTGCTAATGAGCATCAGAAAATGTGGAAACACTCCTCGATTCCTAACGTATCAAATACATTTTGCTAAGAGACATTTGGAGATTCAGTGGAAAGAACAGTAATGCCCCCCCAAAAAGCCCTTCTTGCCTTTGCCTCGAGTTTTGCTAATCAGTCTGCGTGCAAGTTTTTAGGAAGGATTTAACTCTTCTAGCTAAATGCGATGGAAGAAGAATCAAAGAACCTTTACACAGACATCACAACTGCTTGAAATAAGTTTTGATGGGCTTATCAGTGTGTCATTTTTGTGTACCTCTTAGGGATATAAATTCTTTACATACACAGTTGCTCTCCACAGCAGCAGACATATTAATCTAGATAATAGATGCAGTAACAGCCTTCCTGAGGGATGTATCTTTTTCCATGCACATATATTTACTGCAGCCTGAATATTTCTTATGCTGGGATATGTCCCATTTGACGCAGTTCTATCTAAATTAAATATTTCATTGCCCAGAAACAGAAGTTTCATTGACTGGACATACCAGGTAATGGTACTCAATCAAAGTAAGCTCAGAGTGTGTTTCTATCTCTCTCCTCTGTCCACCATTTCATAAGACAAAGATTATTAAGATCAGGTCAGTAGTATGGCTTCCTCTACAGTGCTCGGGTTGAGTCTTGTTCTGTCACTCGGCTGTGTTATCCAGTAACTTATCCTGGGTCCTACATTGTACTTTGCTGCCTACTTCCAGTTTAAAAAGTAGCCTTTTCATGGCATTTCTCCTTCACTTGGGGAATAAGTCCTAGCAGCTGGGATTTCCTCGCCCTTGCCCTGTCAACAACTGTATTTTTTACATCACTCCTAGATTTGATGTGGTCACACCCCAGGTGACAATTGCCAGTGCAATGCCAGAAGACCAAACTAATGATTTATCTATGTGGCTAATCACACACTAGTGTTCAGACCTGTGCCCCAGGTTGCTGGCACGGAGGTCACATGAGAACCAAGTACCTGTTGTGCCACCTTTAGCATCTCTAATTCTGCTGAGGGCAACCACTGTCCCACATCCACCTTGTCCATCTCATTTCGCTCTTCCACCCCGCTGTTACAACTGCTGAGGTAGACTGGCTTTCTGCTCTCCTTCTGTCCCTGTGACCTTTCCTGTGCCATGGCTTCTGTTCATGCCACCTACACAGTGGCTTGGCTTGAGCAGCAGCAGAGCCTACTCCCTCTACAAATATCCCCAGCACTGATTTAAGCGTTCCTCTGGTATTTAGGAGCTGCAGCCTAAAACCCTGACAGCTCAAAAACTGTCCCATTTCCAAGGTGAAATGGATAACACCAAAGACCCTGAAAGCTGAGTCCAATAGGTTAATGACCCTCTGGGAATTTCAGAAGAGTTTGGGCATCTTGTCTGGACAGTCTGAAGCACAACAGATCTGTCTGAAAGACATGGGGCATTTCCTGACACAGGGCTACATCTAAGATAGCTCAAAACTTTTCTTTGAGGTATTTGACAGCAGACCAGGGTGTTTCTGGGGAGTAGATGTCTACTGGGTTAGACCATGCTGGAGAGTAGGAAATCTGGATCCCTATCCCGGGAAATTAGGCACGTGGATTTTGGCCAAGTCCCAATATAATTTTGAAAGGTATATGTGTTGCTCTTAATGCCTATTCCTCAAAAAAAATCTGGCCAAAACCTGCATGTGCTAATACCTACATACCCATATACCTATACCCATATACCTACTGACTTTGATTTTTAATGAAACCCCAATATTTACTTGCATGGCTAAATGACGTGTCTGCATCAAAAGGCCCTTGGCATAAAACTCACCACTGTGCGTTGTATACTGCAGCTCCGTCCCAGGCCGAGGTGCCAAACACTCTGAAGTTCAGCCATTCTGGTACTGTGAATGGGGAGATTCATTCGTCCTGTGTAAACAGGAGACAAACTAGCTTTCAGGTAGCACAGAGGAACAGAAATTAATGTTTTTCCCCTTAAAGGTGTAAACAGCATCTGTAGAAGAAAGACCCATCCTTTTAAAGCATGAAAGATACTTTAATTTGGCAGAGAACAAAACATTTTTAACTGATGCAACACGAAACAAGTCACTGACACCCCTACTGAAACGTGACACTGGTTTCAGGATGTTCAGGCACTCCTGCTGGGACAGATAATCTGCATTTAAATTACAAGATTCAGCCATATGTCTGGCTGGGAAATGAAAGGTTGGAGTGATAGATACCACCTTGTGCTTCTGCTCTTGGAGTCTTTCATCCTGCTCAGTCACTCTCATGCACCGTGGGCTATTCCAGAATAAACTCTCTTCCTATTAAATAATATCCAAATGTCTCCAGGGCCCGTTTCAGAACCGAGCAGTCCATTTTTTTTTCTCAGAAACTATATATCACATCTCTGGTGGGAGCAAGCTTTTGACTAATATTCTCCTCTGGTTATTGAACTTGTAATAACTTATCAATTTAACCCATGCAACTTTTATTTGAGATTTAGGCTATGACATATGATTGGAGATTCATACTGCTCCATTTAGGAAGAGGTAAATCTTCCTCATTTACAAAAAGGGTACAACCTACCTCCCCACTCTTGTGTCTATGTGCGTGTGTTTTAAAGTCAGAGAGTAATATTTCCTATAATTCAAGTAATTTGTAATTTTATTTTTCCTAGCTGGCATTGGTTAGCACTTACCATTATCTTTCAGTGGGATTTTTTTTTTTTTTTTTTTGCTGCACCTTCAAGTCAAAACAGAACCTTCTTTGTAGCTGCTGGATGTATTCTGTAATGGCTTGGATTTTACTTCTTTTAGGCTGTGAGAAATTACTATTCTAATATTTCCAGTAATTTAGTTGCACATCCTGAACAAAAATGGGATTGATTGGTGAGAAAAATCTCATTTTTTGTACTACGGAGAAGAAAATATAAACCAGCATAAGGACAAAGATGTCTAAAATATAGAGCCTTTTCCTACATTTTCAGTGTTACTGCTTCTGGACTTTTTTTTTTTTTGACTTGCCATTGCACATGGCTTGGGTTTCAGAAACACAGAGGACTGCAGGCTTAGTGATGATGGTGCCAGCAAGTCATAATGGCACGATCTGGGTTTAGAAATCTGGCTGCTGTACTCTTTAAATCAGAAATACTCCCACAACTTATAGTGCTCATGGCAACTCTTGGACACAGCCAGGGAGAATGCTCTGCACAGCATCAGTGCGTTGCCATCCCTGTAAATGCAGCTTGTAATTTGATGGGGATATTTTCAAGCTACATGTGTGAGGAGCTGAGCTGAAAGCTGGCACTCTGCAGAGGGAGAATCTGCTCACAAGGACTTCAAAGGGTGATGCCAACATGGTGCTTTCCCAGGAAATTTTCCGGAAAAGACAGTTTTGCAGGTGACCAAGACAGAGGTCAAAAGAAGCCTTGCTGTGGTCTATTTTCAGTCCACCCAAGCCGCTTGCTGTGGTTTGCCCTCCCTGCTTTTGAGCCCCTGCTGTTGGGCTGAGCTCCTGGCTGACCCCTGGCCAAATCAGTCAGATTTGACCCCTGGTCAAATCCTGTGGGGTGAGGAGTGTCACCGTCAATGAGGGTGGCCCAGGGGGGACTCCCCGTGGCCCCAGGCTGCTGCTTGGCTTCCCTTGTCTCCAGCCACCAAGGTAGAGCTTTGAACTCAACTCTCACCTGCAAATCTGTGTGCTTTTATCACCACTTCAGGGTAAAAAAGAAAAAAGACCTTTGGTTTAGACCAAGTGTGAACTGAGAAAAAGGGATGTCCATGTCAGTTGCTCCCAGAATCATCACTGGCCTCTAGTAAGAGCAGAGAAATACAAGAATTAGCGTAATGACTCTGAAGGTACTTATTTTCATGTACTTTTTATTGTTGTTTTATTTCAGGGCAGTTTGAATTAAAAGTAAGCACTGGCAGTAATCATGGTACATGCTTCCTTTTGGTAGCTTTGAAAGACCTTTTTTTTTCTTAGAAGAGCCTGATAGTGAGGTCGATAAATCATCTAAACGAGCACGCGTGAAAACTTGTAAAATCTAATTTGGTACAGAATTTTTCCACGCATGGCATAATCCTAAGTAAGTGTTTTATAAGAGAGACCAGAGAGTTCTATGGAGCATGGTGTGGTATATAGCATAAATACATATAATTTTGTATGTGTGCCATACACAAAGTACTACAGGAATCTGTTTAAAGGAAGACAACACGACAAACCTCTAGGCGCCCCAAAGTCTACCTGGGACATATCTTAACAACAATTGCCTAATGGATGTGTTGATGCCAGAGGAACCTTTTGGGTCTTTTTGAGAAGAATACATACATAGCTTCCATGAAATATGTCATCCCTTTCACTCATTTATACTAAGGAAATACCAACAAAACACTGTGTTTAAATAGCTTTAAGGATCTGATATAAATCAACAATAGCCAGGAAATTTAAGAAAGCCAAAGCCTGACACTCCCTCTTCAGCACATTACACCCTGTTTTTGCAAAGCGAGTTAGAAGCCTTGGGTATCCCACCTCACTTTCAGTCCTTGATTTATGTCAGACCCTATGGGAAAAGTACCAGCAATAACAGAAGCTTCCACCTCAGACCTTGCACAGCAACGGTTCAGATGAAATCACAAGAAGTCACATGTGCTTTACATGAAATACCAGTAACTTTTTGGCCTGAGACACCATTACCCAGCAGCTGAGGCCAAGTCCCTTCTCTGCCCAGCAGCTCTCTGCAGCTCCCCAAGCTGCCCGGCCAGCTCTGGTACAGATGCGATGCCCTGCGGAAGGGAGGGACGCTGTACACATGCCAGAGGAACAGCTCTCCAAAGCCTGTAGGACATTTTCCATTCCATGCTGGCTCCGGTTCAGCAGCTGGGGTGATCCCAGGGTGGCAGCACTGCCTGTGTCACTGCTGCCAGCCCCTTATGCTCCCAGTGGCCCCCAGAGTTCGCTTGTGGTCATACTGGTCAGGGTCATATTGCAGCACAGCCATCTCTGCACAGCCATGCTGCTGGGAGAAGACACTGCTGCCCAGTTTTCAAGCTTCAGTATATATTTCAGTATGTACATATTGGCACATGGAATGCCAATACACTGCCAGTCTCAATCTTTCCTCTGATGCTGCCCATAAAGTTAAATCATTCTAAGACCCGCTGTTGGTTGTGTTTGTTTTAGATTAAGACAAGCTGAAAATATTCCATTCCAATGCAGGGTTAGTTGATGCAGGTGGATTAGATGAAGGCTTTTTTTAACTACCTTTCCCTAGCCTCCGCCTGCCCCCTCCTACTGCAGTGACAACTGCTTGGCATCAAACCCCAGCATCTGCTTTGGACCCATGGAAGAGGAAGGAGACATCTTCTCAAAGCCTTCTGGGCACCTCTAACCCCAGCAGCCTCGTCCTATCTCTGCAGCAGCCACTGCCATCCTACCCTTGTCATCCCAGGGTCCTACCCTTGCCGCCCCTGGTCCCTGTGGATTCCTCCCAGCCAGAGGCAGATCTGCCCCTGCCTCTGTAGCCGCGGGAACACCCTGGGAAACAGGGAGGTGGGTCAGGACTCAGGGCGAAACTGGGTCTGAGTGAAAGGCCCAGCTCTCTTCACTGTTTCGTAATTCTAGTTATAACATTGATTCATAGCGAAACAATTTGGTGAAAAGAAAAAAAAGACTCCCCTGTAAAAAGATTTCTTTTTATTGTCAACTTTCACACAGTCAGAGGAAGAAATTCCCCAGGCAATTGGAGCTTCTAACATTACAGGAACAAGGTTTGTTTAGAGAAAACAAGCACAGGTCAGCATTTTTAAAGTTATTTTTTCAACCTTTAGACACGTTGGCAAGGCATCGATTCAGTGAGGTTTTTTTACATGAGGGCATATAGACAGGAAAGCACAGCACCGGCTGGGAGTGCAATATGCCACCGGTCTGGTGGAGATACAGAGCAACAATGTGAAGGAGCCGTAAGCCTGGCAAAGCAAAAGGAGGAGAGAGGCATCCACAGAAGTGGGTGTGTGGCAGCTACCCAGTTACTGGAGATTTCCCTGGTACTAATATCTAAAGCCATTGGTGTAAGAGCAGCATTGGTTAGGGACATCTGCACAGCTGTGAGTAGCTGAAGGGTTTGTGGTTTTGCTTCCCCCCCCCCCCCCCAGTCCTGCTTTCTACAGTGGCTGTGGCCTAAAAATAAACTAAAACCAGTTTACAGGAAAATGTATAAACACAGCATGATTATGGCTCCACTCTTGCAGTCTGCACCCTGTGTCTATTAAGTGTTAGCCCAGAATTTTTATAATACAACTCAGCAAAGATAACGGCTTTTAAAAGGAAATGTGATCATTTTAAGCTTTTATCTTAAAATTCTGCCCTCATTTATGGCAAGTAGCCCCTCTTACTCAAACGTGTTTACTACAGTAAGGTGGGTTGCAATTGTAGGCATCAGTGGCAAACATGAGATAGTTCTTATTAAAATAAAAATGTCAGTGCCCCTATACATATAATTGAACAGTGTGAACAATCCAGCATGTATAATGTTATTTTCAGCCAGCTTGATGAGCTTGTGTTGAACAGGTAAAGCATGAAACCAAAGAACAGAGTTTGGAAAAGGAGAGGAGAATTGAATAAATACATGCTAGAACCAGGAGCTATCTATTCATACCATTTTCCTCTGAAGTGTATCTGTGACATGCAAAGTCAATAACAGAAGTATTTCCCAAACTCGGCCCCTGACCTTGCAGCTGGACCCTGTCCCTGCATAGCCTCCCACTATCCCCAGCAGCCTTTCAGCCAAGCCCTGATGGTTGCGCATACAGATGTGATAACTTGACCAGTGACCTAGATAAGACACATTTCCTAACCCAGAGGGCAGACAATTTTAAGGGCACATTACTGTCTACCCCAGGAGAAACTTGGCCCAAAAGGACATCTCTGCGTGGGACATCCGTGGTTTCAGAGGATGGCAAGGGCTGTCATCCAGAGGCAGAGATTCTGCATGGCAGCTTTGTGAACATGGCAAAGGACTGGAGGGAAATTATGAACTTAAGATGAATCTGTTCAGCTCTAAACATGTTTATTTTAACTTCTCTGAAGCTTCTGAAAAATCACTGAGCAAAACTCCAGGGTATAAATCAAGTGAGAGAGAGAAAGAAAAAGGGCAAGCGAAAGAAAGTCATTACTTTGATTGGCAATGAAAGATTACTCAGGATCCATAACCGTGTTTACCTAGCTCGGCTTTAAGTTCACCATTCCAAAACCCTTGAAAGAAACCCACGTTAAAAACAAAAGCTAAACAAAAAGAAATGCCCAGAGCGCTCAAAGGAAAATGGCTTGTGTAACAAGTGGAAGTTTGGGGGTTGCTACCTACGCTCACACAGCTACTTTTACATTTTACTATTACATGTCTATTTTATAGAACTCCAAGCTTTCTCTAGTAAAAGCTTAAATTACAGAATAAAGGCTAAAATTATGAACATAAAGATAGCTACCCGATTTTTTTTTGCTCTCTTCAGTTTCATGTCCTTCACCTACACCTTAGCTCAGCCCAATTTACAGTATAAGGCCGGAAAATCAGTACTAGGCACGCAGTTACAATAAGTACTGTTCTTACTTGTTCACTATAAGCTCCGTATTTCCTTCTTAGAAGTTGTTTTCAAAAGGATCTGCTTGCGTAATTGTGCAGCAGCAAGCCCTGGTAGCCTCAATCCCCAAGAATGTTTTCAATGACCTCTTCCTGCCCAGTTTTTCCATGAGAGAGAGAGAACGGTTGGGAAAGGGGGAGCTGACAATGTTACCAGAGGGTAAATAAGTAGACAGATGCAGAACAAAGATTAATGTTTTAGGATTTTTTATATATATATAATATTTTTTATAATTTTTTTTCCTCTCCCTGGTGTTACAATTGCTTTTTAAAAATGCCCCTCCATTTTAACAATTCATGTCATTTTTGTAGGCCCTTCCAGCAGCAAAGTAGACCCTAATTTTAGAGGTGAGAACATTAAAGCAGAGGAATGGGCTCGTTTCACCCACTTGATGGCTGCCAGTAGGGATGCAAAAGGACATCAAACCCAGACTGTGGATCAGTCCGGCTCTGAAGAGGCTGGGTGGTTTTGCAGTGAGAGCATGAGTCAACGTGGCCATTTGCACAACAGATAAGTAAGGTGCAAATGAAGGGTGGGAGGGCAGTAGCCACAGCATCAAAAATGAAATGTCTGCTTCTGAGGGGAGCCGGGCTTAGAAACACATGCCTGTGCCACACACGTAGCAAATCAAGATTTGTTTATTTACAGCATCAGTTTTGGTTATGGACAACTCTTCAAAAACTGAAGGGCAAACTGACCTTGAGAAGTTCACATTATTAAGAATTAATTTTACCCTCTGACAGACCCCATTTATCACCATGAAAACCAGATACATTAATTAGAGCACTTCTGGCAAAGGAGCAAACCTGTTCCCTTCATGTTAGATTTTGTTTTAGATTTTGTTCCCAGAGGGAGCACAGGAATCCTTAAATGTACCAAAGAGCAGTTTAAAGATTTTCCACTACAATGAGCTTAAAAGTATTTTTTTTTTTGGTCCCTGAATCAAGCTCCATAATAACCTCCATAATCAAAGAATTATCTTTGCAAGTGACAGACAAAATTAATAATCAGAGTTTCGGTTTTTAACCCTGCCTGTCACCTCCAGCGCTGACACTGAGGACCACGGGGTAGATTATTCAGCAATTAACATTATGTGATGTTGCTGAAGGCAGCATATTTCCTGTAGCTTAAAAACATGCCACGCTGTGGCAATGCAGAGTAGGCAGCTTTTAAAGTTTGGATTAAATCGAAGTGAAAGTCTCCCATGACTCGTTCAACTCCTGCCATTACCTTGTGGATTGTGATAATGGTGTAATGGAAGGTGGGGATTTAAAAGGACAAGAACATAAATCTTTCTTTGAGATTGATGACATTTTGCCATTGCCTGTGCATCAAGAGGACAGAGGGAGCTTGCTGTGTTGCAATTTCCCACCCTACTCCTAGTAAGGAGTGCAAAATGAAAACTTTACACTCAAATCAAACTCTGTCTCCAGGGCAAAATTTCCCATTGGATTAAGACCTGCAAAATTTGGTCCCATAGGGAAGAACTCAGGAGTTCTCAGTAACATCCTGAGGAGCCCTTATCACTCTGTTAGCCACAATCAGATGCAAAGTCCCCATCACTGCTTGCATTTTTCCCTGGATGGGAGAAGAAAAAGCTGGGAAAATAGGATACCCAGGTGCTCCGTACTCTTAACTATCCACCCTAAACGATCTGCCTCTTTAAATGAAGCACAGGCTGGGACACGCTATCTGCTTCTCAGAAAGCCGAAGGTGGATGCGTGCCAGGGATTTGTGCAGCTTCCTGGCTTTGCTGATAAAGAAGGGCCACTGTGAGGTAAACCTCTGCTCTCTCCTCGACACATTTCCTCTGCGGCTGCCCAGAAACAAGGGACCTGAGAAGACAGGGAAAACATGGAGACTGTGGCACCAGAGCGAACTGCCTGCGCAGGAGGAGGCCTCTGAAGAGTTTGCGCTCTTCTACATTTAGAAATGTGAGCTCCAAGCCTGGGCATCTGCATCAGCAGGTGGAAAGTATGAGAACGCACATCTAATGCTGAAAGTTAATGATAGCATTTGACCACGTTAAGCAGTAAATGACAAGGCAGGGTCAGGGGAGTTAATTATTCCAGTAAGTGACTGCTAAAAGAAATGTGTAAGAAATGCTGGTAGTTTGCACTGACTGCAATGGAAAGTGACTAATCAGTTCAAAGTCTAACCTTGACAGCTCTAAGCAGACCCTTCATGCTCTTTCTCTGGTTTTGTTTTTTTAAATCAATATTATCTACCTTGCAGGAAGAACATTAAAGGTTTTGTGGCAAAAAAAACCCTAAGCTGGCTATCAAGTCACCTGTGACACAAAGACAAGAGCTTCAGGAGAGAAGCCACATGCTTTAAAGGGGATCAGCTTTGGAAGAAGGGGGCTCTCACCTCAGCTCCTGACCTCCCGTGTGACGTGGGGCCACTCTCCTCGCCTCTCGGTACTTGTGTATTTAGGTTATAACCTCTTTGGGGCAAACTCTGCATTGTTTGTATAGTGCCAAGCACAATCAGGCCCTGCTCGCCGCTGATGTCCCTCGGCACTGCCATGATATAAACACTGATGAAGAGAGACGGCTCATACCTGCGTAGCCCCAACTGAATCCACCACTTAAAAAAATGCATTATTTTTTTGGTGCCTGGATAATTAAAAAAACTCCCAGGCAAAATACAATTACTGCCCTGCCATAACTGCTAAGCTTCTGCGGGACATAGCTGCATAATTTTAAGAGCCAAACATTCCACTAGACCTCTTTGTTTCAACAATCAAATACCAGAGAGAGAGGTAAGACTGGCAATGTATTTTTCTTCTTATGTACACTGAACTGTTTTACAACTTCTAATACTGATATATGAGTCCACAATAGAAAAAAAAACAAACAGAAAACAACAAAAGGGTAAGTATAAACTAACATTTTATAATACTACAACATATATATCCCACTTCTCATCCCAAATGTACTGAAATCAGACATAGAGTTGTCACTTGACTTCTCAGAGTCCCAGACTGGGACACAGCATGTGCTTAATAAACAATATTTGAGGTTTGGACATGGACAAGAATAACTTTTCCCACTTACAGCTCTGGTAAGGACAAAGGAAAAAATAGAAGCACATTTAATGCGTATAGGCCTATTAAGATACTGAAACTAAAAAGAAGACAGATTTGGAGAACTTAAATATGAAGAATATATTACAGAGGTTAAAAAAATGAAATTTGAGCTGGAAGATGAGAAGGCAACTAAGTAAACATTATTTTTTTTCCTGAAAAAAAAATGCCGTTAACGTTATAATCTGGTTATGTAGAAGCCTGGCATTACCCTTATCTGAAAACCAGAACTCCCATTGTTACTTCTGCCCGTTGCTGGGGTGAGCGCTCTTCTGGAATACATCCTTTGGGAATATCTCAAAGGGAAGACTGCAAAATCCTCAGTAGTATTGCCTATGGAAAAAAAGAATTCTTTAAGAGTCATTTATTCTTGATGTGTAGCATGAAAACACAGAGGTTTTTGGAGCTTCCTATTCTTCCTGCTCATGTTGTAGGGGTAGTACAGAAGTTACCTTATTGGGTTCTCAAAGAGACAAAGAAGTTCCCTTGTAAGATGGGTCAACGTGTAGGCACGGTCAACCCTTCATTAAACATTGCCTTGCATCTGTTGCCCAAAATGGCTCTTCAGCAACAATCCACAGTCCCCTGGGTATTATACTACAGTGGTCATCCTTGTCACAAGTTTAAGTCCTGCTGCCTAGAGTGTCATTGTTCCTGGAACTCCTGAAACACCTTTCAAATGGCTGGCATGATCTAGAAATGAGCATTCCTTCCTGCTAGCTCACCCTTGTGAGCACAGTTGCCACCTCTGCAAACAAACATGCACACCTGGGAAACAGAACATTTGGGCTGAACTCGAGGACAGCCTCCAGTAGCAGTCCTCAGTCTCCTAACAGGAGCTGTGCAAGCTAAACTTCAGAATAAGCATGTAAATAGAGATGTTCGTTTGGATAATCAGAGGACTTGTAAAGCTGAGTCACCACAGTGAGTGCTAGCAACACTGAGTGACAGACATATGACCCATTCTACCAGAATACATGAGAAGACAAGAGAAAGTCCAGGACCATGCTTGTGACTGAATGCCATTCTCTGTATCAATGGAACATTCCCAAACATCATGGCAAGCTGTCGGTGGCTAGGAGGAAGAAGTCTCAGCCATGGTTAGAAAAAAACACAGTTGGGCAGCAGGGCAAGGGTGGTGGGAGGCAGGGGGCATAAGTATAAAGAGAACCTTTGGTGCAACTCATACCTGAGAATAAATACAAAAGAACATAAAAATTTTTTAAGTTATTGTTGCAAACAATCCAGTGCCAAGTCAGCCTACATTAAGGATAAACTCATAAGATAAACATGTCAATTAAAGATCGCAGAAAGCAGAGGTTTGGTTTTCAAGTCCCATTGCTCAAGTGAAGAACAATTTACTGTCCTGCGGTACTTGGACCGAGGCAGAGGGACGCATAAGAGAAGAGTGAGTGGTTCAGAGTGTTCACTTTGCTTTGGCCTGGGAAGCTAGGAAGCCACAACAGTTCTTTGCTTGTAGACTTTCTGTTGCTCTAAGCATGAATGACCCTTTTGTCCTCTAACAATCCCATTTTTGTGTTTAGGAAGACAGTCTTTGACCCTTTCCTGGACTAGGAACAGAAGCCAACTGAATCAGCAGGATGCTGTTCTTCCAAAACCACTTTGTGGTGCTTTCTTTTGATGCCACTTCTGGCATAATGCAAGCCAGGATGATTTCAAGCTACTTTGCTAATCTGCCTTCATCAACCTATACCAATAGTGATAACCACTGCTTATAATATGTTTTTTCAGTCTTTCCTGCACCATCCTTGCCCTCATTCCTTAGGAATAATTTCGTCTGGTGCTTATAGATCTTCAGCTCAGCATTACATGTCCCAAAGCAGGCGGATGGGATTCTCTCTTGATGCTGGCCTGCTTATTTTTCGGAGTATCTCTACAGGGAAACTTTCAGTGAGTTTGGAGTTTTCCATCCTTCTGTAAACCTACCCATTTTAGATAGCATGGCAGTGATACCTACTTTCAGATAAGTGTTGGTACTTAGCCTGAGCTCTCTTTACAGTCGTTGGACATGATTCAGAGCCAACAGTCACATATTTAGTGCATTTTTAGGAGCTGTAAAATATCCACAGTTCTGTCTACCGTTCTAGCCTCCCGCTGCCACTGTGGTAGAGTCTTCTGTGGATCTGTCCTGGGTCACAACTGCCACCTCCACCTGGGTATCTTGGGTACCATAAGTGATCTTAAGCGGCATGAGACCCTTATCTGGGGACAAATAAATGAAGCTCTTATCTCACATCGTCTAGCTCCGTCTGTATTTACCGTTAAGAAATAGGCATCTGTTTATCTCACCTATCTGAGCATGGGCTGGTGTGCCTCCTGGGGATTCCTGTCTCTATCTATTGATTTAATAGGAATTTAGGTGAGTAGATGAGGTGTGATGACTTATTTTCAGATGGCTATAGTGATGTGAAATGAATCCCATCCATACTGGCACATGATTAATGTTGGAACGGTAAGCACCTTGCACTTTGCTCTTAAATGTCATAATAATTTTGATTAGATTTAATGTGTTTTAAAAAGTGTTCCTGCCTTTATTAAATTGATTCTTGTTAATTATAATCCAATAAATTTTATAATAGGCTTTAAAGGATAATGATTTATGCATCTATGCTCAAAAATCAGAAATATCAGACAGCAAGCCAGCAAACTCCTACAGAATTCAGAACAGGCATTTGAGAAGTGATTTCAAATCCCTATGCAAGTCAAATAGAAGAAGAAGTATATGCAAGACATATTGCTATATTGTGACAAACCATAAAGAAGCTTTCAGCGATATAGCATCTTGACAGGTTGTTCAAAATCAAGAGTTTAACCTCACTCTTTACCTTAATAATCAGGTTTCCCTATTTGCTTCACACATATATTATTCCATATTTAACACACAAAAGAAAAAAAGAAGGTAATATTTTCTTTACTGAGAGCTAACCCTGTCGTGATGCGCCCCATCACTCTTCTTGTCTTTTATCATAAGAAAGGCATCCTGTACTTGCTTGTACTAGCAAACAGATCTTTCCGAGCTGTAGTCCTGATATCTGGAAGAGGGATTTATAAGGCTGTAGTCTTGCCCCCAGGAATAACTGCTAGTGTGTTAATCTGACGAAAAAAAAACCAACCTACCAAACAAAACCAAAAACACCAGAAAAAAAACCAACCCAAACATAACTTTTTTTTTCTCTGTCCTGTCTCTCTAAAGATATGGGCTTTAATTACTTCCTCTGAGCTGTCAGTGATCACGTTAGTGACACAACCTCACTAATCCATTAATGCCCATAAAACTCCATAACAGTACTGAAAAAGTATTTACAGACTCCAGTATAGATGTCATGGCATAGCCCTATCATAAAACAACACCTTTTGTTCATTCCACAGATTTAGTTATTCATTGCTCAGTTCAGCTATTCATAGCATCGTAGTCATTCTGGACAATACATACCTAAAAGAATTTCATGCGTTATCTATATCATCTGCTTTTCTTAGATTGCCCCGTTCTGATCACTATGCAAACAGCTGCTGCAGCTACTGAATTTCTCCTGGTATGTCCCACTCAGCTGCTGAGTCTCAAAAGAATTATGCTGGTCTGCTGAGGAGCTGCACATGAGATGGTGGTAGAAGGAGTGAGGAGGTGCAGGGAAACTTTCAAAATGTCTAAAAAAACCCAAGAAAAATTGAATTTGAGCAGATAAAGTGCCTGTACAAATCTGGCTCTGAGTTCTTGTAATTCTCTTAGTGTACTACTGGCATTTCACAGCTCATTACAGAAACGCTGCAGACAGGGCCCTGTGAGAAAGTGAATGGTGATACTTTGTCCGTGATGTCTTGGGATTTTTGAGAAGATGCATGTCAAAAGCACAGGCAGCGTGCATTGTTTGCATGCTTTTTTGCACCAATTGCAAAAATTGTTTGCGCTGTTTGCATCAATGCTGGTGGCTGCACGCTGCCAATAACACTTCCAAGGTATAGAGAAGGACTGAGTTGGTTTCTGCTATTGGTTTTTTTTCCTGAGTCAGAGAAATATAGGACCTGGGACTACTTCTCCTGACTAAAATGACAGCAAGAATCAGGAAAAATATAAGCTGACAGACACAATGATTATAATAATGTATCTCAGAACCAGTTGTCTGTTGTACTTCTCCTAAGATCAAGGTGTTACCTATGTATCTAATAAAAAGCAAGAAGAAATGGGTGAAGTATCTGGGGCTAATTACATGCTGAATGTGTCAACTATAGACATACTGAACCAAATTTTCAGCAGCACTGCTACACATTGGTTTTGTGTCATTCTTCAGCATTTCTCTAGATCAGTTGTCCTCAAATCACTGTATTTCTGAGTAGATACCAGTCTTTATGCCCAAATTCAGTGAAGGTTTAATAAGTGTAACACAGGAAAGTGATCTTATACTTCAGCTGATTACCCATTTACACATCCTATCCTATGCAGTATTTATCCTTTTGGCAAAAAATAAAAGTCTAAAAATAGCCATTGCTAATGATAGGAACGCTGGATGAAGGGACCACCTTACAGAAAATACAAAAATGAATGCGTCTTTTGAAAGCACCTATGCTATTCAAAGGTCAGGCACATGCTGCTCATTCCTTGCTTCTTAATAACGAAGCAGTAAGCTTGTTTCATGGTGACGATAATAGCCACTGTACCAAATTCAATCCAGCACTCTACATACAGCGATACTGACATCTGACAATACTTGTGACAGATTATTATGGTCCACATCATCAAAGTGCAGTAAAAATTCAAGGCTACAGTAAAAAATGAAACTGGCCTATAGTTATTTTCCTCCCCCAACTACCGCAACATTGATGTATACGAGTCATCAAACATGACTTTCTGAGGGCATTAGATGTACGTAACCCTTGCAGAAAGGAAGAGATAGTTGCTACAAAATATTCAGAAATCAACTATTTAAAGTGCATCTTTTTACATCTCTTGTGTCATTATGGACAGGACCAAGAGTAAGTGGCTTGGCAGGATCTAGGTTGTTTTGAAAACCTGTGTACAGTGATCCGGTAATAAAATTTCACCTTTTGGTGACTACTGATACTACTATGGAGACTACTCATTCACAGACTGGCCTGAGTGAATCTGACCAAGAGAATTATTCCAATTTCATTGCTGATTTGAAATAAGCCAGTAGTTTTAGTGAAAATCCAAAAGATGAATGTCTTCATTACAAAACCATAGCCATCCCTAGGACTCTTCTGGACCCTCAGCAAAGGTGAAGGAGCTGAACACCCAGAAGAAAATGGTCATTGGCATCAAGCTGTGGAAAAGCTAGGGACAACGTGTGGGGCTGTCGGTGGCATGGCAGGGTAAGCAGGTGCATCTCCTGTCAATGGAAAACATTTCTCTGAGACTTATCAAAGGGACTAATGCTACATTAATTCAATCAAATACTGACTTGGAAGCCAAAAAAAGTGCTGTCTCCTGCTAAGGAGAGGAATGTACGTATAAACAAAAAGGGATGTAAATTATATCCTTGGGTTTTGTCTCATTTGCTTAATTGCTTTTGTATTCTCAGTTCGCAGAGCATCTGTATAATCCATATGGGGTAATAATTTCATGCACAAACTTCAGTAGGCACGGTGCTGCAGAAGTTGAACAAACCTTGTCAATCACCAAACACAGGAAAACCTGTTGGTGGAACAAATTTGCTGCATGCTTTAATTGTAGTCAAAGAGGCCTAGCTTCCCCTAGATTTTCATGGTTTCTCGTTCAACTAGAATTTCTTCCATACATCTGAAATTTGCTCCAGGTTAAATGATGTTTTGTGGTCCATCACAACATGGTGTATTACCAATTGATACTATATAATCCACAATAAAAATATGCCCTTAATGCTCCATGTCAAATGGAAATAATTTGGGTATCTTATTTAAAACAGTAGAGGGGAAATGGAATACAGCCGAGCTCTGTAGTTTAAATTCATCCTTTTTGTTAAAGCAAAAGGGGTATAGAATTAAAAGGTATCTGAAACAGATTATTCAGAAGAGGGACTGAGTGGCTTAAACTCTTCTGAGCTGGCTTGCCCATTTTTTAAAACTGCTTCCTACCCATGCTTATTTCTGTAATAAATGTGCCAGTATAATTTTGGATATGCCTTTATGATATTAAAATAGGCCTTCTGGAAAACTCATTTAGCATTTGAGTATAACACTTTTTTAGAATCAGAAAAACAGAACAGAAAACTTTGCTCTTTTGAAATCAGTGAAAACAGCCCTTTTGACAACTTGAGACTGCAGTTGCACCATGTAAAAATTTTCTTTTCACATTCCACAGCGTGATAGATGCGATTCCAACTCAAAGAAAAGTATATGGTTTCTACTCCAAGCAGCAAGCATTGCCAAAGAGAAAATTTGCTATTATATTCTACGAACTAGTTTCAAACTCTATGGACATGTGTTTTTTTTTAATAAATTCTACAGGCTTTTAAAATAGTATCCACAGATACTCTTACTTTAATTACTTTTAAAAATCTAAAATATTTTTTCCAGGGATCTGCTTATTAATATTGACATTATAATGTTATACATTTTGGTTCAGACTCATTTGTAAGTAGTACAGTGTGACGGTACTGTAGGAGAACAATTGATTATAATTTTAAATGCATCAAAATATTTTGAAAAACAAATAAGTAGATTTGGTTACTACTTATGGTATACTTAATGCATGTGTAAGTAGATGTTTAAATACTTTGCTTTTGCAACTGGAGTTGAGCCTTTTTATTCTACCTGCAGCTGGGCTATGAACTGAGTGCAAAACCAACTCAAAATCAGGATGAAACATGGTTACTTCATGGGACCAAAACAGTAAGAGAGTATTCTTCACTGAATAGGTACATTCCTAGATGGTTTTGGCCCCTATGCTGTTGAAATTCTTATCACAGACCCCCAAAGAAAAGACAACAATACTGTCCCTATAGTCTGCAGAAGACAAAAATATTAGGGGAGTAACCAGTCAGTATAATGGAGAACTTTAAACAGCTTAATAAAGCTACTTGTATTTCAACATGATGACGGGAAAACTCATTCATCTACAAATAATGGAGGAAGAAACTAATCTGAAGAAGCGAACACGCTCTCCCATGGTAATGCAATGCTTACATGTAACCCAGGAATTTATACTCAGAAAGTGTAGGAAGGTTACATACTGCTGTGTGTCATCCTGCTGGGATAAGAAGCCCAGCTCTGGTGTCTACAATTCGATAAGGATTTTGAAAAATCAAAGATATTTCAGACGAGGTCCTCAAGGATTATTAAAATGGAAACTCTTCCTCATGGAATAAACTACTTAAGAAATTGAAGACAGGTGAAAAATTACTTAAGTACCTACCCGGAGAACAGGCATTCAGTAATAATGGGCTCTTTGATCTCACAAATAAAGGTGTGACATTCTGAAGGCTCAGAAGGGCTGTTTGCACTGATTTAAAAAGGGCAAGGTTTTCTGTTCCAGTGAAGTGGCAGAGATATGGTCAGAATCAAAAGTGATAGGACTGAAATTTCATCAGTTTTGGGGGCTTCAAGAAAAGGCTCCCATTCCTTATGATGACTGATGATTTTCATGCATGAGGTAGCTGACTATAGTGAGAAGCACAGAGTTCTTTCAACTACAAAAGGGAAAAACCTTCTGAGGAGGCTATTATATTGGAACTCAGACACTTCATACAGAAGCACAGTCAGAGAACCTCAGCAGGATGCTGGAATGGATTAATTCATAGGAGTTTTTGAAGTCATGCCATTCAAAGAAACTGAAATGAGAGTGAGGCCTTGAAACATAAAATGCTTAAATATATTTGTCATGTACACCAAGTCTCCAGTGGAGAAACAAGCTTGACACATGAAGGGTTTCTTTGTGTTAGTCTGCCCGGTCAGGTTGAGATGACAGTCCAGTGACCATCAGGCATATGCAAGGCCACCAGCCAGGTGCGAGGCCAATCCAGGATGCCCAAGCAACAATTTGGGCAGAGGAACACCTCCGATGTTTCTCAAAGCAAGGCTAGGTGCCTGGGACTGAGATGAAATGGGGCCCCTGGGCCATGGGCATGGTTTAGGGGGAGGCCCCAGGCAAGGCTGGTCAAGGCCAGTAAGGTCCTTTGGGGCCTGGATGTCAGCCTCATAAGGCTCAGCAATTAATATGTTTTGGTTTATGTCAGGGACCTTCTCAGGAAAGACATCCGCAGCATGATGGCATTTTCTGGTAACATTGCTAATCTGTCTCTCTTACTATCACTTGTGAAAAGGCATCACCCATCCTTTCACAGTATATTTGAAGAGTGATGTTTGCATAGAAGCATAACATTGTCTTCTGAGACTATTATTCCCTGATGCATAGCATCAGTTTATGAAGCGATGGCAGTTCCTGGGTCATGAGATCATACCAGGTTTTTTATCCTGCTGTACTCCTTTCTTTATACAGCAGACATGGGGTTTTAGTAGTTTTCAGCATCCTGTCAAGTAAAATGTCAATGGACAACAACCTAAATTTAATCATTGCCCTTCTGTAATTTAATCTAAATACAGATCAGACTGGTTCTGCAGGTTATTTTACAGTGCTTTATTATTTTGATACTGTTTTCTAACAACACTTTAGATTTGAGATAACAAGAGTTGGCAGTTACATGACTCCACTCCCCACAAAAGTCTTTCAGTTATCTACTAATTTTTGTGGCTTGCGTTTCGTTCTTTCTACACCAGAAAATAATTTGTTATGCCTAATTGCCTACTTAGCTGCAATATTTTCTAGTACAGCTATCAGAAGAAAGTGAAAATAGCAAGCTGGGACAAATATTAGTCTTCTTCAGCCAGCATAAATAAGTATATGCCTACCTTGCTCCAGGCATGCAACTATTTCTATGGTGCCAATATGAGCTCTTTCTTTTGACTTGGCCTATGGTTTTGGCATGTGCAACAAACTTAAAAATACTTCCTTCTCATTTCTTGTATTTACAGTACCTAAGTTTCCTTTTTGTAGCTTTGGAAATAGTTTTTGTGCAACATCTTGGAAACATTATTTTAGCGAAGTTAGAGAAACTCTCATCTAGTATCATGAGGATCATCCATAAATCAATAGCAACAGCTGGGAACATGCTATTATAATATTATTATTATTTTATATTTTTACTTTACATATTGTAATACAACAGTAGTATTAGTACTTTCCTTAATATCTCACCTCCACCAGTAACCCAAAGTACATCTGAGATCAGAGAGTTTGATATATTTTCTTTATTGAGTCAACAGACACATAGTCTGCCTTAAGACTTTGTTCTGTTGCACTTTTGCCAAACCTCGGTGCCAGGGATGTGTGATCTTTTGAATCAGGGCTGGATGCCTGTCCTGGAAACCTCTGCAGTGTTATCTCACACCACTCTCCTGTGTCTTACTGCGGCTCACAGCACTAAATACCTGGTAGGGAGTAAATGCAGTTCAGAAACATTAAAAATACTTTTTGGGCCAGCTTAAATTGTCAGTTGCAGAGCTCTGCTACTGTGAAAGTACCAACCAATGCATTTTCCCCCAGATGTGAATTCAATCTGAAATCATAGATACATAGCTGAAAAAAAAAGTAGTATCTGTTCTCCAAGGTGTAGAAAGGGTGCTTGTGAAGTGCTTTTGGCAAAGGCAAGGAGTCGTTTATGGTTAACTTTCATCCACACCTCATAAATAACATTCTCGCTAATGAAGACAAAAACTTTCTACAGCTAATTGCTAAAGCCAAAGAATCCCTCTCCATTTGTTCTCATCGCCATTCTGCATGTGTTAGCCTCTCTGAGGCAGTGATCTCTGGTTTTGACAACACAGTTGTAAGAAATATGAAAATAAGAAAAAAAATTACCCTCTGGCTTGTTAAGACACGTAGGTTATGGCCTCTGCTGTGCCTTCATTTCCCTGTACATATTGTTGGGTTAGCTTCTGAATGAGGTATGCTACTTCCACCCCATGAAATTTACCTTTTTGTTTCTTTCTGCTTTATTCCAGAAGCTCTTTTCTTCAAAGCTTCCAGGAGTTGCTTGTCAACCTACAGTTTTTCTCACATCAAAATTTCATTTTGTATACCTTAACAACCTCTAGACTGTCAGGCGTGTGTATTTTCATGTGAGACATCTGTTAAAAACAAGTCAGATGGTGATCTTCAAAAACAGTGATTCCTAATAGGGAGGGAAATGGTCAAAAAGCTACTTTATTTTCCTTTTGCATCAAGTGTAGAAAAATATTTCCAATTCTTCACTACAGAAATGTGGCGGAAAACATTCCCATTTTACAGGTTTTGGATGTATACATAATTGAAAGATCCCACCCTTTTTCCACTGTGCTTCCTGCTCTGGCCAGGAAGTTTCACCCATGGTACCCGCTGTTTCACTTGCTTTCATCCCGTGGAGCAGTAATTCTGTCCTGCTCCAAAACAGTTTCTATTTCAGGATGAAGGGTGTTCTCCTAGGAATTTGAACAGGAGGGCAGAAGGAAGGCAATGTGGTTTCCTCATCTGTGTTCTGAAACCCACTGAGATCTTCCAAAGTCCTTGGAAAACATACTCCAATGCTTTCGAGTCTTTCTTTCCAACATAGTCTCTGTCTGAGTTTTAAGTCCTAGTCTTAATTACGTGTTGCTCATTTAGCATTTATGCCTTTACTTAGCCCCTCAGCCCTGTAACTCAGCCCCTAGATTTCTCTTCCCACCTAAAAGAAGAAAAAACCCAAACCTCTGAAAGTGCAAGACTGTCTTGGTAAGCTTAAGACTCTGATGGACAAAATCCAGCAAATCTTGCGGCGGTGGTTGAAAAGTTTTCTCCTGCCGCCGTTACCATCACCAGTGTGGGGCTGGTGCAAGGGAACGCGTGCTTGTGCCGCTGCTGTGCTAACGCAAAGGCTGACAGCCAGCCTTAAATCACCAGCGAAGGTGGGCTTCAATTCCTGTACTGAAGTAGATTGTGCTTGGGCATGCCTTTCCTCCTGTCAGTTCTGCTAAAGGGTGATCACCTGTTACAGAGAGACCATAACAAACAGCTGGGAAGCAGTAACTTCTTAAAGCACCTGAACTGTTTGCTAAGCGAAGCTGAATGGAAGCCTTTAAATCAGTCACAAGTGCTTATACTTTCATTTTTCGATTTTATTATCGGTTTAAAAACATATCGCTCATATCTTTCATTTTTATATGGAGTAATATTTTCCTCAGATTTCTACAGTACTTTCATGGTCAGCATCCTCTATCAAATGTTAGCTGAAAAGAATTAAAAACAGTAAATGATTCTGAGCCAGCTCCTGTCAGAAATAAAGTTAATTTCTGACTCTTCTTTTTTCCAGGAACTACTTGTCAATGGGGAAGAGCTACTTAAATCTTTCCTAGTTCACATTCATAGACCTTTAACTCCAGTGGGACTTCTGCTGGCTGGTCTATTTCTCCTTGCGGGAATTTTTTAGTTCATTTTCTTGTTGATCTCACGTGTGATTCAGTGGTTACTCAGCACCAAATACTCTGACAGAGCTTTGCTTCCTTCAGAATCTGTATTTGAACTCTTCAGTGCTTGCCACAATCCTCTGTACAGTTTCTGTGACCAGTGACCCAACTGGATCACGCGCAAGAACCTCATAAAATAACAGTTCCCACATTTTTCACTTCATGGCATTTGCATTCATTGACAAACTTTCTGAAAACTGTCACGTTGCAACAGTAAAAGTGCAGCTAGCATTTGACTTACCACTTTTCTGAGTTACATTTGACGTGTTGCAGTTTGCGGGAAATTTTTAATTCCAGGTGGCAGGGACTTAGGCTTTTGGAGGACAGAAGTGTAAGTTCTGTTGACAGTCACTGTGGAGACCCAAGGGCTCGTGAGTTGCTGCACGGTAACAACTGACATGCTCCTAGACAGGCACTGATATATTACTATTGGTTTCTTGTCAAATGTGTTCCCCCAAGTGTAAGTATGCAGAGAACGTGAATACATTAAACCCATTTCAACCACTACGTTTTGCCTCCTCAGCTCTTGTGAACAGACATGCAAAAAACACTCCGGCGTTTTTCTCCTCACTCTTAAAAAAGCCCCAGTGTCTTTGTTTCCCACCTTTAAAGAAATTCAATGTTTGGCAGCTGTCATGTTTTTGCTGCGTTCCTGATTTCCCTCTGTTTTTGGCATTGCCAACACAATCTGCAATATGCTGCAGTGCCCTTAATAACATTTTGGAACAGCCTCGCTAGAAATGCCAGTTCACAGAGGGTTGAATCAGCATGCATCACCTACACCGTGTACAGTTATGAGTTTTGAGCCTTTCCCACTATTTTATTGTTGATGTTTCTCTTCAGATGGGTTATACTCGTGTGAGGAATGTCCCAATTTTGTGACATGTTTCACTTTTTTGCTTTGCTCTTACACACTTTGGCTGAAACATTGCTGATGGCACGAAAAATTATGCATTTCTTGACTGACCAGGCGTATCGTTATGGTTATTATTTTAGTTCAGTTTCATGTTCCATTATTAATGAGCGTATTTGCCATATACAGGTTGGCTATCTCTGTTCTTTGGCTCAGTATCAATCATTTTCAGAGGCTGAAACTGGATTCTGAGCCTCCAGCTACCCAGATAAAAATAGGATCTGTAATTTGTCACAGGTGTTTGCTGGAACAATTCCAGAAACGGACACAGCCCTAAAAATTGCAGAACAATGTTAGATTTACATGACATGGTGCGAACTCCCTTTACCACTACCTGGGATATGGTTCTATAGTACTATGGTTTGTGACCCTCCGTAACCACCTATCCTGACTTCTAGGTGTCATTTGATGTTACTGTTGTAAATACATTTTCATTTACCCAAACTGGACACGCTATTCCAGATGCTGTCTCACAAGTACCAAATAGAGAAGGAGGATCACAATCACCCCCCCGCTCCGGACCTGCTGGCTGCAGTCTTGCTAATGCAGCCCAGGATCACGTGACCCAGCCACAAGGTCACATTGCTGGCTCGTATTTAACTTCTCGTCCTCCAGGATCACCAGATCCTTTTCACAAAAGCTGCTTCCCAAACTGCTGACCCTCAGCCTGCATTGTTGTATGAGTTTATCCCATCCCAGATGCACGTCTTTGTGTTTGCCTTTTTTGAACTTTGTAAAATTACTGTCAGCCCATTTCTCTAGCCTGTCAAAGTCCCCCTGAATAGCAGCCCTGCCCTCCAGTGTGTTGACTGCTCCTCCCAGTTTGGTGTCCTCTGCAAACTTCTTGAGAATGCAGTCTGTCCCACCAGCCAAGTCATCAATGAAGAGATTAAACACTGCTGTCCCCCTGAGGGACACCACTAGCTATTGGCCACCTCACACGTTACTTTGAATCACTGATCGCAACCTGTTGAGCCCAACAGTAGCCAATTTTCCACTCACCTTATCATCCATTTATTTAGCCCGTATCTCACCAGCTTGGTGATAAGAAGACTATGGGAGATTGTGTCAAAGGCTTGCTAAAGTCAAGGTACATAATATACGCTGCCCTCCTCTTGTGCACAACATCATCATAGAAAAGAAACAAGGTTGGTCAGGCATTGGTTTGCCCTTGATAAACCCATGCTGGCTGTTTGCAATCACCTTCTTGTCCTTCATATGTTTAGAAATGGCTTCCAGGAGGATTTGCTCTGTAACTGTTTCAGGGACTGAAGTAAAGCTAATCAGTCTGTAGTAGTTACCTAGATGCTCCTTCTTGCTCTTCCTGAGGAAGGGTGCAATGTTTGTCTTTTTGTAGTCATCAGGAATCTCCCCACTTTGAATCTGTCATGACCTTACAAAAGTGTGAGCAGCATTGCGGTGATGTTAGCCAGCTCTTCCAGCACCCTTGGATGCATCCCATCTGGTCCCATGTGAGTGTCTCAGAGGATAAGTGCTCTCTGATTCTATTTTCTCCTGCTGCAGGTGCTGCTTCACATCTACAGACTGCCAGGAGGCTCAGGGACCTAGGAGGCCAGAGGGCAGACCTCACCAGTGGAAACTGAGAAAAACTGCATTGAGTACCTGAGCCTTTGCCATGTCCCTTGTCACAAGATTCCCTGCCCCATTGAGCAATGAGCCCACGTCCTCATTAGTCTTCTTTCTGCTACTGGTGTACTTACAGAAACGTTTCTTGTTGCCCTTTGTCTCCCTTACTGGTTTCAACTCGAGTTCCACTGTGGCTTTCCTGACTGTATTCCTACACGCTTGAACAGCGTCTGTTCATTCCTCCCAAATAGTCTGTCCCTGCTTCTACCTTCTGTGTACTTCCTGTGTTTGAGCTCAGGCAGGAGCTCCATGTTCATCCATACTGGCCTTCTGCCACGCTTGCTCAACTTTCTGAACATTGTGAGCTGTTCTTGTGTTCTGAGGAGGCTGTCCTTGAAGATCAGCCAGCTCTCCTGGGGCCTTTTGCCCTGCAGCACAGTTTCCCATGAAAGCTTCCCTGAACAGACCTAAATCTGCTCTTCTGAAGTCCAGGGCTGTAATTCTGCTATTTATCTTGCTCACTTCTCTCAGGATCTTAAACTCCAGTCTCACAGTTGCTGCAGCCAAGGTTGCCCTCAATCTCCAGCTCTTCAATCACTTTTTCCTTGTTTTTTGAGTAGCAGGTCCAACATCTCCTTGTTGGTTTATTGATCACCTGCATCAAGAAACAATTTTCAATACAGTCCAGAAATCTCACGGATTGTTTGTGCCATACTGCCCTTCCAGCAGATACTAGGGTGGACAGAGTCATCTACGATCACCAGGGTCTGTGATTTGGAGGCTTTCTTCAGCTGCCTAAAGAAGCATTAACCTAACTTCTCTTCTTGATCAAGTTATCTGTAAGGATATTTACTACAACATTGCCTGTGCAGGTCCATCCCCTGATCCATACTATTGTAGAGACATAGAGTTCAGCAGGTCTGGGAGCAGATGCTTGAGCTTTTGTGGCACTGAGGGGAAATGGTAGGCCATCAACATGGTATCACGTGCCAGAGCACTTCATTGAGAAGCTGCCAGCGTTATCAGCACATCACCATTGATTGATGCTGGCAGGCACCAACCGAGACGGAAAACAGAGGCTATAGAGTAACAGTGAAATTAGCACTAGCGGGACTCAGCTCCAGATTATGACATCTAACTTCAAGTGTGTGGTTATCCATGTGGGGCCAGTGTCTAACCTCAAGGTATGAATATGGGTCTTACCTGCATCTTGGCACTCCTTGCTTCTAGGTAAGGCAGCTGAAATAACAGTTGTGGAGATGGGCTAGATTTCATCGGTGAGAAAAGGATGAGTTCCCTACAGCTGGAAGATGGCAACTATTACAATGCTCACTGTAGAGCATTTGAGAATCCGTAAGAAGCAGCTACAGATAGGCTTGCTGGAAAAGGTCCCATGAGAGACGGTGCCTCTGCAAAGCGTGTACTGAGCTGGGGGCCATCGAGAGCCCCCAGGGACAGAGCTGGTTTGATATCACACACACTGCTATAGCAATGCAACTGGAGCCATTGATGATTCAGAAATTTAAGTCTATACATAGACCATTGCAGAGAGATTTAAAACCTAATGGCAAAAAAAGCTTTTACTAGCAATAATGGACACAAACCTAAGTTTATCTTCTGAAGCTCTGTAGTATTTATACCCACAGGTACAACATTATAAGACAATATATGTATTGCTATGTTGCACTATCTTTTATTGCAGAAGTGAGTTCTCACAATTTAAAATGTCTTTTTAAATTATTTACATTCTCCAGAATGCTAAACAATAATATTAAAGTTTCAGACAGCATTTTTCTTTCAGGTAAGTGCCACGGGCCTAAATACAACACATTTTTTTCTCTCTCAGGGGCCAGCCAAGGTTTTATAGGTCAGATATTAATTTCTTGATGCTGTTTTTTTTCTTTCTGCTCCAAACCTATGTGTATTTGTTTTTATTTCTGCCTCAGACACCCCCTTGTTACACAAGGCAGGAAAAAAAAAAACTTGGCAAAGCTTGTGTTTCTTGTTATCTGTCTCTCTGGTTTAGTCCCTCTACTCCTTCACTGTTTGTAGTTGCTTGTGTGGGCCCTCTTCTTTAACTCTTACAACACCTGGTCAATCTCCAATTACCTGCCCAGGTCTGCGGCCTTCTGCTTACTGTTTGCTTCAACAAGCAAGCCAGCTGCTTTCTCCTAAGATTATTTCACTAACCCCATGCAATCTACCCTCAGCTTATCAGGGGTGATAAATGCTTCTCACTCTGTCTATATGTTGCTACATAACTACTCCTGGGCGTTCCTATAAACCTGCCAGTCTTGTTCTCACCTTCTGGCAGCCTGGCTGAATTCAGGCAATTTCCCATCCTTTTCCTTGGTTATTCAGGACTTGGCTTTTTGATGATGCTGGCTGCCCATAGTCCTCACAATTTCAATTTAAAGTTCTGATTGTTCAGATATTTTGTAAGTGAGGATACTGATCCTACAATTTCTCCAGCCAACAGAGGGGACGCACATGGAGATGTGCATTAAAATGAAGAAAGGTCTGTATGTAAAGGGAAGTACAGGTTTAGATGCATCGCTATATCAGTTACAATAACAGAAATGATTCTCATGCTTCATTATCACAAAAGCTAGCAAGTGCATTCTCCCCTGCAATCCACAGTAATATTATTTCTGAAATACAGTTTTGGAAAATTTCATGATCCAGTATATGACAGTCAATACAAGCAACAGTAAAATATGAAGCTCTTTCACAAAAACCCATAGTAGCACCAAATGACATTCAATCTACTATATGTACTGTAAAATCACCCTCTGTGATTGTGGATAATAACAGGGTTTTACTGTGCAGGTGGTTTATGTTGTCAGCAAGAACTCCTGATAAAAACACAACATTAAGATCAGGCTGACATTAGGAATGAGTGTAGATTGTCAAGTACAATCTGGCAGCTAACTTAAATCACCAAAAAGAATTGAATCCCATTTTTCTCGCCTGTCGTGGGTGTATGTCCCTTAATCTGCTGAACCCCAGTTCAGTTTCTCATCTTGGCGTTTCAGAAGTTGTCTTGGCAAGACGGGTGTCAGAGAGGCACGTCCACGTTAACTGAGCCAAATCACTCCCCCTCCTCCCCAAAAGTCAAGGGTCTTGGGAAAGACCATTCAGAGATCTTGAGCAGATCCTTTGCATTCCTGGCTGGAGGACATATGATCGATGTCTATGAAGAGCCTGCCTAGCTCTCATAGTAGTAGGTAACTGGCCCAAATGTTGCCTTGCCATAGTTTACAGAAGCTGCAGCTTTCACTTCAGCTATATCTCAGTTTTGAGGGTTTTAAAAAATAATTATTTTATATGGTTTGTTTTACTCATGGAACTGGTTATGTAAATGTGCAAGCTAATGTTCAATACTGCTTCCTATTAAAAAAAAAACCAAAATGCAAACCACAACAAAACCAATCGGGTTAACTGCTGATTGGCTCATCTTTTGTCAGGAATATATCACGTGCTTTCTATAATACTTCTCTCTTAAAATCATGCAGCCTGGAACTGAACTTTACCAAAGCTCTGTGTCTCCTTACAAAAGAGCAAGCCCCATTTATTTCAATGATGCCACCTCTGGATAGAGATTTACGTGATATAAATTAAGATATCAAAAGCCTCACATGGTTAATGATTTATTGCAGGCTTTCAGTGCATCCTTCTCAAAGAATCAAAGACAAGCTCCTATAGCATGAAATTTAGGAGGGTATGGAGAAATTTCCAGCAAGCATTTTCAGAACATCTGTAGCAAAAGGTGTGAGGTGATTGCAGAGGTTCTTTACTCCAAAGACAGAAAATACACAGTGCAGACACTAACTGGTGCAGGTACGGGTAATTAACATGGCCAAGTTGTGTTCTCATGTACACCAGCAAAACCCTAATAATTTCACTCCTTTCACAGAATCGCAGAATCCTTTAGGTTGGAAAAGACCTTTAGGATCATCTAGTCCAACCTTTGTCGAACATCTCCCTGACCCCTAGACCATGTCTCGAATTGCCACATCTACCCGTTTTTTAAACACTTCCAGGGATGGTGACTCCACCACTTCCCTGGGCAGCCCGTTCCAATGCCTAACCACTCTTTCAGTAAAGAACTTCTTCCTGATATCCAATCTAAACCTCCCCTGGCACAACTTGAGGCCATTACCTCTTGTCCTGACATTAGTTACTTGGGAGAAGAGACCAGCACCAGCCTCACTACAACTTCCTTTTAGGTAGTTGTAGAGAGCAATGAGGTCTCCCCTCAGCCTCCTCTTCTCCAAACTAAACAATCCCAGTTCCCTCAGGTGGTCTTCATACAACATATTCTCCAGACCCCTCACCAGCTTTGTTGCCCTTCTCTGCACCCACTTCAGAACCTCAATGTCCTTTTTGTACTGTGGCACCCAAAACTGGACACAGGACTCAAGGTGCGGTCTCACGAGTGCTGAGTACAGGGGCACAATCACCTCCCTAGTCCTGCTGGTCACACCATTTCTGATACAGGCCAGGATGCCGTTGGCCTACTTGGCCACCTGGGCACACTGCTGGCTCATGTTCAGCCGGCTGTTGACCAGCACCCCCAGGTCCTTTTCCACCAGGCAGCTCTCCAGCCACTCTTCCCCAAGCCTGTAGCATTGCTGGGGGTTGTTGTGACCAAAGTGCAGGACCCGGTACTTGGCTTTGTTAAACCTCATACAATTGACCTCAGCCCATCGCTCCAGCCTGTCCAGATCCCTTTGCAGAGCCTTCCTACACTCAAGTAGATCAACACTCCCGCTTAATTTCGTGTTATCTGCAAATTTACTGAGGTAGCACTCAATTCCCTCATCCAGGTCATTGATGAAGATATTAAACAAGACAGGTCCCAGAACTGAGCCCTAAGGGACACCGCTTGTGACCAGCCGCCAACTGGATTCCATTCTCTTCACCACAACCCTCTAGGCTCATCCCTCCAAGCCAGTTTTTAACCCAGCGAAGAGTCCACCTGTCTACTTTCAGTAGGCTTCCTCTAGTCCTGAATATTGTAAAGGAGAATCTGAGCAGTGTGTATGCATAGAGATGCAGATTCATTAGTGTCAGAAAAATGACATTAGTGTAGTGTCTGAAAATGACTTCCTCATTTGTGAAGCCTGCCTTGCCAGGAAGAAAATTACTTTAAACAAAACCCAAATTTGGACCCGAAGATTTCTCATGATCAAATCTGTCAGCTTGAAAGACATCCTTTCTTAGTTTCCTTCCTTCCACCACATGCCTTCTAAATGCGAGTCTCACAGATTAGAAAATATTGCTCTGTACCATGGATTCCCGAGAAGACTTTTTTCATCCAAATTAACCTTTGCAAGCTCCATTACTTTCCTGTCAACTTACTGGTTACTGCCATAATCAGATTCCTGAAGGTTTAGTTGTATTTGAGAGACACAAAACTGCAATGAGCATTTAATCACTCTAGCCAGAGCTCTGGATGAAAAACGTTGTCATGAATATTGAGTGGGCACATGCTGATATATGCTACAAAATGGGGATGATGGAGCTCTCTTTTTGCAGCTGTCCAGCCTTGCTGGCTCACAGGGAGAAGAAGTATGGTCACTATCTTTCCTTATCTCCACTTGTGTCACAAGACATAGATAAACTGCTCCAGAAAGGCCTTTAAGAGGGTTTAAAGCAAGAAATCCTGTTTGGAGAATATGCAAGCTAGGGAAGAGAAGTTCTGCATTAAACATCTAGATAGATACCTCAACAAACTAGCACGGAACAAGCAATTCTGCATCTTCTTTGGAGATGCTCTCTGGTTCTTCAAACATAGATGGAATATGAGCCTGAAGACAGTGAGATGTTCTGTTGCCCCTGTGAACAGCCAGCCAAAGCTGCTGAGATGAATGGAGAGTTTGATTCCATGAGAAGGCCTGGTTTCATGACAAAGGGAAGATGGTGCCAACTGCCAGCAGTCCAAGTACCCTAAAGATAGGACTTCCTGGAAAACACACATTTGAATTTCTCTCCACTGGACAAGTTTTTGCTCTTGAAATGTGCTACGTTAGTGATTATTGTATGAATTAAACAAGCAATGACATCCTGGGAGCTCAGAAAGCTTAACTGTCAGTCATGTTAAAGGCTTACACTTAGAAGTAACAGCTTCTCTGTTACCAGTTTCTTCAGATAAAGGGAGCGATATAACCATGGGCCTTCACATTCTGCCAAAACATCAAGCAGTGGACAAGTTTTACTTATTCAAAATCATACTGCAAACAGCTATAGTTAATGTGTGGAAAACATCTATTGTAAACGTAGTGTCTGTAGTGGAAAGATGTTCTCTTGAAAGAAATGCCAGTTCTGGCCATGAAAACAAAAGGCAATGTACAGATTGTGAGTCTGCTACGGAAAAAAGAGAGATCTGAAATTGTAAGCATTTCCTTATTCTTTTTACCAACTTTTATCTCACCAGAAGTTACATCAGTGGTTATGTTCACCACACCTCCATGAAAGTTCTTTTCAGTCTTCAACTTTTTATCCCTCTGCTTAGATTTACTTCAGATAATAGCAGCATTTTTTAGACACTGTGCTTGAAGATTATTTTGTAAAACTGCTGGTTTTGTCAATCAATCCATCAGCAGTATTTCTTCTGACTTTCACAAATATCAAACATATTTAAACTCCTACATTTTCTTTAAAACACAGATTTTTAAGTGTCTTTAAAAATAATTACTGTCATCTTGCAATGCTCAGTAACCAATTCAACTTAAAAATAAATTATATTTTTCATACCTTGCTTAACATACACCTGCATTAGCCACAAACAGTGTTTGTCCACACACTGAAGGCAGAGACTACAGGTTCTGCTGCCCATCCCAGCTGAGACATTCACTTACGTTTGAAAAAGGCTCCATGCGCAAAATCTATGCCCAGCCTCTAATCCAAGACTTAGTTACATCTTCAAACAGAATGTGGCATGGTTCTCAAAAAGGGTAACGAATGGAAGCTTTAAAGGGCTTCTTCCTTGACAAGAGAATCTCAGTGGAGGTTTCTGGGCTAAGGGACCACAGCCCCACCAAAGCACAAGGTGGTGCCCAGCTGTTGCTCTAGCCCTGAGGCCAGGCAGCATCACGCAGAGAGAGGTTTTTCAAATGATTGATAGGGAGTGGAGCTTCAGTGCCTAATTGATGTTTAAACCTTTTGGGAAAAAAAAAAAAATCCCCTGCTGTCAGTATTGTCAACAACCTGGCTCAAATTTCTCTTTTCACAACAACAGCAAAAATGCTGCTAAGTCCTCCTGAAGGAATCCTGTCTGGCAGAAATGATGCATAGAACTCTCAGGCAGTCCCTCAGTGTGCCAGCAATGATCCAGTTTGACCTATTGACAATCCAGATTAAAGGCTGTAATGTCCTGCTAATGCATTGTTCTCCACAAGGCACTGTCTTGTGCTTTGTGGCTTAGAGTGACCACTCCTCTGCTGGTCTGCAAAGCCGGTATTGTGCATCAGCACTCTGCACCTTTGGAAGCTGTGCCTGTGGAAATCGTTCTGAGGATCAATTGCCCCCAGGAGACTTCATTCAGGATCTGATCCCGCCGTGCCCTGTTGTCCTGGTTTGAGTCCTAAACCGCGACACCTGCATGCCCTTGGGTCCCAACTTCAGAGATGCTCAGTGACACGTAGAATTAGAAGACCTCAAGGACTGCTCCTGCTTTCGCAAAAATCAGCTGCAGAACTTCAAATGCCTTGGGCGGTGAAGGATCAGAGTTTCCCTGGGAAGAAGAGGATACCAGCGGGCAAACCTGCAGTACCTTTGCACAAAAGGTTGTTCGGTGCCACTGCGTAAATTCACAGGAAATTTTCTTCAGTAATTTTACACAGAGAATATTATAATGATGGCTAATCATTTAAAGAATCATAGAATGGCTTGGGTTGGAAGGGACCTAAACCATTCTATTTCCACGTAAAATACATAACGCTGAGATCAATGGTGAGTAAAAGCACTGAAATGACAGCCTTTCAGTCCAAACAAAGCATAGTATTAAAATTCTGGTGGCTGAGTTTGGAAACAAAAATCGTCAGCTTCTGACTGATGTAGTCACCTCCCTGGCTGAGTGTCAAAAGAGGTCAGTAGAGCTTTCTTCTCACAATAGCTAGAAGTAAATGGAAACTTTGCTGTGTTCCAGCCTAGATCAGTAGGAAAAGAGACATTCTCACTGTCATGTAGCTTTTACATTTGTTACATGATACTCAGTGATATTAAATGACAACTGGCAGGTTTTCAGCAAAGGAAAATACTCTTGTCCCCAAGGATGGCACCACCCCTCGCAAGCTCGGACCTTAAACGTTATTGCCCAGCAATGTAAAACACTGCAGCACCTCAAGGTTCAGCTCAGCCAAGCATGGCAAGGTCAGTCAGCGGAGCAGGAGGAGGGCAGGGGAGGAAGGCAGGGGTGGAGATGGCAGCCTGACCACAACCGGAGCAACTAGGGCTCAGTTTCTAATGGCAACAATCTCAAAAGCTTCTCTGTGTACAGCTTTGTAATTAAGTGTTAAATAAAAGTGTTGTGCTGCGAACAACTGCATCCTCCCTTACAAATTCTGACTTCATCTTCAGACCTGGTAGTCTATTAAATAAATCAGTCTGAAATTTCCTAACACTTCAGCAGGGGCTGTGAAATGTAGACATGGTCCAGGTCTCCATACTGTTAAACACAGCGATTTCCTTCCTTTCCCTGTGATCACTGTGTTCCTGCTACTTGCAACCACATCCCCGTGTTAATACATTCCTAGGACATTTTTTGAACACACGTCTGGTTTCATAAGTGAGAGAAACTTGATTGGAGTAATAGATTACAATCACAGGATCAGTGCACAGAAAGGTGTAAATGGAACAAAGGTCAAAAATGAAGCGTAACGTCTTTTTAACACTTGCAGCAGACTTTTTGCCAAACATGAAAAATAATCCTTTTAAAAACAGGCTCTCAGTCACAGGACAAATCTGCAACAAAGCAAGGCCACCAGCAAAACTGAATATTTTAAAAGGAAGGACAGAACTCATACCTTTGTAGTGAACAAAAAAGTAATGCCATAAAATGTCTACATGACTACATAGGATTCATCGTAATGCTTTCCTGATTACAACTGGTACAAACACATTTGCTGTGCTTCCAAACATCGGTGGGAATGTTGATCTATTTACATCAGTGTAACAGAGATTTGTGTATTTTCCTTACAGCAAACTATTATTTTAAAAACCATGTAGGAACAGGAAACAGGAAAGCAGACATCTGAAAGAAAAAAAAAAAAAAAAGGGTTGACCTACTATCTGGTTTGTAGCTATCGCTATTTTTGTGCATTTGGAGAGAATTATATATAATCTACATTAGAGTGAGATTTTAACGTCTTCATGCACAAGCATGTGGTTTTCTGAATACAGGATTCCACCGCGTTACAAATGCCACCAGAACTGCTCTGTGCATGCTCTGGACAAACGCGTTTCAGCGTTGGGTAGATTAGCGTATTAAACGAGGCAGGGTTCAGAGAGAGGTTCCTGCAGAGGTTACCTCTGCAGTGTGAATTCCTGACGGTATAGGTGTACCCAAGGTGCCCTGTTAACACTGTATCCAGTTTCTCAGGTAATTGCTCAGTTCTCTTCTGCTCTCCCTTTTGTGTCTATGTGTGTGCCTCTACCCGTGGTGGTAATGAAGGGAGAGGGGGAGGGAGAAAAGAGGGTTGGGCTCAGCATGTCTTCCATGACTCTTCAGAGGCTTCTCCACAGCTAAAATAATGGGAATATTTTTCCTTTTCTTCTTGGGGAAAAAGACTAACATTAATTAAGCAAGGCAGCTTTTCCCATTCAGCGAGAGGCGTTCACTAGGAGAGTTCTGGCTTCTGGCCACTGAGGGGCGGGAGGCGGGGGGGGGAGCGAATAAATCACCAAACCACCTCATCTTGCTTCTAAATTAAGTATAGCTAATACTCTTAGCTTTTTTATTTTTTTTTTTTTCCCAACCATCCCCCAAGCCCCGCAGGAAGACACTCCACTACACCCCCGGTGGCACCGCGGGGCGTGTGCCGCGGGCTTGAGTGCCAGGACGGGCCCCTGCGCCCTGGGCCACCGCGCAGGAGCCCGCTTCTCCCTCCCTCCTTCTTGCCCTCCCGGGGGAAGCCGCCTTCCCGCCCGCGGTGCTGAGGCGGCGGGGGCTGCCCCGCGGTCCCCCGGGTGCCGGCGGAAGGGGCGATTGGTGCGGGAGGGC
>VZZY01010146.1:71331-87360 GCA_013400335.1 Eurystomus gularis | reverse complement strand
GGGCGGGGCAGCGGGGGTGGGCCAAGCAGCAGCCGGCTCCCGCCGCCTCTCCATCGCCGTGCGAGCTGCCTGCTGCCGTTCCTGCAGCCCCCCTAGGTGAAAGCGACGGAAACAGCGCAGCCCCTTTCCCCGGCTGAACGCCGCTAAGCGCCGCTTCACTAACGCAGCTGGAGGACTGGCACCAAAGCCGCGTCTCCGGCGGTTCTGGCAGCACCTCGATGCTCTCCCCTCGCTTTAAGGCAGGCCGGCTGGGGGGTCCGCACGCTGCCACAGCGGCGGCCCTGCTCCTGCCGCCAGAAACCGAGCGGGGCTGCTGTGCTGGGGTGCTGGTGGTCCCAGGCTGAGGTCCCACCCTGCGTGGGCATCTGCTCGGGGAGCTGCCGCGCTCTCCAGCGAGGAGCCCGGGAGCTGGGCTTCCATACAAAGGCTTTTCAGCGCCAGACACCCTGTGTGTAGAAGCTGTTTTCTGCTGGGAAGAGTTAAATTGCCAGCTTGATACAGTTACATAATATTTGCTGGGTTGTTGTGGGGTGGTTTTGCTTCTTTTTTTGTTTTTTTTTTTTCTGTAAGATTTGTCATGACAGACCAAAAACAAGCCAGAAGGGAGCAGAAAAATATCTGGGCTGAACTGCACTTGTGAACTGGATTCCCCACTCCCCTGAGATCATTTGTGGGATAGGTTTTGATTTGGTAAGCTATTTAAGACGGAGAGAAAAATAAAAGACGATAGGAGATTAGACAGTACTTTTTTTAAAAGCTAAAAGTCAGCAAAAATAAGACTTAAACTAAATAGCATAAATTAATTTCTCTAGGAATTGTGCTACCATCAAAGCAATAAGCAGTTTGAACTACGAGTGGGCTCTGAACCCTTTGAAAGAACCGGGTTATATATGTGCAATCATAAATTAAAGTGAAGTCCTGGCACTCGGAAGAGTGGCATTGCTTTCCTGGGTGCTTTTATTGTGTCTTGTGACCTAGTGTATCATGTCATTTACGTTACGTAATACCCAAAGGACCCAAAATACTAATTCTCTTAAGAGATTGCTATTTATTTAAATACATGATCCCAAGCATTTACAGAGGGTGATACCAGCTAATCCTCACTGTCTGATTTCCTAAGTAAATGATTTTAGGGATCATTTGTATTCACAAAACCTGCTCTCAGCTGGCTTCCTGCATGTACGTAGAAATGTATCCCTATTGTACCTGGCAAGGTTGCTGGCGTACAAAATGAATGGAAGATGACAAAAGGCAAAGATTGAAGAAGAACACTGGGGATTTTGAAAGACTTTCAGTTCTGCGCTGCCATTTCCCTCTTTTGCTGTATTCTCTCCCAACAGCTTCAGCAACTGCTGTAGGTAAACCAAGTTGTGCGGGTGGAGCCTGTGTTTAGGAAGTCACCCGTAGAACAAAATGATGATGTTTGGATAAATGCAGTTGTTCTTACTACTTTCTTGGTCAACAACATTAGCTGAACTGTAGCTTGGAGTATCCACCTAAGAGCTAAGTGCTTTTGAAAGAACCACTGAGTAAGTATTCAGTCAGTATTCATGAAGCTGGGGTAGGCTTCCTTTGTGAGAACATGTACCTGTTAGAAGCATCTCTTTTTGTCAAGCAAATTGTGGTGTGCCATGCTGTGATTTTTTTCCTGTGACGCTTTGCAAAAAGGGGCTATATTACCAGAGGGAGTAATAGGAACATGTGCTGGTGTGGTGGGGAGGGGGGAGTGCTGTCTGAAGAAGTAGTTCTGGAGAAACTCAGAGAAGGTCCAGCCAGGATGCTGATGGGGTCATAAGAGAAACAGAAGTAAGAAAGAATCTAGAAGCTTTACCAGAGAACTGCTGCTTATCCCCAACATTTCGAAATGGGGTTTTAAGTCTGAGAAATAAGTGCAAAAATGGATTATCTATACTCTATACTCAAATACCCAAGGTATTTGAGAGTCTTTAATGTTTCCACTCTAAAAGGGGGTTAGTTCTTTTCTCTGTACACTGCTTTTCAAAGGCAGTCCCCTAGAGTGAAGTTAAGCTTTGTCTTCAAGCACAGAAATTTAGCTATGAGGATGTGAGGGAGGTATCTTAACTTTCCATTGCAGGCAGTGGGAGTGGGATTGAGGTTCCTCCACAGGAGCCATTTGAACCTTGTGCTTTCATACATCAAAAGGGGGCCTTTGGATACAGCGCAATGTGACTTCTGGACAGGCAACTGGAGGCCAGGCAGGATTAGCCAGCACAACTCAAATGGCACAAGATGCCTATTTAGGCAACTGAAGTTAACCCAACACACTCAAAGGAGCGTGCACCCTAACATAGATACCTTCATTTGGTCAGCTGAGTGAGTCTGCAAGCTCCACTGGCTGCAATGACAAGACCTGTAATGACCATGATAGCGGCTTGGACACCTAGATCACACCAGGGTCTCTGTGCTTAGGATCTTAAGTCCAGCTATCCTATCCCTGCGGGCTTAATTTACTTGACTAAATACTTGTGGCCGGCACTGTTTGAGACAGCTGTAAGCACTGTCAGCTATCACACAGACCTGAGGAAGACCCACATATTTTGGAGTGGCAGCAAGTCCATGCATTCAGCTTGTTTGAAGCTCTTTTTCTGTGAAAATTCATCTCTGAAAACTCAGTTCTTCAAATGTTTTCTGAGAAAATAACTTCTCTTTTTAAGTTTCCAGGTTTTTTTCTGCCCACAAAGAAGTTTTATATATGGCCTCAATCTTTTCTAGAAATTCAGAGCTGCCCAAGCTGAAGTACGAATGAAATAAACCAAGACCTTTATTTTCCAGAATCTTTATTTCTATAGAAAGCAGACCCTTATTAAATGGGGAAAAAAAAAGGGTGGGGAAGGGAACCTGGGTGCCATTTAAGAAACGGAAAGGTGTCGGTGGTGGAAAACTTGCTGTTCTGTGAAGTTAAAGGTTAATCAAAAGCTTTACAAGACAGGGGGCTGAAAGCGTCCATCTTGAGCGGCTTCATTCAGGAAGGGACTGGAAGTGAAGAAGGGTAAAGGAAAACCAGTGTAATATATTGGACAGTAACAGCAAAAACAAGGAAGTATATGAACATCAGGAAGAAGTCCAGGCAAAGTAAAAACCACACTTCTCAGAAGGCAACACAGAGGAAGAAAATCTGGTACACATTGGACACATCTCGCAGGGGTTGTTCACTATTGAGCTTAACATTCATTTGAATAGAAGGGTGGGAGACGACCCATCCCTAGTTACAGAGATTCCCCTAATACTTCTTTTCTTTATGACATTTCTTTATTTATGTTCCCTCAGAGGAACATTCTCACAGTTAGCTCCAGAATTTCTCTTATTCTTCCATCTTATTTTCCTCTGAAAATGAAAAGAATTCCTCTGTCTTCAGAGGACTTTTTTATGTGACAGAAAGTCAGGTCATCTTTTTATTCTTTTCAATATTTTATGAGAAGCTTGGCAGGCTTTAGAGATTCTTTAAGTTTTGGGACTGAGAGAAGCGACTCAACCTTATGCTTTTGTGCCAAGAGAGAATGCACTTTTCCTGGTGAAATGTTTAAGCCAGCCACTTGAACATCCTCCAACCTTTTCACCTTTTCACATCAATATCAGCTTGAAGTCACAGCTGCCATAGATACCATCAAGGGGCTGAAGCCAATAAAAGAGTTAAAGCATTTACAGCAGGACTTAAGTGGAATTGCATTGCCTGAGCCCAGACTGGTGATCCAAAAGCCAGCTGTTCATCTGCTGCCTGGCTTGATTAGATGCCTTTCTGTAGGACTGTGAAGTTCTTGAGATGCTTACAGCTAAATTACTCAATACCTTTATTTTGTCTAAAGCAAGGGGAATGTTGGGAAAGCAGGCTATGCTCCATCTACAAACGCATGAAGGACTCAGTCTGTTAGGTATTTTTGGAGCATGCCTAATGGATTGGGCCTCACAAAAATGCAATGGTTGCTTTCCCCTGAAACACAGCTGAGGAGGAGGCAGTAGGGCTTCCATGCCAAATACACATACACGCATGCATGCACACCAGATACAGCACCAAATGTTCAGAGCACTCTCACCTCCAGAAATGAGGAATGTAACACTCCTCTCAACCTGAAAAATTCGATGGACATTGACTACCTTTCACTCATTTAATATTAGAGTTCTGCTACAAGCAAGGACCAAAGCCTAAAAATGCCAGTTTCTTCCTTATTAGCCCCTCAATTACAATGTCATGATCTATCAATGTTCTCCATGCCTTTACTGTACAGAGGGACAGAAAATCCACCCATCTTAGTTATGTGGCTGATTATTAGGACCCTTTTTTGTCAGGTGGGGGATGTGAGCTAAGCCTTTAGCTGGGAGGACATGGAACCTGAACCTTCCGAGGTGTGGGCACCAGACCTTATGATAAAAGAAGGTATTGGCACCACTTCTGGTTGCATTTTAACAACAACAAAAGCATGAGTTCTGTTGTGTTTCTTCAGGATACCGTGTCTTCAAAAGACAGAGGAACTTTTCTATAGTCCTAAATAATCTAAATTCTATATAGGGATGGATGTAAGGTAGGCTTGTCAGTATTTCTTACTCCTGGCTCTCAGTAGCTTCTCACTCAGCGTGCTGGCTGTTTGAGATCATTGTTGAGAGGTTCCTAAGGATTCCTGCCTGGGGAGTAGCTGCTTAACGTGGGTTTTGAGGGCAAAAGCACGGACATGCTGCATGTGAGTATGAAGTGGCCAAACCACGTTGTACTTTCTTAAACTGTTTTTGTTACAAATGTTGCCCTTGATTTTCCTCTTCCAGCATTTACTTCTCTCCTTCAGATCAATGAGAGGAGATACTGCTTTGATCAGGCTTGATCCTTTCATAGATGTCCAGTCATCTTTCACTGCAATGCGACTTTGATAAGCTTTAATCGTATTACAAGGTGGTCAGCTGTCTGGTTACCAGTCCTGCTTGGGTGGGCTGGGCATGTCATGTGCATCCATCTGAACAAGAAATCATCAGGGGATAACAATCCTTCACTGTTAGCCCTGTATCAGGGAGGTAAAACATCAGGAGGAGCACAGACCAACCTTGTAATCAAAATATTTGCAGAGAGACAGAAAACAGAAGAAAAGCATGTATCAATTGTCCACTCTTTAGCTAAATAACCACTTAAGCTAATACTACTTTTGGCATTAGTAATTAACTGTAAAATTGTAGTATCTTTTAAACTGATTAACTGTCATTTTATTTCTCTGAAGAATTTATCTTTCTGAAAATTTTCTACTGCACATTCTGAAATGGTATTTTCCCCTTTATTGTTCTAGAAATTTGAATCTGAACTTAGCCAGACAGATCATCCCTCTGCATTTCAAATCTGACACCCCGGGGGCTTTATGTTTTCTCTGTGGCCATCTGCTGACAGGAGGAGTTTTAGCTAGTGTTTGGGTTTGCATATTAAGGCATGTGGAGAAACAAATTATCAGGTAAGAAATCACTGTTCTTCAGACTCCTTTTTTTTTTTTTAATTTTTTTTTTTCCCCCCTTTCTTTCTCAGTAAGGCACAAAGATAAGTGGCAGCACATGGCTTGTAGCTGCCCCAGTATAGCAGCCCTCCCATGTGGCCAGTTTGAAAGCTAGTAATAATTCTGATGCTAGCTAATCTGGCAAAAGGATTCTGATTCTGATGGCAAAAGGATGTGAGAATAACATCTGCCTTTCAGATCTTATGCTTGCCAACATAGGCATGCAAGGTTTTTTGTTGTTCCAAGAACCTCTGAAGCATAGAGAAGGTAAAGGTCCTGTGAATTGGAACCACCTGCTTGAACTAATGTTTTGGCAAGCTCCTGTTTTCCTGGAGCTGGTTCAGAGTATTCTGGACTATGTGGAATGGGGAAAAAAAAATGCACAAATAATTACTTACCTCCCCATAAATATTTTCTGTACTATTGTGTTCAGATGGGAAGAGTGTAGTGAGCAGGCCTCGTGAGAAGCACATAGTGTGTCTGTATGCCCACTCCCTTTACTGCAAAGTCTATCGTATTCCTGTCTGACACAATAGATACAGAGCTTAGAGGTCTAAAGGCGAGCAGCTTTCAAACCTGATGCTGCAAATAGTCCAGTGGATTCATTTACTCTTTTCTCGAATCCTCTATTTCATGGTCTCAATATTTGCTTTGGAGCAGCAGGACTGAACAACGCCGAGAGTTTCTGAGAGTCCCCGTCATACTTAGGTTTGTGCATATAGCTTGCATATCCCTTACACCTTACCACTTCAGTGTGAAGGGCTTCTTTTTAAACCAATGACTTATAAATTAGCCCTGCTGAAGGCTTGCTTGTTTATACTTCAAAGGAAAAACAATGGTATATCCTCAAATATTTGTGGGTTCATTGTAAAAATGACAAAAATATATGAAAAGAGTACATTTTCTACACATTTTGTCTTTTCAAGACAGATCAAAAAAATTAAATACCTACCACTCACAAAATTAAGAGGGAGTTGCACCTCATCATTTATACAATTAAAAATTGAACCATTTAAGTTTTTATAACCATAGAGCTGAAATGTGCTGTAGGGTTTGTAAAAAAACCAAAGGTCTTCTGGATCTGAGGACACTCCTGACCCATTTGAGTACTAACACACCCATAAATGCTTCATTAATGCAAAGTGGAACGTTGAACAGAGAACGAGAAGGTCTAAGCCAGAATGCTATTGAGTAGACCAGTCAGGGTATTTCCCAGGAGGTTCAGATGGCTGCTCTCAATCAGGCATGAAAGGTGTTAATGTCCATGTCTCTATAGTTCTTGGGCAGGGTATGCAGTATAAGAGTGTCGTTACTTTTATGAATTTTGTAAATGATGTGTACAGTCTCAGTCAGGATCATTCTACTCAGCTTTTCTCAGTTGATCAAATTCCTGCTTAGCTACTCCACCAGCTATAGAGGAAGTGCCGCTGAAATAGGTTTCTAACATATGTGTCCAGGTACCTAAAGCTGTGTCATATGAATGCAAGCTCTTCAGGATTTCACACTTCCGTTTGTTAGAAGTGACTGCAATTAGAATGATAACTCAGGGTCAATCAGAAAGTTCAATATGACCTCAAAGTGTTTATTTTTTAATTACGCAATTACTGTGTATTTTTAAAAAGGGTTACTTTAATCTCAACTCACGTGTTTTCAGATTCCTGAGTCTGAGCGGACTCCAGCACTGACTTTTTCCTTTGTCCCTGCTGGTGCATTTGCTGCATTCAAACCGCACATTATTCCTTCATTTAGAGTATATACTTATGATCTATCTTTCCTTGGCATTAGCACCAGTAGTGACACTTTATAGTGCCTCAAGCATTTAATCACATCCTTTCCCTGAACTTTAATCTAGTGGGCATAATTTACCTCTCCAGGGAAAAGTTAAGTACATAAAACAATTTGTAAAAACATTGAGAGCCTATTTGCCCTTAATTAGAAAGCACAAGGGATATATGGACTCAGACAAAACAATAAGATTCATGGGCAGCATTTTTACTTAATTTTGTTAACACTCATGGGCATTCTTTAGAGGATTTGATCAACGTCCTGCAGTGTATGCTAAATTTCCCTCACTGAGATGCCTCCCTACCTACATCATGGAGTAACTCCATACTTCTGCTGATAATCTGTGTCTTTTTCCGTTAATGCCATATGTTCAGTCATTCACTCATTAAAATTCCCAGTTACCCTTTTTCTTACAGGCACTAGTTCTCTCTGTCAAATAACCAGGCATAACATTTTCTTTACAGGTGGCTGAAGTCTATCACCTGTTTGTAAGCTGCCAGTCTCTTAGAGCTCAAACTGGGAAAAATGGTGTTTGCCTGAATGACAGCAAACTTTTTCTGTGCTGATAGGATAATCACAGTTTAGCAGCCCTTGATTGTTAGCCTTGTGATAGAATGTTTCATGTCCAGCTTTTTGGGATTTAAATCAGTAGCAGGGCAAAAAAATAGCAGGGATTCTAAACACAATCCACATTCAAATGATGTGTACTCTGACATGGCATTCTTAATGCTATGGAGATTCCAAAGCTGTCTCACCTGGGGATGTTTTCCAGAGCTGCTGAGAGTTGGCAGTTCTTGTGGTTTTCAGTTCATAGTATGGTATCTCAGCATGCCTGAAAATTAGAGCAATATTTTTCTAGATGTCAGTGTGTGAAGGGTCCACAACAAAGGTCATCTCAACCGTTTAACCCACCACAGCTCTCATCACTGTGGTATTTTAAATGTGTGTAAGTAATTACATGGTTACTAAGATACCTTGGATTACTTTAGAGGTTTGCTGATATTAACTGGTTCCATCAGTGCAGAGATCAGGTTGCTGAAGTTCTTAATCCAAGTGCAGATGTTTCTTGCATCTGTGCTGTGTATTCTTTTCATTAAATCATCTCCTTAACCAGGAAAAAAAATATGTATGCAAGTGTTGCTAGCCTTTTCCAGTTCATAACCACCTCTTGCAGTATTGTAAAACAAACCATGAAAGTGTGTGTTTATTTGTCTTACAGAGTAAAGTATTCTCAAGAACGATGCCTACCCAATATACTTACTGTTCACAACACATATCACAGAATCACAGCATCACAGAATGTTAGGGATTGGAAGGGACCTCAAAAGATCATCTAGTTCAGTCCCCCTGCCGGAGCAGGATCACCTGGATCAGGTCACACAGGAACACGTCCTGGTGGGTTTTAAACGTCTCCAGAGAAGGAGACTTCACAGCCTCTCTGGGCAGCCTGTTCCAGTGCTCTGTCACCCTCACAGTGAAGTTTTTTCTCATATTTATGTGGAAACTCCTATGTTCCAGCTTGCACCCATTGTCCCTTGTCCTATCATTGGATGTCACTGAGAAGAGCCTGGCTTCATCCTTTTGACATTCACCCTTTATATATTTATAAACATTAATGAGATCACCCTTCAGTCTCCTCTTCTCCAAGCTAAAGAGACCCAGCTCCCTCAGCCTTTCCTCATAAGGGAGATGTTCCACTCATCTTTGTGGCTCTGCGCTGGACTCTCTCAAGCAGTTCCCTGTCCTTCTTGAACTGAGGGGCCCAGAAGTGGACACAATATTCCAGATGCGGTCTCACCAGGGCAGAGTAGAGGGGGAGGAGAACCTCTCTCAACTTACTAATCACACCCCTTCTAATACACTCCAGGATGCCATTGGCCTTCTTGGCCACAAGAACACATTGCTGGCTCATGGTCATCCTGCTTCTTTGAGGAAAGGACTGTTTCTTTTCTTGTTCTGTAGGAAGCTATTGCTTGCAACAGGAAAGGGATGCAATACTCATGGACGAAGTAATAGAAACTGGAGCAGATTTCCAGAAGGATTAGAGATGACCATGTTTCACAGGTAGAAACAAGCAGATACACAGAAAAAAGAATTAATGTAAGAACATACAAATGTTTTTCTGTGTTAAACCAGAACCCTGAATTGTCTAATACCTTGTGTCCAGCAGTAATGATTACCACGTGTCTCGGGGAAAGTAAAAGAGATGTCAAACACGTGGTAGAGATCTTTAAATAATACTTTATTAGTGTCCAGCATATTTCAGAGCAGGGAATTCCTGAACCAGAAGTGGTTTCTCAATACTTAATGGGCCTCAATGGATTTTTCTTCCATGGACTACTTTTTAACTCAACTTCTGAGTTTGTCATCTGGGCTTTCATCAGAGCCAATGGCAAGATGAAAATAATTTATGACATGATTCACCTAATTTTTCTCACCTAAGGATAAGAAAATAGCTGTTCAAAAAGCACTGGTTTCTTTTTAGCAGAGAGAAATGTAGGTGATGAGCTCAGGTATGAAGTTAAGAAATGAATGAATCCCATTCTAGACATGAGATTCAGATCACTGATCCTAGAATGGTATGTCTTCATTGGTTCAGGCACTGAAAAATAGTCATTTACAGCCATTTGCTCCCAAAGTTCCATTGACTGTAGGGTTATGGCCCTTTCCTAAACATAGGTGACTAGAGCTAACTGAGATCATTTAGGTTATCTGAGCCATCCCTGTGGGAGTGGTACATATGAGGTAGAAAGGACCGAAAGGAGACTCTTGTCCCTTCTGGTCCAGCAGCAGAGGCTAGATGAGCATTCAAGTGATGCTAAAATGTCCATGTGGGGAACAGAACAGACTTTCAAGTGAGAGAAACAAGGCTAAAGTTGCAGAAGGAGGGGATTAAAAATGAGGGCTGCTTTAAGAAATTAAACATTTGATGAAGTGTTTTTCTCCAGTAAAAGAAGAACATGAAAATTTAAGTAGTCTTGGATAAAAGTCTTGGATTTGTTTAGTGGAGGATACTGAGATAAGGAAATACTGTTCTTTATTCTGTATTTGTATAATGCAAGGTTGCATTTTTACTGGGACTGCAGCATAAATAATGATCATAATATAGTTTCACTTCTATTTTGAATAAAAAGAGGAAAGGAAAGATCAATATGTTTTTAGTAAGTTGAAATTAAAGATCAATCAAATGTAGTTGCAGCCAAGTTTAGAGATCAGAAGGTAACTGATTACAGGAGGAAAAACAGACATTAAAATGTAAAGTGTGGAGGAATTCATTTAGGAAAAATACTGTCACAAAGAAGAAAAGAAGAAGAATGCTATGAAGTTGGAAAAAGTTCATAAGGAAACAGATATCCCGTATTATGATTTATCCACATAGACAGGCTTGGAAGAGTGAAGTTCTGTGTTGAAGTTTACTGTGTTGTCATGAAAAATGAAGAGTGGGAAAAAAGCTACAGAAAAAGAAAAATTTGTCTGAACACAGAAGGGGAGGGCTTCCATGCCACAGGCAGGATGAACCTATTTAAATAACTTCATATAATTTCTGCATGAAAACTCCACATTTGTGGGTTCACCCATTACTTCATGGGTAAATTAAACACCAGAATCTTTAATTTCTTAAAGAAGGATTTTAGGGAGGATTTGGGCAATGGACAGGTGAATTACTGCAGTTTCATAATAATTCATTGAGTGCATTTTTTTCCATTTTTGTACTTACTACAGTTTTCCACTGCTAAAATACAGAAACATTGTTCAAATGTACTTTCTTCACCTATTAAATATTGATTCTATGTTAACACATTAGACAGTAAGTGAAAACAATTAGGAAAATTTTACTTTAGAGTTAATTTGTTAGCTGGAAGAACTTCTTAAATTTTAAGTGTACATGTAGTCATTTATGTTACTTTAACAATGTTTGTTTAATATCTAAGGATCCCTGTAGATAATAATCTTAGAACCCATATTCATTAAGGTTGTAGAAAATAGTTGAAAAAGACCATAAAGCCTTAGTACAAACCTGAAAGTTAGTATTTTAAACAAGAAAGAAAAGACCTTCACTGACTAATGGTATGATAAACATGCATAGGAATTTCCACAAAAATAAAACATAACTTACAGTTTGTTGTGCTGTAAAAAAAAAAAAGCGCTGAAGAGGAAAAAAAGAAGTATATTCCTATATTTTACCTCAGAATTTATCCATATCTTTCTTTAGTACCAAAAATGATGTAGAAGAAACCACACACACACACAGAGGATGATGATTTAACACCTGGGATTGTCAGAAAAAATATCCTGCCATTTCCAATCAAATTTAGCCTGTATATTATGGTGAAATTCTGTAAGAAAAAAACAAAGAAGCTGTCATCATGTCTAATGGCTTGCTTACATTCAGAATCCCCTCTGGAATAATAATTACATCTGTGTGTCTGTACCGATGTATCTCTGCTTTGCCTTCTCCCACTGTTGTCCCTGCACTGTTAGATGTTACCTATGATTTATGCCGGGCATCTCTACTGCTCTGTGCTGCCTCGGTGGCTGCACATTTCCATATGGATGGGTATCCCGTGGTTTCTGGCACTGCTCCCAGGCTATGCTAAATTCCAGGCCTTTTTCATACTAGATTGCAAGGTATGTTCAGGAGGCCAGGGGAATTGTGGGGATGGGAATCAATTGCTTGTAATTGCATTCTGCTGTATCTCACAACTCACTTTGCTGATCAAACACTGTGCCCACAATTTATGTATACCCAAGCACATTCCCCTGGGTGAATTTTCCCCACAAGCTTTGTGTACGGATATGAATATTGCAACTGTCTACTTGGAGACATCTTAGCTATTAACAGAAGTCTTTCAGGTTCTTACGAAGTTCATTGAATTTTAGGAAGTTGTAAAGTAATCTCCCTCATTAAGAGTCTGAAAGCCAATGGAGTCAGTAATTTATGTTATACTGAAATTACATCTGTATCAGCTTGAAAATCTTAGGGGTTTTTAATGCCTTAATGAAAAATGGAGCCTGGCTTTGGGCTAATAATGGCATTTATCCATAATGACAAACAGCTATTATTTTTATTGCTCCTGCTATTTTTTTTTCTTAGAAATTTTTATTTTTAATGTGTTTGAACAACAGTCTCCTTCCTTATATCAGCTCACTACAATATACGATACTTACCTTTTTACCGCGCTGCTATTCTGTTTTGAGAGAACGAAGGAGAGAACAACACTGCAAAGGATTACAGTCACCACAGAAATGGGGTGCTTTGTGTCCTTTAGTGAAACTGGCCTTGAAAAACCCATGCTCCTATGTTCCTGATATTATTCCTAGTGGGAGAAAGGAGTCTGGCATTTCCAAGACTTCAGGGACTCATAAAAAATGTCAAGGCAGTGGGAATGTGAAGAATCAGCTGGAAATTGTTCCTGGCATATCTTACATTTTTCTCCATGTTAGCAGTGTATCAAGACAAGTCATCTGTGTTATACCAGGAATTGTATGTAACTCAATAACAGACCTCTAGTCAGACAACATCATCTGGTAAAATTTGTCTTCAGCCACAGGCAATGTTTTGTATCGACAACTTCAGCAACAGCAAGGAGCCAGCGACATCGTATAGTCCGAGAATTGTATTTTACATTTCCTTTGATTTGCCCTTCACATCTTTCAGTCTGTAATTGCTTTCTGCTTTTGGTTTGGTGATGATCCAGGTTACATAAAGATGGTTTGACTGGAAAGATTTGGATGATCTCCCAGTAGCTGAAAGGTAATCTACGTGAAATGACAGGAAACTTTTTTTCCTCTTTGACTTCAGCAAACCAAGTAAACTTCTTGCTTCATTGGTTTCCATCCTCCTTGTGCTTGTCAGTCACAATTGATTCAGAGTGACTAATCGTTGCGACGAGGTGGCTTCCCAGTGCCTTCACAGCTCTTGGCGATTAAACATCCACCACCATTCTGTGAAAACTTTCACCAGATTCACTGTGGAACTTTCTTTTGTAGCTGGAAAAGACATTTTAATACATGTGCCATTTTGTCTGCTTCATTTACTGCAGTGTTCACTGTAACAAGTCAGCACTGCAAAGTATGTTTCCCAGGCAAGGAAAGCTATTCTCTAACCTCTGCTGCAACATCTAACAAGGCTTCTCTTTCTCCACCAGCTGCAACTAGGGCAGTAGTTTGCCCTCAGCTTCTGTGCCTGATCCCATAGACTTCAGTAGAGGTTTTGAATGCGTGGTACTAAAGTGGATGTCTCCTGTTGATAGATTAACAGTTTCAAATCCAGCAATCCCTAATCGCTTTTCCAGACAGCAGTGCTTATCCGAAGTAAAACACAGCTACACAGAATAATCTGTGAAGCAATCAATGATACTGTTTCATAATAAATCCATTTGTGAGCTGTTTGCTCCTGGTTCACTAGGGCCATGTCTTCCACGCTAACATGTTTATCCTTGTGGTATTGTCATTGTTTATGTCAAATCGATGGGACCTAACACTCACTTTGCATACCCCTTCAACTACAGCATTCAAATGAAACTCGGTGTTATGTGAGCGTGTATGTACTTCTGATGCAAAAATGCTGTTGAAAAGCTACTTAAAGAAACTAGTTGTGCAGATACAGTATAGAAGGGGAAAGCTCTAGGTTTGATGAAGCTTTTCAGCAGACATAACAGTAACGTCACTTCTCCTCAAATGCAGTCTGCAATCCACTGCCAAACATTGTAGCAAACCGCGTGAAAAGTTGAGGATGGCAAAATAAGGCCAGTTGCGGAGCTTGTTCCAGTTTAGATTTCTATTTGTTCTTCAGACTGGGTTTGCTGAATACAAATACCAAAGTGTTACCCATTTGGTTTTGCAAGAGGACCATCCCTGTTCTGCTGCAGCCTAGTGCAGAAATACTGCCTCACATTTCTCTGCACTATTTCTTCTCTTAACGATAGTGTAGTCCACGGAGGGAGTGGGAGGAATAATAAATTCTCTTTGCAGTTGGTGCTGGCTTCATTGGCTTTCATCAAAGCCAGTATGTGAAAAGTGGTTACAGTTAGGAAAAAGTTTGTGTTTATTATTATGATGTAATTTTAAATAGTCTTCACCTTTACAAGCTTCTCTTTCATCATACACAATCGAGTTGTATCTGAATCCATTCTCACCTTCATTTACTTGACCCTTTATAAAGTAGGCTTCAAAAAATCCCCATCTCCTATAGAAGCACTGTGGAAATTAATTAATAGTGTGAAACACTCAGGATCTACAGCAATGAGCATCATAAAACCAAGACATAAAGTTCACAGGGAAAAAAGTAAAAGTTGGAAGTTAGCTTCATCCCACTTCAATGTATAAAAAAATAAAATAATTTTGATCTTTTGGTGAAACATATTTTTGGAAAAAAATTAAATTTGAAATTTTTTTTCTGTCATAAAAGTAAAATCTTTGGAGATGGATTTAATTTACACAAGAGTACATTTTGTCTTTAATGACAAAAGACAGTATGTTCCACTTTGAAAATATAAAAAAATCACAATGCAATCAAAATGCTTTTAAAACAGGACTTCCTTCCTTCCTTCCTTCCTTCCTTCCTTCCTTCCTTCCTTCCTTCCTTCCTTTTCCTTTCTTTCCTTCTCTCCTTTTGTCTTTTTTCTTCTCTTTTTCTCAGAATGAAATTTAATTATATTGAAAGTCTACCATCAAAAGATTCTGTTTTGACAAAAGGATTTTTTTTATTGGAAGATTTTCAACTGCTTCTACCCAGAAGGAAGTTAATAAATTTTCAGGGCACTGTTTGTGTAGTATGCCATAAATAAAGCTCAGGGCAAGAGACTGAACTGTAAGTATTGAACAAATAACTGCTTATTAATTTTAAAGCAACCATCTGCTTTAATGGGGCAAGATCCTGTGGAAAAAAGCCATGAACCTATCTTTAATTCCTGTGAAGGATTAAGCAATGTAAACATGGTGGAGAATTAATGATGGAATTGTCTAACTTTTAAGAGCTTTTCTTCATAATATTATTTTAATATAGACCTTCTGCATAAAGTGCATATATATTTACACCTATGTATGTACATATTTACATATATGATTAAATTTTGGATCATCTGCCTACCCAGCCATATGTACAAAAGGGAGGCCTCTTTCCACCACCTTGTTCAGTGATCCTGAGTCCCAGTGCTATGAGGGCTACAGGAAAAAAGGGGGAAGGCTTAGTTGTTGTCCAGACTCTCTGAAAATGAAGATCCTTTATCATAGAATCAGAATCATTACGGTTGAAAAGGGCCACCAGGATCAGCAAGTCCAACCTTCATCCTAACATCTCTCTAGCCACTAGACTATAGCCTTAAGTGCCACATCTACTCATTTTTTAAACCCCTCCAGGGATGGTGCCCCCCCCCCCTCCCTGGGCAGCCTGTTCCAGTGCCCTGCCACTCTCTCAGTAAAGAATTTCTTCCTGATATCTAATATAGACCTCCCCTGATGCAACTTGGGGCCATTTCCTCTCATTCTATCATTAGTAATTTGAGAGAAGAAACCAACACCAGCATCGCTACAACCTCCTTTTAGGTAGTTGTAGCGAGCAAGAAGGTCAGTCTCCTCCAGACTAAACAGCCCCAGTTCCCTCAGCCACTCTTCATAAGGCATGCTTTCCAGACCCCTCACCAGCTTTGTTGCCCTTCTCTGAACCACTCCAGCACCTCAATGTCCTTCTTGTACTGTGGTGCCCAGAACTGGACACAGGACTCAAGGTGCAGTCTCACGAGTGCCGAGTACAGGGGCA
>VZZY01010146.1:59978-71173 GCA_013400335.1 Eurystomus gularis | reverse complement strand
TCTGCAAATTTACTGAGGGTGCACTTGATCCCCTCATCCAGGTCATTGATAAAGATATTAAACAAGACTGGTCCCAAAACTGAGCCCTGAGGGACACCGCTTGTGACCAGTTGCCAGCTGGGTTTGATTCCATTTACCACCACTCTCTGGGCTCGGCCATCCAGCCAGTTTCTAACCCAGCGAAGAGTCCACCTGTCTAAGCCTTGAGCCTCCAACTTCTCCAGCAAAATGCTGTGGGAAATGGTGTCAAATGCCTTACTGAAGTCCAGGTAGACAACATCCATTGTTTTTCCCTCATCCACTAGGTGGGTCACCTGATCATAGAAGGAGATCAGGTTGGTTAAACAGGACTTGCCCTTCATGAACCCATGTTGGCTGAGCCTTATCCCTCTGTTGTCCTGTACTTGCCGTGTGATCACCCCCAAGATGAACCTCTCCATAATCTTCCCTGGTACCGAGGTCAGGCTGACAGGCCTGTAGTTCCCCGGATCCTCCTTCGTGCCCTTCTTGTAGAAGGGTGTCACACTGGCAAGTCTTCAGTCATCTGGGACCTCCCCAGTTGGCCAGGATTGCTGATAAATGATGAAGAGAGGCTTGGCAAGTTCCTCCACCAGCTCCCTTAGCACTCTCAGGTGGATCCCATCCAGCCCCATAGACTTATGGGTGTCCAATTGGTTTAGCAGGTCATTCACTACTGTTTCCTGGATTATGAGGGGATTATTCTGATCTCCATCCCTATCTTCCAGCTCAGGGTACTGAATACCATGAGGATAACTGGTCTGACTATTAAAGACTGAGGCAAAGAAGGCATTAAGTACCTCAGCCTTTCCTCATCCTATCTGAGACAGCAGAAAGGGTGTCTAGCGTAGGCCTTTAAATTACTTTATATGTATTATTCCTTATGGAAACAAAGATATATAGGAAACAGAGTCTCAAAATCTGGTAATTGAGTAATTCTGAAAACCACAGTGGGGTTCTTGCTCCTTCCTAGCGCATTTCTCTTAGATAGCCAGCACTGGAGAGTGGTAGTGTAGACCATTTGTATCTGTCTCCTTCATGACACACCATTCAACAGTGTGTAGCAGAGACAAATTTATCTTTCCTACTCCTCAGTACAACTGTACGAAAGGAACAGTGGTCATACCAAAGTCAGACCTTGGGTACATGTCACCCAGTATACTGCTTCTTGCAGTATACTCTACTTCTTGCAGACGCTTAGGGAAATAATTTCTAAAAAATGAATGAGAGTGAACCAACTGGAGTGTTCTGTCTCACCAGTGTTTTAGGGGTATCCTGAGGCAGGCTGTATGTCAAGCTTATTGCATCTTCTTGTCACTCGTGGAAGCATTAATGTGCTCTTTGGAATCTGTCATGCTTTAGCACCCAACCTTTTTGAGGGAGCAAATTCCACAATGTAATTATGTGTTGTATGAGAAGGGGCATGCTTTTCTTTGGTTTGAGTTTGTTGCCCCATTATGTAGAACATAAGGCTGCAAGAAACCAGCTGGTTGGTATTTACATTGAACATCCTGCTATTAGAGGTGGCCACAAGAGTGGATTCCCATATTCCCTTGTACACTAGGGAATGTAGGGATTTAGTCTTGTGTGTTTGCACACACCACAGCAAGCAAAACATATTCCAGCACTGTAAATAAGGCCCTTTACTGTGTATCACCTTCAGATGGCTCTTTTTGAAGCTGAAGAGTCCTAATCTTTATCAGTTCTACTCCATATGTGATCTTTCTCCTGTCCCAAATCATTTTTGTTGGCTTTATCTATACTTTCCACATTCTGCTGTGTCCTTGCTGAGCAAGGGGTTTAGAGTTTCATGCACTGTTCAAGAGACAGCTCTACCTGGAATGTGTATGTCCCTAATAGTTCCCCAGTGCTATTTGGTACTGTACTAATATATTTGGTAAGCTGTCCAAAATTGTTCAAAAAATCTTTTTATGAAAGATCTTCAGGGTATATCAGAAGGTTCCCAGTCAGTCACTGGACCCAGTGTATGCCCTGGTCCCATGTTCCTTCTCCCAGATGTGACCCAGGTAAACATGGGTTCCCAGGAGGAAGCTCTAGCGAAACTCCTGCTTAGAACAGGCTGGGCACCCTGACTACATGGTGTGCCATGAAGCATACCCACCTTCTAGCCACAGACTTCCAGCCTATCATTAAGTGTATGTATAGGCGTACAGATAGATGTGTCTTCATATTTGCATGCATATAGCTAATTTATAGCTTACTTTCCCAAAAGAAGTGGGCTTATGTTCTATAATAGCCAATTCATCTGCTAGTTTCTTCTTGATATCTTTCAAATGTTTAAATTGATTGAGCACTACCAAATTTGACACAGGGGTAGTGATCTGAGGAAAGTTACTCATTTTGCAACTACTGGTGGTTGACTTTTGGTAGACACTTAAACTGAGCCTCTATTTTGACAGGCATTTTCATTTTAAGATGACATTATCTGACAATATCACTGAAAGCATTCCTTCCCTCCTTGCATGTGAACTAGACTGGGGAATGAAGCTAACTAAAAAGAAAATAAATGGACAAAGAAATGGACAAAAATATGCCAGTGCTTACATGGACACATGTGAAGAGAGTAGTAGCAAGGAAGAAGGTCCTGCCTCTTCTAGTGGCAGGGCCATCTGATGCTGTTTGGAAAGACTGGTGAAGGACAACCCCAGGAAAGTGCTTCAGCCCAAACTCAGCAGTGAACCACTCTATTTCACATATCCTGTGGCTTGAGCTGCAGAGCTCTGGTGGTTTATGTCACAGATAGCAGCTAGGATACGGGGTGTGAGGGAGGAGATTAGGAAATGGGTAGAGGAGAATATGGAGTCACAGGACACAAATCTGTAGGAAACCAGGCTTTGCTAGCTCTGCTGCTGTTTGAACAGCATATTGCCCATCTACTTGGGCCATTGTACAACCAGAGATCTATGGGGAAAGAAAATTGGCAAGAGAATTATTCTCCAATATGCCATATTAATCTGTTTTCCTACTATTCTGCTGTTTATTGTAGCTTTTTACTGGTTTGTCTGATACTGTATTAAATACATTCATCTGTAGTTCCCAAGATCACGTCTTTGAAATAAATATGATCCCAAGTCAGCAAAGACATTTCCTGTCTTGGGTGGAACCAGATATCTCTCATTCATTTCTGTACTTAAGGAGGATTTAAGTGAGTATATTGAGAGGTGTTATTATTTAAGTACAATGACCTTTAACAAATCTAATTTTACAATAACTGCATCAAAAGCAGATCCATAAAAAGACAAAAAGATGTGTGTGTGACAAGCCAGGAAAAGCAGTATGGCTTTGTATATTTGCTATGTATATGTCTAAGTGCAAAGCACATAATGATGCAGGAAACCTATCTGTATGTTGCTTATAAGAGGCACTGTAGAAAAGAAAGTTAAAAAAATAGTTCAATTAAAATTATATGCAGCAGTAGTAGTCTCAAAACAATGCATTTTGTGAAATCTTATACGAATATTTTGCACATAATTCTCCAAATGGTGGCCGTAGCTTGTCATAAAGTGGTTTCATAAAATCTTCTCTATGTGTTTTACAACCATTGAGTTTTGGTTTGGTTTGTGGTTTGTTTTTTATTATTATTCATATTTAGCTCTTTCTAACAGCCTGTTATTCTGGCAACTAGAATAGATTTTGGAGTGATGAAATTTTTCCTGCCATTACTGTTAATCTTTTTGCAGCAAAAGTATCTCTTAGAAATTGTTTTCTACTAGATTAATATGTAAAATGGGAGCACTTTTCCACAATTCTTATTGAATTGCACATTCTCTACTACTTTGACACCGAGTGTCAAGCTTTGATTAAACCTACATGGATATCTGCATGTGATATTTTGGAAAAGCTGGATGGTTTGTGTGGTCTGTCCTTGGATGAATCAAATAGCTGTCCCTGAAAATAGAGACAGCTCGCTCCTCTTTCCCCGTGCTAAGCAAATTCTCTGTCTGCCACATTTTTGTCATGAGCAAAGTCATGTTGATGTTAGCTGTTAACAGTAGCTGAGCTCAAGATGGCATATAGAAGGTGGGAAATTTCTTTTTACAAAAATGGTGACAGTCTTATATTGATTTAATCAGAGTATCTTTGGTCTATGTAATTATCATGCAATGTGGGAGACTGTATCCATTAATGATCCAAGAGTTCTCAGATACCCTTGAAAAAGAAGAATTTGTTAAAGATTTTATGCCATGTTGCTGTATGAGTTTTGAACGGGCTTAATCTCACTAGTGTAAATATGAGAAGGTTGAATTAGCAGAAAGTCATACATATGGCAAGATGAATGAAGAATTAATAGAGGCAGCTCATCATAGCCAACTATCTGAAAGACTGCATAATTTATGCTAACTTCTACATTTCAGTAAATAACCTAGATTGAAGCTCCAAGGTGAAACTGGAAAATGTCTTGCATCTGAACTGCTTCTCTGATCCCTGTACCTCTCAGCCTTGACTGTGACATGTTTTAGGAGATTCGAGGGCCTCTCAGGACAGGAACACAGTAGTAATGAAAGATGTTAATTACCTCTGTATGATCTGGATAAAAAAAAAAAAAATTAAAGAAGGAATCTTGCTTCAAAGAAATTAAAAGGTGCAGCAAAAGGATATATATGTCCAAATACACTTTGTTTTAAAAATATTGTCTTGGAATCTCAGAGGAAATGCATATGATACCTTTAAAATTACCCTGTTAAAGCAATGAAGAACAAAGAAAATCTAGTAAAATCCAAGCCGTTGTGGGTGAGGAGTGACTTAAAAGGTAAAAAAACTATTCAAGATAACGATATATCATTTCAGGAATTATATATTTTCATGCAAAGAATGAATCATTCATCATTCAAAGACTGAATGATGTCCTTTCCAAATAAGGAACATAAAATATGGCAAATTAAGTATAAAAATGCAGTCAGATTAAGGAAAAAAAAAATTCAGTAATGACTTGCTTGAGAATTAATAAATAAATGTAATTTAATAAATAAATCATTTGGAAACACGTATTGTACAGGAAGCTTCCAAGAAGCTGTTGGCTGCAAGGCTAATAGATGGCCAAAGTGTAAACGGTGTGCTTATAGACCACTTAACCTGGAGAAGATCGACCAAATGAGGATCAAACAAATGAATCATGGAATCATAGCATCACAGAATGGTTTGGGTTGGAAGGGTCCATCTATTTCCAATCCCATGCCATGGGAAGAGACACCTCCCACTAGACCAGGTTGCTCAAGGCCCCATCCAACTTGGCCTTGAATAAATCCAGTGATGGAGCATTCACAACCACCCTGGGCAACCTGTTCCAGTGTCTCACCACCCTGAGAATCACCCAGGAATGAACTCTTGACATTTGTGTTTGCTGTGGGAGAGCAGAAAATGTTTATTTCACACAAGGGAAGCCAGCCTTATAAGTGATGGTTCAAAAATCTGTTCCATGTCAAAATGTAGAAGAAATTTTGAACAGAACAACAAATGAGCTGAAGTTCACAGATAACCAAGGCATTACTGTATTCACCTTAGATCCCTAAAATAATTCAAGGATGAAATATTTAACCATTAATTGTTTAAAACTCACAGAAGAATGTGCAAATGTGAGAGAAGAAATTTGGGCAAGGTCTGTGAAACTGCAGCGAACATCTGGTGTCTGTGCAAGACAGGCTGGCAGAGGCTCTCATAAAGAGCAGAGGTGGAAGATGTGGTCCGGCACTGGAAATCTATCCGTTTTCTAAGGGAGTCACAAACATACAGGAGCTTGGGTAGATATAGTGGGATTTGCAAAAAGGTTTTTTGTTGAAAGCATTTAAAAAAAGATGTAAGATGATAATGGTCATCTGATAGATAGATAGATAAATAATAGTTAAAATATTAGAAGTTGGAAGTTGAAATAGCCAGTTCTTAGTTCTTCCAGTTTCTTAGAGTGGGAGGTTGCCAGGAAGGATCCTTTTCATGGTCTGAATAAATACCCATCCATAAATAACTGAGAAAAGAGAGAAATGACAAAACATAGCTTCCTGATGATACTAACCTGTTTAACACTGCAGAAATGAAAGCTGATGGAAAAGATCTGCTGAAGGATTTCATAGTGCCGTGTGCATGGCACCTGAGTGTGGTGTCCTGCTCTCTCTGGCACGCAGCAGAGAGTGCATGTTAGCACATTTCATAGGTAGAGTTAGTGCATTGAGGAGAGGGGGCTAATGAATGACAGGGAACATGCTGCCCCTCATCAGTCCAGGAGAGAGTGGGTTGCAAACTGTAGGCTCTTAACAGTACTCTTCTTGAGATATATTGCCATGTTGTAGGGCTGTTTTCTTTTTAAAGAAATAAAAGTACATAATGGTGTGGAAAGTAGCTGATTATGAAAGGTATCTAAGGTTTTTATACTAATCTGTGCTGACTTTGTGAAGTCAGACGATGATTTTGACCTTTGCAGAAGGGATCAGAAGAAGAGTGACCATATATGAAGGAATTCCAGCTGGAAGGGCTGGGAGAAAAGAGGAGAGAGATTGAAGGGAGAGCATTTGGCTGGTGTAACATGAAGGCAGAATAAATTTGACAGTTACATAGCATATTAGAGATTAAGAAAGACAAGTAATAATGGGTTTAGGTGAAGGAAAATGGAAGGATGCATTTAGTTAGATAGGTTCAAAATAAGATGTCTACGCCTTAAAGGCAGCCTGCTCCAGATTATAAAATCCTGTCTCTGAAAGAGTCTAATAAGTTATGGCTCTTACCACTGGATCCACTCACTCTCTAATTGTTTCATTCACATAAGTTCCAGCTCTTTTTTGAGAATGTAGATGTGCTAAGACTTAGCATGTCTGTGTATTAAGAATTTATTCTTAATTTTCACAATGAGACTAGGGTGAATATTGCTATAAACATTTTATAGATGATGAGTAACATTAAATCGGGGAAGGAGGCCAGGCATTTTAAATGATTGACACGAGAGACACCCTTACTCTGGGGGGATAGTGGGGGTTCAGTTTAACTGGAAAGGAAAAAAATACTCAGAACCTCAGCTCCAGACCATGGATTTGCTGTTTTCAGTAACAGAGTGAAGAGACCTGTTTCTCAAGAGCCACTATAGAATATGCAAGCTTTGAGGTAGCTTGTAGGTTAGGCAGTCTCGCATCCTAACTAATGAAATAAAGGAAGACTTTGATAATTGTTTCATCTATTAGTAATACTTTCCATTAGTACAAGAACACATTTTAATTTTTAACTGGGTAAAGTTACATTTTCTACTTGAACCTATGCAGAGGTGGAATTCAATTGCAGAGAAGTAGATGTCTGCGTCTGAGCTTGTCATTGGTGAACCCCCATGGAGTTGTTGAAGAGATACAAGCCCTTTAGGGCATGCTATTTATTTCATCCTAAACTAGACATTTTCATTAGAGGAATCATGCTGTACTGTTTATTTCTTTGTTAACTCTACGGGATCCTAAAGTTACTAGTTCATATCCAGCTTTCTATGTTGTAGATAGCCAAAGTTACAAGAAATGAATCTCATTCTGAGTTGTCTCATGCACACAAGGTATCCTATTCTTGGGAATGGCATATGAAAGAAGGTAAACTGGAAACTCCTAACAGGTTTTTGTCCAGAGTGTGCGGAGGAGTCTTTTGAACTGAGCACATACTCTGCTGTGGTGGGTTGATCCTAGCTGGATGCCAGGTGCCCACCAAAGCTGCTCTATCACTTCCTCTCCTCAGCGGGACAGGAAGAGAAAATATAACTAAAAGCTCATGGGTCAAGATAAGGATGGAAAGATCACCATTTACCATCACGGACAAACCAGGAAAAATAATTTACTGCCAATCAAAATCAGAGTAGGGTAAAGAGAAAGTAAAAACAAAATTTAAAAAAGCTTCCCCCCACCCCTCTCTTCTTCCTGGGCATAACTTTAGTTGTGATTCTCTCTGCCGCCTTCTCCTCAGCGGCACAGGGCAATGGGGAATGGGAGTTGTGGTTAGTTCATCATAAGTTGTCTCTGCCATGCCTTCCTTCTCAGGGGGAGGACTCCTCACACTTTTCCCCTGCTCCAGCGTAGGGTCCCTCCCACAGGAAACAGTCCTCCATGAACTCCTGCAATGTGAGTCTTTCCTACAGGCTGCAGTTCTTTATGAACTGCTCCAGTGTGCATCTTGTACACAGGATGTAGACCTTCAGGAACAGACTGCTACAGCATGGGTCCCCCATAGGGTCACAAGTCCTGCCAGCAATCCTGTTCCAGTGGGGGCTCCTCTCTCCACAGGGCCACAGGTCCTGCCTGAAGCTTACTTCAGTGTGGCCTTCCCACAGGGTCACAGCCTACTTTGGGCATCCACCTGCTCCAGTGTGGGGTTCACTATGGGCCACAGGTGGATATCTGCTCCACCATTAACCTCCATGGCCTGCAGGAGCACATCCTGCCTCACCATGGTCTGCACCACAGACTGAAGGGGATTCTCTGCTCTGGTGCCTGAAGCCTCCTTCTTCTCCACTGACCTTAGCGTCTGGTGATGGGCTCAGCCTTGGACAATGGAGGGTCCATCTAGGAGCCAGCTGACATTGGCTCTGTTGGACATGAGAGAAGCTTCTAGCAGCTTTTCACAGAAGCCAACCCTGTAGCCCACCCACTATCAAAACCTTACCCCGCAAACCTAATACATCTACCTCCACTAAAAGGCTGCTTAAGGAAGTTTCTCTTGATAAGCAACAAAAGGAAACCCATTTTTATTTTTCAGAATTGTGTCTTCTCTTCACACTATCATTCATCATATTAGTGTTAAGAAAGCTCAGACAAAGATTCAGATGTCTTGAGTTTAGGCACTGCTGCCCTATGGTTGTTTTCTCATTGTCCATCTGCAAGGAGTCTCCACATTTTCTGTGAACATGTTACTGAAAAACTGTCCACTGTGGATCCATGAGTCCATCTCACCTTTCACTTCACACTTCTGTTCATTTTCTTATCCAGTGAAGGAAAGAGGTTTTGTTATGTCAGCAAAAATGAGATACATTTGGATCATATTTTGTTATTCTCACCTTCGAAAGTGGATTCATGCTGCTGAAGTAAAGTATCAAACGAGAGTGTGTTTATAACACAGACACTTCTTCAGTTAAACTAAAATCTGAATTTGAAAAGGAATTCAGTCATTGTTACTGCATGTGTGGTGTACTTATAATAGGTTCACTTGAAGTACAGGTAAATTTTTACATTTGTCCTCATTAATTACACACTTGTAGCTGCTCCCAGGTCAGCCTTTCATGGAGCCATTGCAAATCCTGTATGTAAAACTTCTCCTAGATATTTTTAATCCTATTTGTGCCTACACTTGAGATTTATATCCCACAGCATAGGTATCTCTGCAGTTTAAATAATCACATGGTAGAATTAAAACCTAATGTGTTAACTATTTTTCTTGTAGGCATGGAAGCCTTTATTTGGTAGGACAGTGAAATGGCATTTGGGAGGCTGAAGTTAAATCTTGGCTTTTTTTACAGAGTCTGCTCTGACTTTTCACAAGTTACTTACAGAATGGTCCACAAAAAGGAGATGTAGATGATGTTTTATCTGTAAGTCTGGTGTAGTATTTAGCCATCAAGATGGTTTCCTAGAGGAGAGAAATAGTTGTGTGGAGAGCACCCAGTGCAGATAATGGGATTTCTCAACAGGATGCCCAAATCACCAATCTATAGATCTTGAAAACATTTATTTTCTTATCCTTGGAGATTATAGTGTATCTAGAACTGCTCAGTCCCTCACTCTAAGGTTTTAGAGCAGCTAGTATCACTGGGCTTTCAATGAGGGGGCCTCCGATAACTATTGCAATGAAAATAACCAAAATGCTGCTAATAGTAAGCTCGTGAAATCCAACCATCTACTTTCATTTACTCTATCCTCAGAAAGTTTTAACATTAAATTATGAAGATGAGATTTCTGCTACACATTGATATAGGGTACAGCATCACTCCCTTCCCATTTTGTATCAATTAAGTGTCACAGACTCCCCCCCTACAGTGGCTGCAAACTCCTCAGGGAGAGAAAACAAAACCAAAACTCCCACCCTCAAAAAAAAGAAGCAGAGGAGTCTGTGCAGAGGAAACATCAGCTGCTTCAAGTAGCTGTGGGATTAGAAGCACACTTATGCCCAGTGGCAGGGAAATAGAAATATGGTCCATTCTCTTCTCCTCTTAATAACTAATAAAGCAAGAATAAATATATTACAGTAATAATAATAATATCAAGAATACATGGCTGAGTGAAAATGAACAGTTTGAATAACTCACCTTCATTAGTGCAGCCCTGTTTAGTGAGGTGGTACGCACTCTCTTCTCTCACCTGGTGCATCTTGGAGATTCAAGACCCATTGATAGACATGTATTTCAAATGAACCATTCCATTCTAAAATACTCTAAGGACTTGAATGAAAATAATTATGTGAATGCTTGAAGATAGACTTAATAGGAGGCATGTTAGCATGTTCAGTTTGGGCCATTTTTCTTTTTTTTTTTCTTAATTATTTTAAAAATGAGAAGTATTCTACAATGTGCAGTAAATTGATAAAGACAAGCAGGGCATCCATGGCAGGGCATTAAGCAAAGCAGGGAGCTGTAAGTCTTTTGATCCACATATCTGGCTCTACTTAAAAATGAGACAAAATAAGGTAAAAGTAAAACAATAAAAGTTAATTAACAAATTAATCTTTTTTGAGAGGTGAATACCTTGGTTTCCTCTTACAATAATTGGAGTCATGGCTCCACTGCACAATATGATACTGGTGAGGGGTTTCATTTGAATATTACCATGCAGCTATACTGTGCAGCATGGCCTGTATACTATTTATAAGTTATATTAGCTGTGGGCTGCTGAGTTGTATTGTCTTCAGTGATTCTATGATTCTACGATTATAATGTTCCCTTACAAAGTACAGTGAAACTTTGTTAGTAAGAGCAAGGACATGTGATTTTACCAGTCCAGTATGTGATTTTACCATCACAGTATGTGATTTTAGGTAAAAGCTAAACCATCTCATTACCCAATGGAGATAGAGTTCATACTGAATATAAAACCTAAAAGCTACTTTGAAAAAAGAAGCAATAACAGAAAATAACTGATTTCCCTGATGCCTAATTACAAAGAGCTATTAAACAAAGGTGATTTGGATAATATCATAGAATCATAGAATCATAGAAT
>VZZY01010146.1:0-53008 GCA_013400335.1 Eurystomus gularis | reverse complement strand
CTTGGTGCTGTGCGAGCACTGCTCAGCAATAGTCACAACACGGGTGTGTTATCAGCACCCTTCTAGCTTCCAGCACAAAACACTGCTGCTATGTGGAAAACCAGCTCAGCCAGACCCACTACAATGATCCACTGAGAAAATGGTGTTTCTGTGGCATGTACTCACCAGTCTTTCTGGGAATGTGAATATTTCCCTCTTTGAATCTTCCCTGCGCATCTCCCTTTATAATGGAACTCCCACAAGCAAAGTGGAAGGGCCAAAGAAAGAGAACAAGATCAGGCATCCAAAATAGCACAGCCACTACAAAGAAAAAGCCCAGAGCTACAGTGATGTTTCATGAAGCAAAGCAAAAATTACACATGAAATTTAGTAGTGACAGCAATGAACTGTTCTCTTGTTTCATAGCATTCACCCTTCGTTCTTAAATACCCCTCTGCTGAAAAATAAGCAACACTTTCTCTTTTGATTGTTTCTTTTTACGTACACTGTCCATTCTTAAAACATTTTCAGAACATTGGAGTGATTTGACTTCTTATTTGTGGTTCTTACACTCTCCAGTTGTAGTCTATGTAAAGAAATTCTTCTATTCCTCTCTCATGTTACATATTAGCTTCAGTTCAATATGATCAGTCTGAAGAGACACTTAACAATATTTCTGGCTGGCATGGTTGAAAATACCTTTTATGGCCTAATGCACCAATGTGTACATAACCCTTTACCCTTATGCTTCTTGCTTGTTACTTTTTATAGTTGTGTGATTATATAATTAGCTGACCTAGTTTATTATGTTTGTCGTATCATTTGCTCCTGGATCAGAGCAAGATCATAAATAACAGTGAAAGAAAAGAAGCATTTATTTCCATATAGAGTGACTCAAAATTTTCGCTGTCATAGATTTTTGTAAAGAAAAGCGTAGTAGGGGAAAAGAAATTCTGATATGAGATTTAAGCATGAAATATTCTTTATTTGATGGAGAGTGGCTGTTTCCCGTCTTTCTTGGAAATTTTGACTTAAAAAGGAGAAAGCGATATTTTATTCCAAAATAATTCACACATTATTTGAGGCACTGAGGAAAGCTGGAAGCTCTTAAAAACTCATGTGACTACGGCTCTAGTACAACAGTTAATGAAAAGCTATAGAGAAAGCCAGTGTTTACTTATAGTCACTTAGCTGGCTCCATTCATACTTTACAGCAAAAATAATTGTGATGGAAATTATACCATAGATCTGAATATTTTTTCTCTTCAGCCAGTACCCTGTTATTTCGATTATTTGTTATTTTTGCCACTACTTAATTCTTGTGTGTCTGCTCAGCATGCAGCACTAGTTCGATCTGTAGGAACTACCACAGCATAAATGCCAACCATAAAGAAGAACCTTTAAAATGGACAATTAGGAAGTAATGTGTCCTTGAGGAAATTAGCTTCCTAATTCTCTATTAGTGGCAGATGCTACCAACTGATCTAGAAATGTTTTCATTCCTTTGGCCTAAGCAAATCACTTTGTCACAGGCTTTCCTCTGTGTTTGAAGCTAACACTATATAAAATATAGCTGTTCTGGAAACAGAAGGCCTGTAAGATATAATGGGAAATTACAATCTTGCTATATTTTTTTGTGTAGCATTTTGTAAGATTGTATTAGTGAATGCTCTGTAAGGTATGTTATACCACTGAATTTTCTTCCACAAAAAGGAAATCACATCTTATACTCTGCAGCTTTTTAGAATAATTGTTACAGAAGTGAATTGCTGAGCTTGTACTAAAATTCTTCAGGAAGTTTATCTAAAAACCTTTCAACAGAGCACTTAGAGACTGGAAATATTTCTGCATTAAGTGCTAAATATTCACTTCAGAAATCTCTCCTATGCAGAAAAAGTTCAGTTGCTGCTTTTCTGAAAGGAAATGGATTCTTCCAGTATTAACCTGAAGCAGAGAAAAAGAGTCATTCCATCTCCCCCTCCAGATAATTGCACTAAGGACTGGCTCATTTTCCAGCTTTACAGTTCTTTATAAATTGCATACATTTATCAGGTTTAAGGTTTAAAGGTGTAATTCTGCGAGGTACCTTTAACTACTGGACATAAGAAGGCCAGTTTCATAGCCAAACTCTGTATCCTGAAAAAGCAAATGAGATTAAATTCCTTTGCAGCTACAGGGTTAGCAGTTAACTTGCTCAAAAAGACAAAGCACAGGGCACAGGTTTCTGTGACTTCCTCATCTGCGGGCAGTACTAACTGAAGCCACTCCTTATGTGCATACCAATACTTTGAAGCTGATACCTCTACCATTGTAGCCTCACTGAAGGAAGAAAAGAGCAGTCAAAGCAAAACCAAACCCAATGCTTTAAAACAAATTTAAGACCCAACCTTTGTCCTAAGCAGAAAAAAACCCCAGCTTTGTCACATGTTTTATACATGATAATATACTTTAAAGCCTTTGTTTAAAAAGACTTTGAATTACTATGTGAGAAAATAGTTACTTGGATTTAAATTTTCATGAGAGACTGCAAGAGATATTTTCTGAAGGTACCACATGTTTACCTGTAGACAGTATATGACAGAAACATTGTAGAAGTTATAAAGAGACTGATGGGAGAGCCTTTGGAAATGCACAGAGACACTGGAATAAATTGTTAGCCCTTGTTGACAGTATAATACTACTGCAGAGCTACTGTGACTGCTGCGTCAGCCTGTGCTGCTCCACCTCAACAAATTGTTTGAAACCTTATATATAATTAAGCTGTATTTTCTTTTTAGCACCCTGGTGTCATGTACCAACCTATTATGCTTTAGGTTTGCAATAAAATATACAAGTGTATTATGCATAATATGAAGTAGGAACCTGGAATATGATATTACTGCCTTTCTCTCTGTTTGCTACTTATTTAGATGCTAAAGTCTTCTGACAGGCATTTGTCTTGCTGTGTAAAGTATCTACCATCTCTGGGTATTAAAAGCCAGAGAAGACTAATGAATAAATAATAGTAATACATAGACTTCACTTTCATTTGCAATCAGTTTATAAGTTTATTCACAGTAAGTATAAAGTATCAATGCATTTTAAAAGGTATACTAGCAATGAGATACCGAAGACTACCATTTCCATCATGCATATACAAACATTTGTTACAGAGCACATTAAGTTATTGTTCCATTGAAGATGCATTCTGAAACCTTATCTTACCCATCATATACCAATGGTTGTCCTACCAGAAGCCATTGATTAATGTAGGCACTTTCAGATTGGAACCTGGTAAATTTTTCATCACTTCACACTTCTAATAGAAGCAGATTTATTTCAAAAAGGCAAGGGAAATGTGAATAAAATTCTAGGCTAAATGAAGAAATCATTGTGTCCTGCTAGTGTTTTGTAAGGCTCTGTATTTTTTCTCTGATCTCTTTTGAAACTGCCTTTATCCTAACTCACCTTTGCAATCCTTGGAAACTGCAGCAGCTCAACTTTCCTTTACGAATGGAGACCAAGATCTTGAAGGTGCCAACATTTGTTCCTTCCAGCATTTTCAGGCAGCTAGCAGCTATCCTGATTCATCCTGTAGTTACAGCATCTTCTCCATGCCCTCCCAACCCTTAGGAAAAAATGAAGTGGTTTTCATATACATTGGGTTTTTTTAACACTTTGCAGCCTCCAAGGAAGATGCAAACACAGTAATCTGGTAATATCCTTCAAACAATCTTTTCAAGTATAAACAAAAGAAGTTGTACTAGACCTCAGGCATCTAGTACCTAATCTACTGCTGCTAGGCAATAAACATTTCAATGTATTTCAGAGAAAATACTTCTGTTTACAACTATTTCAAAGACAAATTTCATGGGTATTTGTTTTCCTGAAGATTGCTCCCACTGGCGATTAGAAGTTGGACAATAGGAAATGTGGAGGTCTTCTCCATCTCTTTTCAGTTTATGCGTACCCATGCCTACAACAAGGCTAGAGTGTCATTTTATCATGAACACTGTAATGGATCAGATACTCCTAGGTAAAAAAGTCTTGATAGAAAAAAACAACTTTTAAATACTGTGTGATTGTATACAGACCACTTATTTCCATTGGAGCTTTTGGTGCTCAATGCTTATGAAATTGAGTCCAAAATTTCAAACTATGATAAGCCTAAGAGGAAAGTGTTGTGGGTCAGTTTCCCTCAAACTGTTGTTAAACTATTTACTTAAAGCTGTCTGATAAAAGTCTGATGGAAGTGAAGAGCCCTCAGTGTGCAAAGCACTGTTATCTATGGCTGACCTGTGGTAGCATTAGAGGTAACATTGAACTAGATCTACAGAGATTCCCTTCACCCCAAATTTCTGCGCTCCTACTTTGCATGTGTTTTTAAGGTATATTTTTAATGTATATAGACTGGTATAGATTATGGGTACTGGTGAAATGCAGATCTCTCACTGAAATGTGCCAAATAAATACAGAGAGTGTGGAAGAGTTTTCTCTCTTGTAGAAAGAGAGAAATTAAGTGCAAAAGATGCCTTTCAATCAAATAAAGAGTAATTTTCATGCATAAAGAAGGGAAACAACATTTATCGGGACTGAGACATTGGCCAGTTAAGGGGGAAATAAGAGTTTCAGGAGAAAAGATTTAACCTCTTTTAGAAGACTTCAATAGGCTATTAGCATATGGCCTATGGTATATAGTCCATCCAGTGAGAATTAGGAGAGAGGGATCATCTAAGATCTGAACCTATCTGAGAGTGCTTTTTGGGGAATGCTGTTTCCTAGCAGCAACAGGGTGCTTCACTCAACAAAAGACAAGAAGGATGGGCAAAGCTTAAAATCCAGCATTTCAGACAAGCGAGAGCAAGACAGCTGAATAAGGAGGAGCAACACCGATTTTTTTTAGAAATAATCTTAGCACGAATGAATAAAGCATAGTTTTTCTTTCATTTATTCACCTGCATGTTTTATAGACATTTGTAACTGTGCTATTTTGAATGAAAGAAATAAAGGTTGTATTTGCATTTTACCTTAGTCTGGTTTAAAGCTGATTTAAGGCCATAAGCACTGAAGGACGTAACATCAAAACATTCCTCCTCTTGGATGGAGCATATATATACACCAAAGTCGTGGGCTGCTTTAATAAGAGCTCCACCTCCCAGTGCATCTTCTACTATACCCAGAGGGTAGCAGAGCTATCTGAGCTCAATGGGAAGGTGTAGGTCTGGCACCAGAACAATACAGGGAGGTGAAAGTCTCTTCTAGTGACTACAGGTGATATTGGAGTCTCTCTAACATGCAGCAAGATATTGGGGTACTTCACATATGGGCCAAAACTATACTTCCAAGCAATTTGAAGCTTTTAAGCTTTGGCAGCCAGGCCAGGCTAGGGTGGCACAGGAGTTCTGCTGTCTGGTTTATTTACACGAGTTATCAGAACAATTTTACTGTCAGTTTTAGCTGCCTGATAGCTCTAGCCGGTCTCTAGTTATCCATTTAAAATTTTAGAGCATTTCTCAAAGAGGGGCTTATGGAGCTACCACTTTAACACTTCCCAATAAAAATGGAGAAAAATGGAGGCCTAAGAATGTAAAATGGTAAAACAAGTACACCTTTTATTTAGCCTCTTAAATTGTGCTTCTACTTGCAGATAATCTTTCATACTATCATGCTGTAGTGCAATCGATAGTAGTAAATCTGGTTTAGGAACGCAAGTTAAAGAAGTCAAAAGGAATTGAGCAAATATATCTAAGGAGCTGTGAGTTCTTCTAATTGTATGAAATCTTCTCTTTCAGTAGGTACTGTTATTGACAGCTTTGTCAGTCGTTCCCTTAGCTGTATGTTAGAAAAAAAACCTTTGCAAACCTAGGGCATATCTGCATTGATTTCTGAGCCACCTGTAATGTCAGCTGGGTGCAACGCGAGGAAAAGGGGGAGTGGATGGAGCATGGTGGGCAGTAGTCTCCTGCAAAAACAGCTCCACAGCATAACTGCTAAGCACGGAGCAAGTTTTCATGGATGAAGCAATCTCTCTTGTAGCTGCAGTGATTAACATTTTTCGTGTATAAGCAGCAGTTTTTAACAATACAGACTTTTTAACATTACTTTGACATTTTCCCACCAATTGCTAACAATGGTTAAATATTAAACACCTTTACTGGCTGTTTGCCTTCTCTCAGTGCCATCACAGGTACTTTCCCTGATAAATATTAAAAGATACACTGGTATCAGACCCTGTGGAAGGTTTCCTACACTAGGGTTTCTAAATACAGAAAGAGTTTTGTTCTACCGGACTGTAAGCTCATGAGAACAACCAAATAACAAATCCTTGAAGTTCGTATTTGATAACTAGGGGTCTGAAACTCATGGAGAGTATTTAATCTCAAAGAAATCAGCGTTTCAGATGAGTTCATGGTGTCTGCTAAAAACTAGGAACAATTATAACTAATTGAAATGTACCATCTCCTACACTGGACACATGCATGAAAAAATTATAAAATAAATATGTGAATTATAGAATGGTGAGTCCAAACAGTCAGTGAATTACAAGATAAAATCTTAATCTCACCTGAACTAAGGAAAAATATGATTTAGCTTTACTTTCTTTATCCAGCTTTGCATCTGTCCTTTTTGTTTCTTTATAGAAGGATACACCAGCCTGAAGAACCAGATTGATGGCTTGATTCAGAGGCCTTTTAAAATAATTTTTGCTGCTGAGAAGATTCACCTAAAAACACTGTCATCATTGCATGATTAGTTAGACTTTTCTAGACTTTAATTATTGTGGGATCTCATATAGCCAAAGCCTTTAATGCACTGGGGTTAATTAGCAATATCTATACTGAGTAACAAGTGAAAATGAATGTTAAAATCATCGATGCATTTATTCAAGTTACTTACATGGTTAGTTAAGCCCCTTCTGTCCCTAAGCTGGGGAATTTGATTATTAGTCTCTTTCCTCTCCATGGCATCCTCTTCGTGATATTTCCCTTCAAATATGTGAAGTCACCAAGAAAGCATATGGTACATGAAAGTTTTCTGGAGTTGTGGCCTCCAGATCAACCTGGGAGGCTGAAGCACTCCTGGGAACTATTGAGCATGCCCAAGGATAGACATAACCAGACCATCACAAATGAATGGCTCCTGCATGGTCTTCCTAGGGTGCGTTTTTTAACAGCAACAGCTGAATCTACCCAACAGATGCATTATATGAAGCACCATCGATTACCTGCTCAAGAAAAAAATCTGGACTTTCTAGGAGTAGTTCCAGCTCTTTTATCCCATCTTATTTATGAGTAGAGGATTGATTCACTAAGCTTTTCTATGAAAAATCGATTTGATGTACAATACTTTCCACGTATTGTATTCCAATATTTTTAGAGGAAATCTTCATGAGTCTGCATCATTTGGCTGTCTTACATCTTCTTAATATTATTACTGCAGCAGTTTTAGCAGCAAGAGTTTGTAGGAAATTCCCTATTAACTACTTTTAAAGCACAAGAAAAACAAACTAATTTTAGGAGGCAAATTGGGCTAAAATCTTTTAGGTCTGTGACACTGGGTCAAAGGCAGAATACAAGAAACTGCTATTCCCCCTAGGAAGGTGTGTGAAAGAATATGACTATTTCATTCTACGCCTCAACTCCCTTAGAAACTCTTATCTCAACAGTGTGGGGACAAGAACTCATTTAATTAGATGTATTCTTATAGCTTGTTGCTGTGTTTGATCAAATACTAAATGCAGTCATATTCTTGCAGTGGTGGCTCTTGCACGATTATTACATTTCCCCGAGATCTTCCTCACTGTCCTCCCAGGTATCTTGTTTGCAGTCTAGTCTAATTTTGGGTGGTTGGTCAGGGACTATGAATTCAAGGTCAAGTTGTGCCAGGATGCAGTCAGGTTCCAGCAGCATTGTGGTGTTCCGTGTTCTTCAAGTGGTACTTTACAAGTTGGCTGATCTGAGTCAAGGAATTATCCTGCATGTAGATAACTTGAGCTAACACTGAAGGGAAGATAACTGCTAAGCAGACCTTTTGAAATGAGATATTCCACTCCTTAATAAGAACATAAATGTTGCTTGAGGTGGAGGCCACCTGCGAAGATTTTGGGCAGCCAAGTAGTCACAGCACTGCTAGGATTTCATTTTGAAGCTACCTTGTCACATAAACTGTTCCTCCCTGCCCCCCCCCCGCCCCCACTCAAGCCCCCAAATGCAGTGACAGGTGCTTTGCAAGAATCACATTAGCAGAAACACAGTCAATACAAATGCAGTAAAGAGAAGGGTTAGAATTGACCTTTGGAAAAAATTGTGTGTGGGTGTCCATGGGTGTATGTATGTGAACAAACACACAGATAAAATCTTACTTATTGCACAGTGTATGTATTTTCCACATAACCGTCTCCAACTGATGAATTCAGTTTTCCTTACTGTAAAGACACACTGAATTGACACACTGTGCAGGTGTTTTTTCTTCACTGGGACAATTAGCTCTACTGGTAAGATTGTCAGGCTTTAAGAGAACTTGTGGAAGTGAGCAAGGAGGAGAACTGTTTAGGAAAGATGCCATGGTGGCTGAGAAATGTGGAGTATAGGATTTTTGGATGGTGAGTGCCATCCATCTGGTTCACCCCTTCCCTTTCAGAAGAAATACCCAGTATTGTAAGAGTACCTAAATGCTTGTTAGTTCCAGGCTCTGGTGCTTGTTGCTGCAACTATTTCCCTTGGCAGTTTATTTCATTCTCTAATAACTCTAGCAACTGAAAGGGCTCTTCCTAATGTTCAGTATATAACAGGCATGGACAAACTAGATCATTTAAGTAAGAACTGGCCAGGAGCCTTGCTCATATTTAGGTGCTAGGGCATTGTGCTGGTTCAGCCATCATAATTTTGTGCTGTCATCTGTTGCCTGATCACACAGGCCAATGCTGAACTCAGCAACATCCCCTCAGAAGTCTTCTTTCAGACAGTCCTGCCATAGGTTCCTGTGGGCCCAGCTCCTCCGCTGTGGTACCAGTATTGCCTGCTGAACACGACAGACAGAGATGACTGCCTCAGTAGCCCTTCACATGGAAGGACACCACCAAGAGAGCTCAGCAAGATGCAGCCAGCCCCAACAGAAGCAACACCCAACAGGAAGCTCCTCCAATTGATCAGCTCCTGGCCTTCCAGTATCTTAAGAGGTCCTACAAGAAAGCTGGTGAGGGACTTTTTAAGAAGTCAGGTAGTGACAGGGATAGGGGGAATGGATCAAAACTAGAGGTGAGTAGATTCAGATTAGATGTTAGGAAGAAGCTCTTCACCATGAGGGTAGTGAGACACAAGAACAGGTTGCCCAGAGAGCTCCTCCAACTGATCAACTCCTGGTTAATATAGCCCTAGCCTCACCCACTATGCCTACCACAACCACCTGGGTGAAGGCAGAGCCACAAAGACACAGGTGGGCCACGTTCCGCCTCTGGAACATGAAGCCAATAGGAAAACCAAAATATTCTGCTAGGTTGTGACTCATTCACAGGTCAGCTCCAATTTGGGACCCACAACTTGGGCCCCACAACTCAGGCCCCAGCACTTCACAGGGCAAAGTCTTTTGGATTTAAAAAAAATTTAGGGAGCTCTCACTTTCTTTTATGTCACCCCTTCTTTGTGCCACTCCTGTTGGGATGTGCAGATGGATAGGCTGTTCTTGTGCATGGAATACAGAATATTTATCAGAGTGGGAATATGTTTCTGATGTAAAGATCAATGAAAGATACTCTCAGTTCCTTGACTTTGCCGCTGCAGTCTGTTGATTTTTCTAAAACTGTGTTCATGGGAGTGATACGATCTTTTGCAATCTGACAGTACATAGGATGGCAGCAACACAAACTATTCCCATGGAGGCAAGTTCCCAGAAGGCCAAGAGAACTACTAATATTAAATAACTGCATTGCGTTGCGTCTTCCTTTCTAGAACTGATTTATTACACATATAAAAATATTATGATCTTTCCTCCCATTATTTCAAAGTGAAATGCTTAAAGGGCTAATAAAATCAGTATTTAGCACACTTTTTATTTTGCAGTTCAAAACTTCAAGCTTGGCATAAAAAGCATTACCTCTAGGGACTGAAAATAGCCTTACCCAGCAGCTTCAAATACAGTTTTCTGAGTCATTCTTTCTTTTACTCCTTGAAAAATACCAAACTGAGGTAAAACTTCTTTTGGCTGATAGACAAAAGGAAATTAGAGCTGTCTGGATTTCAAAAAAGTTGCAATAAGTCTTGAATTATGATGAAAATATACTGTTTGTTATTAAAGCCTCAACAGTTTATGAATTAAACAACTGTATGTTTCTCTGCCTGTTTGATACTGCTTATGTTTTCCTGGGCACATATGTTGCTGCATTATGAAGTGCATTTCCTTATCTCTGCATACAAAATTATTTTATTTTCATCTCCTTATACATTACATCATGATTGTTTGTGGATGAGAATTGAATCCATTGAAATGATTCACTAGGGCAGCAGACAATGTTAAATGCAACTGTTCATGTATGCATGAGTAATCACATCATTTGTTAATAATTTGCTGACCGTGTTGTGGGAAGAAGTTGCTCCATAGGCAGAATATAATTTATTGACTACCCTGGGTAAAATGTAGACCAAGAACATTTAAGCCTCTGTATAGAAAGAATGAAGTGAGGATTCGCCCGTGGTACTGCAATATTTATTTTTAATTGAACAAGCACACTAGCGTTTCAGTTTTGAATAGGATCTTAGGATTAACAAGTTGTTATTCACATTTCATTTAAGGAAATGCTGGCAATTATACTCACTGCAAAAATTTCTTTCGTGTTTTAAATGATTCATTATGGCCTATAAAACAAGTGGATTAGGGGGATTTACTTCCCCCACATTTTCAGCAGTTTTTAAATGGTGGAGGCTGCCCAAGCCCTTGGCTGCAGTGCAGCTGCTCCAGCAGTTGTTGTGCCCTTGTGGGGCAGAGTTGTTGGTTGTGGAAACTGCAGAACCAGATGGGGCCAGTAACCCAGCAAGCTCAGGGTGTGTTCTCCCACCTAGCAGCCCTGGATTTTACAAGCATGTTTTCAAACAACAGTCAGCAAGCAGCTATTTGACTATCTGCCCTGAGGCTAAATTGCTTTCTCTTGCCACTTTGATATCGGCATGTACCTCGATGTGTGAGAGACTGATATCATATCTAAAATTTTGAACTTAGAGCTCAGCATGCTTTAATTATCTGTAAGAGCACGCTCCGTGCTTCAGATTCAAATATGTATTGTGCTAATTGGCTCCTCACAGCTGGGAAAACAATATTTAGCTTAACGTATGTCCACTGAATGTTGCTATCTTTTGATTTTATTGGCATTTCCTTTGTCCTTATGTAGTCTTGTAGGAGTATTATATTGTGCTCTGCTGAAAACGGTAGCATAGTCTTTGTGTCACTTACATGTGTCACCTTCTCTAAGGTCATATTTTCCTTGACTATTTGTCTTTCCTCTGAAGTAATGGTCCCAATCTTTGGAGTTTTACTTGAAGGTGGTATTTTTTCACATAGCGTATGACTACGGTCACACTCATCACCCTTCCCTGAGCCCATGTGTTTCTGCCGTGTGCTTCAGTTGTAGGATGACCAGAACCAAACGCTGTGTTCAAGATGAGAACATGTTACTGATTCACGACTTTACTCTTTCCCATTCCTGTATCTTACGCTATTCTTTGTTAAAAAATAAAAATTTTAAAAATGTATCTTTGTTGCCACTTAGGCCTAATATAAAGCCTACAAAATTCTTAAGGGATCTACCCTCTCAACTTCCTCCTCATCAAAGTTTTATATTTTAAAAGAAAATGTTTCATGTTTTCACCAGAGAAACCAACACTTAATTTTTCACTTTCAGCACCCTTCTGGAGATGCTTCTGGTTAAAATAAATTGCCCTAGTTTGATTTGTGACTAAATTATTGCTTAGATACTTGATGCTTTAGTTGAATGTGTATTTTATAAGTATACAATTTAAAAGTGTTTCAAATTGTTTATTTTAAAATTTCTCTTTTTCTCACAGAGAATCCTATTGGTGGACTTTTTAAAAAACCTCAGTTAGTTTTTTCCTACTATTTGTTTATTTTAAAAAGAAATTTCCATGATAAGTGTTTGCATTTTGCCCTTATAGCTTTATATTCTCTGTATAAAAGAAACAGGAATTTCATATCACATTTGTAGGGTCTTTTTAAACAAAAATTGGTCTTGAAGAAAAAACCTAGGTATATTGCAAAATTAGACATTGTTAGTTCACTTCCATCTCACTTTAATGGGAATTAAATAACAGGGGATACTGGTATGCACTTGTCATGGTTTTTGACCTCAGCCAGCAGCTAAGCACCACGCAGCCATCTGCTCACCACTCCTCTCTACCACTGGGATGGGGAGGAGAATTGAAAAAAAAGAAGTAAAACTTCTGAGTTGAAATAAGAACATTTTAATAACTAAAATTAAATATAATAATACGATAATTTGAATATAATTTTAAAAGAGGATTTTTTTTTTTAAAGAAAGAAATAAACCCCAAGAAAAATAAGTGATGGATGATGCAATTGCTCACCACCCACTGACTGATGCCCAAGCAACGATCGGCCCCTCCCAGCCAGCTCCCCCCAGTTTATACACGGAGCATGACGTTCCATGGTATGGAATATCCCTTTGGCTAGTTCAGGTCAGCTGTCCTGGCTGTGCTCCCTCCCAGCCTCTTGCACACCTCCTCTCTGGCTGAGCATGGAAAACTGAAGAATACTTGACTTAGGATAAGTGCTACTCAGCAAAGACTAAAACATCACTGTATTATCAACATTGCTCTCACACTAACTCCAAAATTCAGCACTGCACCAGCTACTAGGAGGAAAATTAATTCTATCCCAGCTGAAACCAGGACATACATAGGCTGAAACATCGTCTTCAGACACTCATCATTCTAGTGATCTTATCACATACTCTACTGCATACCCTCAATGCGAAAAATATCGTATTATTCTTATTGTTACCAATCAATCTTTGACTCTGATGGAGATTAAAAAATTCATTGTTAGTAAGCAAATGCATATGTAAGATACTTCATTTTGGGGAATGTTGTGGAAAAATTATGAATTTTGTTTAACTGCCTTGCTACTCTATTCATATGCCAGAATCAACATACAAGAAGTTTCTTTACTACTGGGAGCTGTCAAACCTTACATCCTCCCACAGTGTGTGTGACTACAGTCTAAAGAAATATAAAATCATCTATAATTCATATGACCAACTATACAGACGTATTTTATGATTTAAAAAATATGAGTTCTTGATCCTAGCAGCAAAAGGTTGAATTTATGAAGCATGAGATTTGATTAGTTTTATCGTGACACATGTGATGGTATTATTATTAGATAAAACAGTACTCAACTTCTTAAGCACCTGCGGTGCTGAATTTTGTGAGATGACTACTTCCAGCAGGCTGCAACCCTAAGCCATCTTCTCTCAGCTCATCCTTTAGAATATGTCTAACAAGCTGATAGCTTGATCTGCCCAGCCCAGCAGTGACACTTCTTAAACATGTATTTTTTGAACAGGTTCTGCCTGAAATATTTTACTCTCCTCAGGCATGTTGACTCTGCTTTGTTGAAGATTTTCCAAGTCATCTCTGTTAGTCTGAGCGCTGAAGGTGTCAGTTCCAGATACAGGGACCCAACTGTGAGTCAGGATCCAATGCTGTTACAGGCAATGTAGATCTAGTCAGTACAGCCAGTGGGCTATGGAGAGCTATTCCCTGCATGCTGCAGCAGACACTTGTGACTGGTCAGCTGATCAGACCTCAGCTGTCTCTTTTGACCAGATCTCCATTGATTATGAAAGCTTAGATACTAGGTTTATGTGGACACTTGAACCTTTTAGGTTTCTATTTAGGTCTCTGAATTTGCAACTGAATCCCATCTTGATATCCCTTTGTCACTTCCATCTCTTCAACTGTGTGTAAAGATAAGGGTTAGCTGAAAAATGGAAACCTATCCCAAAATGCTGCAAGACCCATGGCTGGTCCCTGTTCTACTGGTTTGGTTTTTTTTTTTGCAGAGACGTATTGAGGGTTTTAAAGCCATTTTCTCTTTCTCAGCACGTTCTTCTCTCATTTGTTGTTCCTCTGAGATTACATCTGCAGACACATGTGCATCTCAGCCAGGTGTCTACCCTTGGGACCAGGATCACCAGTCTCAGGTCCTAGCCTCCACAGAAATGGGAAAGCCTGGTCCAGAGGGGGCAGCCTCCTGCAGTGGCTGGCAGGACCCCAGGGCTACTACAGCACCTTTGACAGTGAGAGCCCTGCAGATTCAGCCTTCTTCACATGACCTTCACTGATGTAATGGGGCATTTGAAAGCCAAAAGTCCAGCTCATCTTGGACACCACTAAATGGTATGCATGGTGCTGTGTTTGGCCACCTATAGTGTTCCAGTCCAAATGCCCAGATAACCTTTTTTCATCTGGGTTGACTGCAAGCAACCATCAGCATTCAGTTCAAACCTCAGACTTACGCTGCCTGGATATGGAGCAAGTTGCCTGAGCTACTATGCCACTAGGTCTCTATAGAGCTATGTAGAAAAAAACCAATAGTATACAAAGGGGAGTTTTTCTTTCAAAATGTACTGCCTTAATCATAATTTAATTTGATAGAATAAATAACATTGGCATAAACAAAAAAGTGGAAGAATGAGTGTGTCAGGGATACAGAATGCTGGAGACATAAATCTTCCATGAACACAACTCATCAAAAATAGAGCAATATTGTAAAAGCTTTCCTACCCAAACTGGGGAAACATCAGTCTGCAGGCTGTGTTCAGCAGACTGTCTGACAGAAATACATTACTATTTCCATGTCTATGTTTCTACTAAAGATTAAATGTAACAGTTTCAAAATGTCATTAAATGCTAAAAGTTATTTTTTCACTTTTAATGAGCCTGTTGTAGCCTCAGAGCTGAGAGAGTGCATTCTTACTAGACTTCCTCATTACATTTTCAGTAATAACTGATATTCCCAGTGCAATTTCCCCCCTGAAAACTCCTCCCAAGTCACTTGGTTCATGATGCTATTGTAAAAAGAAGGCATTGGAACACGTAAATCAGTGTCTAATCATGGCTAAACCTAACAGCACAACTGGGCTGGCAGCCACAACAGAAATGCCTGGATTTGAATTAAATATTTCAGGGCGCTTTATCTAGCATGTTTACCAGGATGGAGACATTCAGAGTAAGCATCCAGAAAGCTGAGGAGTAGCCATGGCTATGCTTGATTCCCTGACTCAGACCTGGCCTTTTTAATATATAAAAACAAGGACATTTGTTACAGAATTGTTATTCTAGAATTGCTGATTTTATAACTAACTCTTTGCCTGAGCTCTGCATATTTCCAAAGCACGGCAAGTCACCAGGAACTCCAAATTCGATTGGAGAAATTAGTTGGTAGCCTTTACTAGCAATAGTGAGGCTGCTTAGGAGTCAGGCTCTATATTTGGGTATTCAGACTTAAAAGTAGATTTAGCTACTGAGTGGTATGTGCTTCTTTCTATGATTAATAAGTTGTGTTTGCACTTTAGAGCACTAAAAAATTAAGACTTTGTTTGCAAAAAGCCAAGGTCTGACAGACATAGAAGCAATACCTGGAATATAACAGAAGGGAAGCCAAACTATGCCTTTAACATTAAGAGTTCTGAACATGATGATGAAAAAGCCTTGTGCTAGTGAGCAGGGAGGAAACACAGGAAAATTAGAAGAGTTCTTGAGTAAAACCAGAAAGCCTTTATTAGCTCTTGGGAAATTCCTGCTTTGGTTTAATGATTGAACACTCTTAGGGGAATACATGTATTGATCCTTTTTCTAGTTCCTGCAATGTCCTCTACTGTAATTACTTCCCTTTATATCTAACAGGGCCTGAAAGGCAGATCCAAAATGAAGCTCGGGGTCTTGTATCTGAGCCATGTTGTGTGCTGTTGGAAAAAAAACCCAAACCCCAAGCATGAGAAAATTAAACTTAAATTAACAGCCCTCGTGATTATGTTTTAAAGTCATTGTGATCACAAAAATAATCTTTTTGTGTATTATAATGTAATTTGTTACACATATGTCAGAACCTCTGAACAGTGTTGTCTTCAGGAGAGAACAGACACTTATAATGAGGCAGAAAATTATATGAGCGCCCAAAACATTGATTCGTTGCTTAAGCTGTCTTTTAAACTTGCTTGTGAAAGTGGTGGGTAGTCTGTAGCCAAATGCCGTACATGCCTCATCAGAATTAAGGAGGGCACTTCCCTTGCCCTGAGCTTTCTTGTATCTTCTTAATACCACAAAAAATTAGAATCTGGTTCTTAAGAAAGCCCCAGGTGCCTGACATGATTCCCACAGCTGTACCTATGTGATGATTTGGCAAATCTGTTTATGTATAATCTAGAGATTTGGCTGATGCTACAAATCAAATCAATGAAAAAAAAAAAGATGAACTTTCTTAATGGATACAAATTCACCATTCTTCGACAACTTTTGGGTTAAAAATCAATTGTAAAGCCTTAGTGACTGAAGAAAAACACAGGCAAGTTGGAGCCTAGAGAAAGTTTTCTTGAAAAGCCTTTCTGCAGGGTGTGGTGGCTTGGGAGCGGCAAATTCCCAGACGCAGCAAAATGAAGCCATATGTGAGTGAGGTGAAATATAAACCTAGAAAGACACAAAGTCAGCTCTGAGGCGGAGAAAGAATTAGGTGAGTATGCTTTCACAGGGAAATCTGAAGCTTGGATTTACATTTAGGGTGAGGTAAAGTTAGACAAAATAGCTGACCTAAGGAGTTTTGCAATTTTGAAGAGAAGTCCTGAGCCTCAGGAGGAAGACCTTGGAAGCTGGAGATGCAAAAGTGCAGTGGGAGGAAGGCCTCTAGGAAACTGTGGATAGGGGCATATGTAATGCCTACGTGTTTAAGAAGCAGCAAGACCCCGCTCAACCCCCAGGAAGCTTGCACATTTGCTTTCACACACATACCACTGAAAAAAATTGGACAGGAAGGTCTGAATACCCAAGCATGGTATCCTGGCTAATTCCTTTAGCACCCAGGGAACATTGAAAGGAGAAGCTGTCAGGTTTGAGCTAGTCTCCAAAACCGCCAAGTGGGACTGCTGGTGCTAGCTGGGGTGGTCTGGGATAGACTTTGTTCCCTTGAGCATCCTGCAGCTCGGGGGTCAGACACAGGCAGGGGGGCTCTCATGGTTTGGGCCCAGCTAACAACACAGAGAGAGAAGAAACAACAGTAGCAACAATAATACTAATGAAATAATGTATAAAATGAGTGATATACAAGGCAACTCTTCACCACCCAGAACGTGCCACCCAGACAGGGTGGGCCTGCCTGAACTGTGCACACTACCCCTGGTCAGCTCCCCCGTATATACTGAGCATGGTATTGAATAGCCCCTTGGCTGGTTCACTTGTCTACCCTGTGGCCCCTCCCAGCTTCTTATGAAAAATAACCCTATCCTAGTCAAACCCAGGACAGGGGCTGAGTTGGTGTTATGGTTTATCTCCAGCCAGCAGCTAAGCACCACGCAGCCCCTCACTCATTCCATGTCCCCTCAGTGGGATGGGGAGGGGAATCCAAAAAAAGAAGTAAAACTCGAGGGTTGAGATAATATCCCATTGGCTAATTCAGGTCAGCTGTCCTGGCTGTGCTCCCTCCCAGCCTCTTGCACACCTCCTTGCTGGCAGAGCGTGGGAAACTGAAAAATCCTTGACTTAGAATAAGCGCTACTCAGCAACAACTAAAACATCACTGTGTTATCAACATTGCTCTCACACTAACTCCAAAATTCAGCACTGCACCAGCTACTAGGAGGAAAATTAACTCTATCCCAGCTGAAACCAGGACAGTTTGGGGAGAGCCAGCCAGCAGTACCACACCCTGGGCTGGAGGATGGTATCCATCCTGCCACCCATGCATTGTGGGCAGGAAGTGCGGGGACCTGACACAGGGAAAGTCCTAAAAAGAAAGACTCACAAACAGAACAATGAATGTTGAAGATATAAGCGTGGTCTGAGCAGTGTACAGTAGCCACAAGTGAACGTGACACCTAGAGTGGTCTCAGCCCTTGCCCTTACATCCATGGGAAAAATGCACAACTGAGAGGGCAGCCACAGCATACTGCAACAGCAGGTAAATGTAGAAGTAACCATATGGCAACTGTCTCTATGGAAGTCACATTTTCCACACTGCTGGAGATTTTAGATTTGAGACTCCCACTGACTCTAAAAGAGAAATAAATAGACCTTGGTTTGTTTTCTGCAAACACTGCATTTTCCACAGCCATTTCACTTAGACAGGTCAGTGGCCTCCCTCAGGTGTATATCTCTTACATAGATAGGTGATTTTCCACAAATGAGGCTATGAGATGTGAATGATTGTAAAGCGGATCCTGACCTTTTGCAACAACAGGTGCAACCATGGAGGTCTAGTCAGTGCCCCCTTACTAGGTACTCAAGTAATTTTAATGAGCATAATTAGATCCTATAATTTATAAGAGCTGCTGAACTGTGCAAGTCTACATCAAGAAGAAACACCAGGTTCTGGCATGTTTGCACTGTGTAGCCTCCTAGGAAAAAAATATTTATTTTAGTAATTTGCAGGGCAGGCTATTGTTCTTAGAGGCAGTCATAAGGAAATGAATATTCCTGGTTTGGAGAAATGAGCAATAATATCCATTTCAGTAGACTTCTGAAAGAGCAGGCATATGAACAGACTAACATTTTAAGACTGCTATGATAATTTAGTACAAGGTTTTCTTGAAGTGATTTATTCTTCTAATATCTTGCTAGTCACCATGCTGGTATTGAGGATGCTAGAAAATATCAAACTGAAAAAATCTTATATCCCCATATACAGTCTCATTCATTTCTGTGGAAGTCTGCCTGGGTGCCAGGATCCACTTGCATCTTGAATGACAGCAATAGCTTATATATGACATATACTTATTAGGTTAAGATGACTGACTATTTTACACCTAGCAATTTATCAGGCAAATTCAACATCTTTTTCTGCTCATCTAATATTTGTGGAAAGATTGTAATTTCTCAGATTATGTCTTACTCAGATGATCATGTACATTTTCTGCATGCAGCTCAGCAGACATGACTGGAGTTGTGTTGATCAATTGTGTACAGCAAGATGAGAGATTACCACTATATAATTGTTGCTCCCTAAGGCTCACATCCAGATCCCAGCAGTTGTCTTCCCAGTTTATTGAGCTGTAGTTAAAACAAAAGGGGACACTAATCTTGCAGTGCGCACTCATGGGAAAGATTTTGACTGTTTTAAAAATATGGATGGAAATGAATTAGAATAAATTGGCCTTGAAAATGAATGCAAAGATGGTGTTGGGATGATCGAGGGAACTCACCACGATCACTGCAGGTGTGTTCCCACTAATTTGTCCTATTGTGTCCACACAGCTTCAGTCAAGAACTTTTTAGCTGACAACAAGGATTTGTGTTATCACTTGAGGGGAAGAGCTGTCCTTCCCTAAAATACCTTTCCCATTTAACATGTTTTTATTTCAGAAGATAATGTCTCCTTTCTTGGCTGAATGATAGACTTTTGTTCTAAGAAAAAAGATGTGCTGTAAGTGAGCAGAACACACTTGTGACTGTACTGATCCTTGATAAAACATAGACTGGATGAGGCTACAATTTTTTTTTAGATTAGACTGGCATATGTGAGGACTCTCAGGAGAACAACAAGGTGAATTTTTTTTCTTCAGGAATTCAGAAATGAAATTGAATGGGCAGAGTACTTAGTAACACATCCTGTTGAACAAAATGCTTTGGAGTGTTGACAGATTGTCGGTACCAAGTTTTGTAACATTTGACTGAATTCTGTAGTGAGTTTATAAGAGTGATTTAATGTGGTGCGAGCAAGAGCAATATGTGTTCCACCAATTTTGATTAAAGCAAGGCAGAGCACTGGAAAGATGCCAAAAAAAAGATCATTAAGTAATCCATTCATATCTTTTTAGAAAGTTTCTACAAATACATGCTTACTTCAGGAATGGTGGGACATGCTGAGAACAAAAAAGAAATTAGTAATTGAGTAGGCAGCATAAAAACCCCTCCTCATTTGTATTTAGGACTTCAGAGTATGCGTATATTGGAATAGCTGCTGATAAATAACTCCCTGAGGGACTAGATACAGCATTGTTATATTAGGTCAGCTAAGCAGGGAGAGGGTTGTATGTCCATGTAAGGGTCTAGCAGGGCAAGCAATGGCAACGGTCTTCTTTGCCAAAACAACTCCACTATCTTTAGCAAAGATTGCAACTTAACAGCATGAAAAATCCCCTCCAGCTCTACTAGCAAATAACAAAATGGAAAATGAAACCCTGTTAACAGCAACCCGATTCTGTTTCAGCTAACTGGATGATTTGCTGGTTAGAGGTTAGAGGTTTTGTCAGTAGCAGTTCCGTTAACAGACCTGATGCATGAGCATCCGTGCAAATCACTGTGGCAAAAGTGGGCCTGTTGCAAAGAATGAGCAGTTAAGAGGCAATGTTCAGGCTGTAGCTACATGACAAGCGGCTTCTTAGAGCTAAATCGCATACTATTAGTGCTGACCTACAATCTTTTGCCTTGTCAGCTACTGGCAGAGTATCTTGATCTCATTCTACCTATCTCTGACAAACACCCTAGCTTCCTACCCTTATTTTCCTTTAGCAATTCATATAAACTTTGATATGTCAATAGAATATTTTGCATTGAGTGCTTATGAGAGATGAAAGTGGGTTTGTAGCTGAGCAAACACTGCCCCACTTGGCTCTAAAGGTTTCTCTGCATTGATGTTCTTGCCATTCTGAGAAGAAAAAAATATCACCCAGTGAGGATTTTGACACATATCACACTCTATATACTTCTGGATGTTATCCATTTAAGATGTAAAAAGTCTATTGAAAGGATGTTTTTATTAAGTGTAGAAAATATGGTTCTGCTGCGCTGTTACTGTAGTCTGCAATACAATCAGAGTTTGGATTTGTTTTTATTATTGTTTTACACCACCGCTGGTTGGAGGGAAGATTTTATGAAACTGTCAGCATCCAAAATTGTCAGGGGAGCCAGGTTCAGATATAATAACACCCATATATTCAAGCAGAGGGCTTAAGAGGCAAGATAGCTGGCTTGTGCAACATATTGACAAGACTGAGACGCTAAGCCCGTCTTGATGGCCAAGGAAAAACTGTAAAGCTGTGCCTTTGCAGCAGAAATGTCAAAGTGGCAGATACTTAGTGCTGGGGACTATGTAGCACTTGTTCAGACTAAAGGTGAACCCCAGCTAAAAAGCCCTGATGAGAAGTAGACCTAATTTGCTCAGATACAGCACTATATTAATGTGGTTATACTGTTTTACTAAACTAGTACCACTACCCCAGGGATAACTGTGATGTTAATTTACCAGCAAGTTCATAGAGCCATCCTGGGTTCATTGAAGTAGTTTACACCTGCCAGACTGGTGTAAACCATACCTCAAGGCTTAGGCCAGTGCTTATTGCTGTATATACTGCATCTGTAAGATGATAAGCCTATTCAGCACACATTGGTCTATCTGGGATAGGTCTTATGTAGGTCCTCTCATCTTTCTTTAACACTTCCCTGTAATAACCGTAACATAGAGGTGTGTATGTTTTACAGACAGTTTTTCAAACAAGCATACTGCACATGAGATTGAGTTGCTCATATGTCAAACCATGTCAAACCATGAAGGTTTTCTAATATCCTTCCTTTCACAGAATCACAGGATCGCCATGGTTGGAAAAGACCTTTAAGATCATCAAGTCCAACACCACTTGACTGCCTGACCTTAGGCAAGTCACTAGATTCTCCATTGATGAGTTTTCCCCCACACTTTTAGATTCTTGAGATACAGTGAAGAGCTCCCTAGAAGTGAAAACTCTTATTAACTTGCGTGTATACACTGGTGTGAAGTGTATATAAAGACTTAGTTATGGCTAGATTCCATAATCTATATTCATCCTAATTAGCCTCTTAATTTGTATCATCCAAGTGCTCCAGAAGGCTGATAGAACATGCTCATTTATGTTGGAAATAGTCATTTAAAGAAAGCTAAGTGTTAGTGCGAAAGACAATGAAGTTCACATCCCAAGTGAACATCCTACAAATGTTTATGCAGTAAAGTCTAAATGCAAGAAAGATGTTACTCAGGGTTAAAAACAACATACATATCTAAGTCATAGACACAACAAAGGTTTTATGTCCCCTTTGTACCTGAGATTTGGAGGTCACATGGTACATTTTATTCTATACAGTGAATTTCCTTGCCTTTTCCCTTCTCACCCTAATATTTGACGTATTTTTCTAAACATAGGTTGTTGGACTCCAGACATAACGCTGTAAAAATCTGTCAGCTCAGTTCAAGTCATATAATGCCCTCGGCTACTTTTATTTTCCAGTATGTCACAAATGACCACTCATTTCTTGACAGAGGTGTCTGGGTCGGAATACGCCCAGCTTCCTGCTGGTAGCAATTAAAATTTTCCACCACCCATGGGTAGATTTGAATTAAAGTATCAGCAGAAAAATGTGCCTTGTAGCCAGCTTGGTCATGTATCTATAGCAAGGTAAAGCAAAGGTGGTACTAAAAGGTGAACTGCATGTTACAAAAGAGTGAAAGAGAAAAAGGAAAAAATTCTAACCTTGATGTCATATGAATAGTAGAGAATTATTACCACTGGCATAAAAACAGGCTACTGCAATACTGGGGGAAAAGTGACACAAATGGCAATGATGGCTGTAACATCTGGGAAAAGAGATGGAAGAGCCAGGTAAAGCATTGGGAATGCCAGGAGGGTAATTCCTAAATCTGAGAATGGCAAGGACCGCTGGGTTGTCAAAGGGGTCATGGAGATATCATTTGCAGCTGACACAGATTTCAAGCTAGGACATATCTAAAGGCCCTGTTCTGCCCTTAGCTGATTTCAGTGAGTTTCATGAGTGAACATAACAGCAAATGGCCATAATTGGCCATAAAAATACCTTGTTTTAGTCTGTTACAAATCAGTGTTTTGAAATGACAGAAACAGACAATGAGAAATTCCTTGTGGTCCAGTTTCCAAACTGATTTATGATCCCTCAAGTGACCATGCATCACTTTCTATCTACCTGCAGAGGACTGTGTTGAAGAGGCTCCACCTCTTGCTAGGTTACACTAAAGCTGGATCTATAGTAAGTATTTTTACCTGCCTATTGCTGACATTGCATATGGCATTGCATTATTGCACAGTTGCAAACAAGTGGGGCAAGTTACTTCCACAACTATGTTGAGTAAAGACAGTAGTCCATAAACAAGCACTGTTATAGTGTGAGCTTATCCTATGGAAAAGCACGAGGACTGTGCTCTTGCCAATGAAAGTTGTTCCAATTTCTACGCATCTTTTGCCTTGCTGTTCTGCTTACTCCAACACAAGGGTCAAGTCAAGTCCAAGCTATCCATAGCTGAGCATATTTTTCTTTATCTATTTAGGTAGTTCAGGGTCAGATTAAGAAGCAAAATATTTGTTCAAATTGTTTTGATCAAAGTAATTCTACTGGAAACTGCAGAACTTTCAAAGCTGCCTAAGGCAAAAAAAAAAAACAACAAACAACCGAAAAGAAAAAAAAGGAGAAGGAAATGTTATTAAAAGAAGGCATGAGCTTTTAATCATGCACAATATTTTATTGCTTGTATATTCTCCCCTGGTGAAATTTATATCTCTAAATAAACATGTATATTCAATAGAAAACACGCCAAAAACAATTCTCTTTCAAGATCGACGGTGCTTCTAATTTAGGTAGACAAAAAAAAAAAAAGAAAAAAATTGGATCCAGGTAATACCTGGGCTGAACTTAAGATATTTGATAGGTATCTAGCTAGCTATAATTAAATGCATATTTTAAAAAGACCTAAACATATAACTGTGTGTCCTGTCTCCTTTATGCCCAGTTATTATACTCACTGGTGTATGCATCCCAGGTGCTGTAATGCAAATGCCGATCTTCCTTCAACAGTCAGTGTGGAAGGGAGAGGTGGCATCAGAATGCCATTGATTTACCCTCTTTTTCCATTACCTGTAGGGTGAAACCTGGACAGCGTGCTTTGGCTAGGTAGATGGGATTTATATGGCTGAAGTTAAGTATATCCTGACTTTGATGCCTGATAGTACTAATACAAAGTTTTGTGCAAGATGGATAGAAACACAGTAAGTGAAGAAAAATATAGTTCTTAATGAATATTAGTAGTTTTTAAATGAGAAATTCTTCCTTATATGTCTTCCTGCTTGCTAATATTCTCTGCCACAGAGCTTCTGCAGTGCTTGAAGTTCAACATCATGAATTTTTGACCCACCTTCATATTTGGAGAACTCATTTGTAACACCAGAACAGCATGGAGACTACAGGGGTGAAAACATGTATGCATATGACACCAAGCTGTATGGTGCAGCCGACATGCCAGAGGGCTGCATCCAAGTGGAATCTTGATAGGCTTGAGGGGTGGGCCCATGCCAACCTGATGAAGTCCAACAAGGCCAAGTACAAGGTCCTGCACCTGAGTCGGGGCAATCCCAGGCACAAATACAGGCTGGGCAATGAGTGGATTGAGAGCAGCCCTGATGAGAAAGCCTTGCAGGTGTTGGTTGATCAAAGGCTCAACATGAGCCAGCGATGTGCAAGTGCAGCCCAGAAAGCGAACCTTATCCTGGGCTCTATCAAAAGAAGCATGACTAGCATGTTGAAGGAGGTGATTCTCCCCCTCTACTCCACTCTTGTGAGACCCCACCTGGAGTGCTGCATCCAGCTCTGAAGCCCAGAATAAAAGAGGGACATGGACCTGTTGGAGCAGGTCCAGAGGAGGGCCACGAAGATGATCAGAGGGCTGGAACACCTCTCCTACAAGGACAGGCTGAGACAGTTGGGGTTGTTCCGCCTGGCTCTGGGGACACCTCATAGTAGCTTTCCAGTGTTGGAAGGGAGTCTACAAGAAATCTGGGTAGGGACTCTTTACAAGGGCTTGTAGTGATAGGGTGAGGGGTAATGGCTTTAAACTGGGGGAGATTTATATTAGAAATTAGGAAGAAGTTTTCACTCAGAGCGTGGTGGAATATTGGAACAGGTTGCCCAAGGAGGTAGTAGGTGCCCCAGCACTGGATATGTAAAATTCTTTACTCCGAGGGTGGTGAGACACTGGAACAGGTTGCCTGGGGAGGGGGTATGGATGCTCCATCACTGGGTGTGTTCAAGGCCAGGCCTTGAGCAACCTGGTCTAGTGGGAGGTGTCTCTGCCCGTGGCAGGAGGATTGGAACTAGATGATCTTTAAGGTCCCTTTGAACTCAAACCATTCTATGATTCCAGGATTCTGTGTGTCTCTAAAAGATTTAGTTGGTTACAATTTTAGCTGCTTTTATATTTATTTCATAATCCAGTTTCCCCATCACTAGACTTTCACATGGTTGATAAAGAAATTAATTACATAATGATTTCATAAGGATCTGCCATGAAAAATTATACATGCAAGATTACTATTTTATAGTTATTTATTAGTGCCACTTTGAGTTGTAAGCATAAAAAATGCTTAGTCTCTCTGTAATCCATCTTTCAAATTGTGCTCAAGCACAGTGATCGAAAAGGTGTGCACAGCATGGCAATTACGGTTGTGATTTTCCAAGAAAAACTGCAAGGCAGTTTGGATAATCAGTATGACTGAATTAAACTCTGCAAAGAAAAATTGAGAAAAAATCCCCTAGAGAAGAACATGGCATTCCTGCGACTTGCCTCCACTGAACTTCCCTGCTGGGATGTGTAATTGTGCCAGATAACCACACGTAATGTGGCAAAAGCTGAAGAGATAACTGAACTCTGGAAAGGTTTGTTTATCCAGTCCATGAGGTATGCACCAAATCACAGGTAGTTTAGTGACAGTAGAACCAGTGAGGTCTGGTTTGTTGTGGCTTTGTGCCTCATGGATGCCTTCTCTAGTGTACACGAGATCCAGTTGAGGCTGAGGGAATGAGGACTGAGCTCACTCCCCTGCCCAGCTCGCCACAACCACAACATGTTGAGGTATCTCACAGGTTCAAGAGTCTGGAACTTGTGGTGCAGGACTTTAGGAACCTATGGTGTCTCTCTGCATAGAATGCATAAGCCTAATTTTCTTAGAAAACCAGGCTATGAAGGTCTGAGCATCAGATATACCCCATTATTTGAATTCAATGTGGTAAGCAATCCTTAGCAATGCTAATGTAAGGATAACGAAGCTAAAGACAACCCAAAGCTGAGCATATTCTGAGGCTTTCCATCAGCCTCTAGAGTCAGCAGTTATTATTTTAAGACTCCAGTGTCACAACATGAACCTAATGCTGTCATCCTTTACCGAGACTGGCATCAGAAGAACAAATGATCTCACAGTAAATGTCTGCTTTCCACTTCATACCTCTGGTCTCCAGCACACTGACAAGAAAGGGAGATGGCGAAAATTTAGCAATTTTATCTGGAAGTGGAGGAGATAATGGACTTGTATCAAGATCTGAAACAAAAACTTATCCAGAATGTGTGACAATTCAGGATGTTCCTGGCTATGAGTGCACACTAAAATAAGTCCTGTTACATGTTCCTGGATAAATGTATAATATTAATGATATGACCCAAATATTCCCTTGGAGCATTAACCTCAACAAATAATAAACCCTATAAAGACAGTATAGATTAAAAGACAAAATAATTTAATCCAATACAGAAAATGAAGTGTAACAAAGCTACCCTGTTGATGCAGATTTATAATATAATTGTATCCTGCTGTTTGCTGAGTAAAATAAAAATTGCAAATGAGGTCCAAAATTCAGTTACCCATATCCATTAGTAGACAATATCACTAAACAATCACATTCACAAGAAGGAAGAAGATTTCTGCTAATTTTGACATCTTGAGATATAGCCAACATTATGATCTGCAGAGAAGTAATGGGTATGCCACTATTCCTATAAATGGAGCACTGCAGACAGCAAATCTCCTCTTGTTCCACCTGTGGGAGGTAGTGTTGTGAGTTAACAGGAGACAGGTTATGAGCCAAACTCTGTAATCAGCTATATTTAGCTCACTCCTACTCATTTCAATGAGGCTTAACAGGTGTAAATGAGGACAGACTTGCCCTTACCTGAGAGTTCCTCATGTCAAAACAAGAAGTCCTTGCAACTTACTATCATTTTCTCTTAATAAAATTTTTAAAGTAGATTTGTACAGGACTGGCTGGAGAGAGGCTACGATTGTGAGACAATCTACTAAACAAGGAATGAGTTTTTGTAAGGGTGACTGGCTGTAATTTCAGGTTGAAAGTCAAGATCACTATTTAAGGCTTGAAAGTTTGGATGCTGGGAAAAGAAAACTGAACAAAATACTGATCATTTGGTTTATCAGAAATATTTTTTAAAAAAGAAGAAGAAAAAATTCTCCATGAAAAAATCCCCATGAATTAAACATGATGTAAGGATTTTTTCCCTTAGGTCTCCATGGTGAAGTGAGTCTTTTTTCCCTGCAGGAGAACATGTTTCTTGCCTTTTCCAAGGAAACAACTTCTGTGCTTTACGAAGATAAAACTTCTGCCTCCAAGTGGGAAGTGGAAGCTGAATGTCAAAGGGTAAATTCCATGAGAGATGACAAGTGCTGATGGGCTTGAATTTGCACAATCAGCAGCATTCAGCCTCTCCAGGGGAGGTAATGTGGGGAGTCCAGGGAAGGAGGGAGAGAAAATGAGTTCAGGCTGTCATCTCAGGAGGAAAGCTTGGTAGAAATATGTTCAGAATTTGGAATTTGACAATGAAATTAGCTGAAATGCCTTAAAATATTTATTTGGTGGGTTTGTTTCATGTTAGTAAGGAGTGGAACAGTCTCTTCAAGTTCTTGTTTTGGAAAAACAAGTGCATGGGTGTGGTGGGTTATAGCACAGGGAAAGCTTATTATTTACCCATTTTTTTTCTTTATTTGTTTTGGAAAAATACTCCTTAAGTCATGTCAGAAAAAAATTGGCAAAGTAGGACAAAGAATGGGATGTGATTTTTCATAGGGTTAAGCAACCACTGGGAAACGCAGAAGCGCACAGCTGGCTATTATATCTCCTGTGCTGTATGTATTATATTGTTACTTGAGAAGAGAATCTGGTAAGAGCTTGTCTTGTGTGAATTTGAAGTACAAGAACTATCCCTGAATAACTTTTGAACTAAAGGTATCTCTACATGATAGAAATACCTTCAAGAACAGGTAGTAATGAATTCCAAGTGTGGTTATGTAGTAGTGCATCATATAGCAGACTGAGAGAAAGAAAGCATTTCAGCTTCCCGAGAACAGTGGGCTGGAGTGTCCTTTAGAAACATGTCCCGGTCTCCTCAAAATTAGTCTAAAATATCAGATTGACACATGTTGGTATGTATACGGATGCACACACACACACACAAAAAGGGTGTCCACAACAAAAGCAGAAGATTAAGAGGAATAATCCTACCAGAACAACTAATTGCTTAGGTTGCTCTTTCCTCTGTTTTTATGAGTCTAGAAGCACCACACATGAAGCTACCTTTACATGAGTTAAATATGAATATAGTTTCCCTACCATGCTATTTTCCCCCCCCAGAAAACATGCCTTCAAATCAGAGGATGTAGATGTGATACAGATACCAGGTATAGGATAAAGACTAACATCACGTATGTCAGTGGTTTGGATACCTAACCAAAGTCCAGAGGGAAGAAAGACCAGTCTTACTAAAAGAAGGAAGGGCTGTGACTGCATTACAAAAGAAATGCAGCCACATGCAGTGGTACAACTTTCTGCAGAAACCTGGCTTTTTAGGGACAGAGAGTATCTTCTGGCAGATTTTTAGTGTGTTTTTCCTACTTCCAGAGGTTTTTAACATAGCAGCTAACAATCTGGTTACCATCATGAAAAACACTAGCACAGGCAAAGCCCAGAAACCTTTCACATGGCAGGTCTAGCTGAAGTCAATGCTATGAGGGTTTCTGTAGCTCATTATGTCGTAACGGTAGCTAGAAGCCTCTGTTTCCCCTGGGATGTTGCAGTGAGGCAGCTGGTGTACTTTCATTACCTTTTCGTCAATATGCACCTTTAGACCAGTGAAGATTTAACCTTATTCTCAACTTGATTCAGAGAACTGTTGTCTCCTGTGCTTCAAAGGTAGCCTAGATCTGATGTTTCCCAGACCTACAACTGGGATTCCTTTCAGCTGGTACTGGCTGGCCTGTCCCCACTGGGACAATATTACGGGATCAGACTCTTGACATAAATGACAATTGACAAGAAAGTGCTGCCAATAGAGAAAGCCAGAAATCCTTAGCCTTTGAAATATTCTTTATTTTCTGGCTAATTCTATGAGTGAGAAATAGGCCAAAATGGAAAGATGGCAATTCTCCATCTATCAAAAACGCTAGGCACAAGGAATCAAGAAGACACTCTTTTTTTTTTATTTTTTTATTTTATTTTTTATTTGCAGGTGGAGAGGAGCAGAAATATTCTATAGTGGGGAGAATCCTACCTGCCACACAACAATGTAGGGGTTTATCAGTCTTATTAGTTTGCCTCGAAATTGAGGGAATTGAGTTGTAGTGATAAAAACATCAGCCTGACATCTTGACAAAGGAATTTCTACCAAGGATGTTGCCTGGTGCCACTTTGAAACTCATTCCTTTATGATTGAACATTAGCAGGTGGATGCAGATAATGATACAGATAGGAAACACTGGAAAACAAATCATCTTCAGTGGAGAATGATTTTATATTACTGGTAAGTTACAACAAAGGGTTTTTACCCTCTGAATGTATGAGAAAACTGCTTCAGTTGTAGAAAGATCAGGCATAAAACAACTTGTGGACAATATATTGTGTTGATGATATGTACGTGGGGAGGAGGACCTTGAATTTTGCACGGTATCTTTTTAAAGTATCAAGAGAACTATTAAATAAAATAAACCCAGATATTACTAAAGAGAAATAAAGAAGGAGAACATACTGGTGTTCATTTTACTGTAATTACAAGAGAAGCAGCTGAAGAAAAGTAGAGAAAATAACTGAAATAAGGAATATATCCATAAAGGTTCTTATATTGGACACAATCGTAAAGATGTCTGACTACCTGTGTGGTATCCTAGAAGGATTAAAAAACTGTGAAAGTGTATTTTATGGTGTAATTTTTAATGGAATATGTGTGTGAGTGTGGCAGTCTGACAGCTCTGGCAGGTACATTTCTGCATTTAGTCATGGAGGATACAGAGCACAGGACTGTCGTGACTAACGTTTATAAGTGTCCAGACAGGCAGAAGGGCAGGTAAAAGCAGTGAATTTGGCCAGCCACAAGTCAGTCTGAGCAAGCAAGAGCAAAACACTTAATCATAGAATCATAGAATCATAGAATGTATTGGGTTGGAAGGGACCTCTAAAGGTCATCTAGTCCAACCCCCTTACAATAAGCAGGGACATCTCTAATGTGACATAGTAAACTGGTAAGAACAGCCTCAGTACTGAGGAATTAATGCTTCTGTGACACAGAACAAGGGTGACTAGAAACTATTTTTATGGTGATATCAACATAATAAAAAGCATGCATATTTCTTGCATTCTGGAAGATATTACTTTTATTACAAATAGTCTTACTCTTGAGACACATAGGTGCAGAACCACCCTGAGACATCAAAAAAATGAGCATATGTGCCAGAAATGGGGATTCAAACTTAGTTCAATCACTGAAATCACAGTTAGAAAGCCACTAAAGAAATACAGCCTCAATCTTTTTTTGCTGGAATATACCAACCACCATATATCAAAACCTGGAAAATGACATTTTTATATTAATAGGGAGAAATACTTCTCTCTTAAATCAATGACTAAACTCACATTACTTATTAGTCCCACCCATAAGCAAATGAAGAATGGATTTTTTTGTTGGATGCTTTCTGTATAAAATGCAACATAGTTTTTTATATATAGGCTTACACTTTAATTCACCATTGTTGGCCACAATAATTTTTATCAACAGGAGTGAGATCTCTGTGGTAATGCAAATGTCATGCAAAGTCACACAGGTATTTAGTATAACAGTGCAGGGAGTTGCATGCTTTTTTTCCTGCATTTCTTCAACAGACTCTTCTGGTTTTCTGGTATGGATGCTCATGTGTGAAGACTTCAATGCAGCTCTTGAGTTAGATGAAGTCATCTGGAATATAAAGCAAGTCCAGAAAGCTGCTGGTGTTTTCCTGTGGAGTGGGGAACAAAACATCATATGAGTTATTTGTAAGGCAGGGTAGCACTGCTAATAGTGCCTCAGAGGCTGGATAGTTGAGACCAACCTAGGCATTAAATTGTGATGGAAGATTAGAGCTCTCTGATTCACTTACGCCATAATTAAGAAGAATTTTTAGGAAGTCCTTGCTAACATAAAAACCCAAAACATCCATCTTCCTAAATAATGAACTTATATGGCATATCTTTGATTGACTTGCCAATACCTCTTCATTCACCTTTAAAACAATGAGTGGTTTGATGCTACACAGTGAGCAACTTAGGGGCAGCAAAAATAGTTAATCAGTGAGCAGGAACTATAGAGGATCCTTTAATCTAGTAGTCAGTGGTGCCCATAGGTCTATTTACTGAAACTGCCAGGAGAATCCTGGGATGGTACCAACTTTCCACTCCGTCAGGGAGGGAAAGTGCACTGGATAAAATGAAAGAGTTTCTTCATCTATTCCCCTCCTCTCCCCTGAGGAAAAGACCAAAAACTAGTCTTTTTAAATGAGGAATTTATTGGGAACTCAACATCTCCATGTGACACATGCTGTGTTGATCCTTGCTAAATGTGAAGATCCTTGAACAAAGACCCATGTGTCCACAGCAACATGGCAAAGAAGGGTCTGAAAAATATCTGCCTATTTCAAAGACTTTGCTTCTGCACAGAAGGCCATCATTTCACCATGTCCCTCTGCTAATAGCAGAAGGCAATACTGGTGAAAAAAGATACAGCTCTCTGCTCCTTGTTGTACCAGAGATGCTCTTGAAGAGACATTTTCCATAATCAGCAGCAGTGAGTTTTCTGTAGATTAAAAGTATGCAAGATTTTTTTTGTCTTAGATGAGGTAAACTAAGTTTCTTCAGACCTTCTTAAGCAGTAGAAAGGAAGTATGAGGAACTGAAAAATCAGGCTCTGAAGCTGGAATTCGAATTATCAGGGCAGAACTTCTGAATTTAATGAGGCTCTGCTTGACATCAGTAGGAGCATTGCAAGGCCAAAGTATACAGGATTAGGCCTCAAATTAATGATGCAATGAAAAGGAAAAATGCATAATTTTAGGGAAGATCATTTTGATGATTGATTTTATAATTATTAATGACACCTAATATGAATTATCTGGATATTTTTATTGATTGCATTTATTAATGCATTAAATTTTAAACTGTGCTCCAGAAGATAGTATAACACAGGCAGAAAACAGAGAGGGTGAAATCTTTGAAAAGAGGCTGAGAAATAAGGATGCCTCATGAAATTCAATGGCACATACAGAATCCAGCTACTGCTATGTCACTGCTTTAAGACTACAGCCTTATTACAGGACTTCTGCAACAATTTAGGATTGAATTGTTATATCAAATCTTTCAACTTTTTGCAGTATAATCAATCAAACATTAAAAAACTCCATCCTTTCCAAATGCAGATTCCAAAACAAAATTTGTTAAAGTCGTCTTGAAATCCCTTTGTACTCCCTTCAGGGCTGCTTTCCTTATAGAGTGCTTCTGTGGTCCCACATTTGTGAAAGCCTTGCACCATCATGCTAGTAGTTCAGACTTGCTTTCTTCCCACACATAGTACAGATTCTATAGCTTCTGAAGCTGTAGCACTTAAAATCTGATTTTATTGTGATCACAGTAAGAACTTTCACCTGAAACAAAATTGTGGTGTTTTTTCCCACAGTGAAGCAGGTCTTGCTACTCATTACACTGTAAGAGATCAAAATTACTCATAGTGTGAATAGACTCACTGATTTTGAAGTCAGAGTTTTTTGCCTGATAAGAATTTAGTGGAGACTTGATTTTCATACAGATGGACTCCTTAGCTGTTTGAGATCTTATTCTATCTTTACTACAAGGCAACTACAACAACTTTAGGAGCTAAGGTGGTCAGAGTTGCCTTACATCACTAGTAGTGGGAAACATGGTCTTGCAGATAAGTGAGGTAGCAGAAAAATTTCGTCTTCACTCATGAATATCCAGCTTCCTCTTTATCCCCCAGTAGCATTTTGTCTTCAAGCAGTAGAGGAATAAGAAAAGCCTGAATACTAAGGAAAGTACCTTTTGCTCTAAAGGATTTTCATTTCCATACTGTTCTGTGGAATAATACATCAAAAACCTCTGCATCAGGTGAAAGGCACACTGTGATTTGTATACTCTCCCACATAAAAAGGAGGTTAGTAAGAAAAATCCCACTTATCAGTCTAGATGTTCCAACAGAGCAGAGCTTTGTGAGATGTAAAACATTCTCCTTAATCTTTACAATTTTATGGAGCTTCCAAAAATGCAATGTTTTCAGCAGTAAAATGTATGACATTCTTCAACGTATCCCTGACATTAAACACAGCACTCTTTATTTCGTGCCAGCAGCACTGGCAGGGCAGCTTTTGCTGGAGCAGTCTCTGATTTCAAATAGGGTTGGCTGAGTTTTGTCTTTAGAAAACTCTGGTCCAGCTGCAGCCAGGTGCTCACTAACTCTCTTTTCAATATCTGACTGACTGGGTTCAGAAGAATTAGTTCAAGAATTCTCTGTGTGAAAGCATATGAGGAGTAAAGCTCTGAAAAACCTCTCAAAGATTTCAAGTTCCCTGAAAAAAACACTGAAGAACTCGGATTTCTTCCTTTCATCAGCAGCTACCTGATCCCTTCTATTAAATAACAATAAATAATGCGGAGTTCAGGTAAACATTTGGACAATCATCTGAGAAAAGAAGAGGCTGGGAGGTCTACTACATAGCTGCAGAGTATTAAGCCAAGGATCCAAATTCAAGCTAGGGCACATTTTCCCAACTCCATCTCAACAGCTGCCACCTAGCTGCTTTACAAGTACAAATCTTCCTATAAAGATTGAGTAACAGCATGTAATTTTTCCTTTGGCTTGGTACTTCAGCTGTGTATGATAACAGTACTGCTGCATGAGACGATATTATAAATGCTTACCTCTGACACCCCCATGGAAGCATGTGATGGGTAAGGGAGATATTGCTGCTTACAAGCTCACAATTTACCCAAATTCTCATCTCCTACTCTCCAGTTCAATCCGGCAGACAAGGCAGCCAGTGCTATCCAGGGCCAGATCTTGCTGTTTTTCTAGAGCCTCCAGGAAAGGAGGGAGGGGAGGACACAGGCTCTCCCTAGCAGCTGTCAAAGGCTTTCTAGTGCAGCTGTACACATCCAGCTCTGTGGGAGGCCGGAGGAGGTCTGACGATGATCTCACAGCAGTGCTGCTGGAAAGCCCCGCACTGTGTTTCTGTGTATGCCAGCAGAGGCATGTCAGCCCTGGCACACATCTCATGGCAAGGCAAAGATGGGAGCACCCTGCTGTCTCCAGCTATGGATTCACTGGCTGCAGCAAAGGCCCCTGATCAGGGACTGAGGTGATAAGTCTGCCTCACTCTCAGGTGTCTGCTCTCACCTGAGCAGCCTCACCTTTCCTGCTGCAGAGAAAGTTTTGCTCACACATGGGGGCTGCTTAATGCTTTTCAAAATGCTCTTCCAGGCACCTCTGCCTGGGCAGGATTTCCTACAAAGTGCTCAGGCTTTTGAATCTGTTTTTAGCAACAATCTGTCCGTTCAAGAGGCCCTGAACCGATGATATCTAGCTAGCATAACGGCTGCCCAGCGATCCAAACAAGATCATCAGCACTAAATGTACATGATTTCAAGTCTCCTGAGCTACATTTCTTCAAGTATGTGCCATTATTCTTCCTTCCGTACGCGCTCAAAAGGAAGACTGGTTTAAAGACTCTCACTTCAGCTGTTTATTAGCTGAGTTAACACAAACATTTCATTTTTGAGCGCTTCAACAAAGTTTATGATTCCCCTTCCAGGGTGACTGACCTAAAAGCTCTCTTAACAACACTCTTGAGGTGAAGCATAGAAATATTCTTCTTAAAATCAATTTCAGATTGCTCTTAACGATAGCAATCTGTATAGCAATAGAAACCAAGATGCAAACCTCATTATAACACTTTCTAGGCCTCCGTGTGTTTAATGCAATACTGTATAGCTGGCTTAGAATTGATATTGCCTTTGATAGTGCTGTTACAATGGCACACAGTATACAGAGAGGTATTCGACTTGTCTACATTGCTCACAGCCTCTGCTGACCTAAGAATTAGAACTCAAATACAGATCAGGTCTGTGTTTTACTGTGTCACAAGGTAGAGCACTGTTACTCAGTTTATAGGACAGATGATTGAGTTCACAGTTGTTCTGCATGGGATGGATGCTCTTGCTGGTAAAAGAGATGTTAAAATCATGGCTCCTGAGAATCTAAACTTACATTCCAGTTAGTAAGAACATAAACAAAACTTTCTGGTCCCTCTTTTCTCATATTATTTCCTTTAGCAGACAAGTCTAATCCTCTGGCCAGGATGATCTTGTAAAAGTTTAAAGTGTTGATCGTGTGCATCAAGCATAAATCCATACAATGTTTCTAGTAGACAGTACAGTCAATTTTTCAATGGTAAGAAGTCATCAGGATAGCAGAACTCTTTCATTTTTTTGGTTACTTTTTCTAAGACATTTCCTAAAGAAGTGCTTTCTTCCCACAGGAAAACTCATTTATTGTCAGCTTTTTTCTTTTTATGTATTCCACGTTTCTTCCGGGATTAAGCAAAGCAGCAGTGTGCATGCAAAATTTTAAGTAATCTTCAACCCAAGTATGCTGTGATTAAAAGTTGTAGTACTGATACCCTAAACTAGATTTTAATAGGTATTGTGATGAGGGGTGTTATTGTATTACCAGCCTTGAATTAATTTTCATTATCTTTCTTTATTTTAATTAACCATTTTTCTCTCCCTCCTCTCTTGCATTGAGAGTCCAGTAAGGACCTAATGGGCATTGGGGGAAGTGGGGAGAGGGCAGAATAAATGGAAAATAAGGTTGTAGGAGCAACAATTTTCTTAAATAACTGAGGCTGTGTAAAGGAATTAATCAATCTTTTAAATTAATTAGACACATTAGTAGAAAAAGATTAAAAGGACAGGAGATTGTCCTTTTGTCATCAGCCTGAAGTTATGAATCTTTCAAATTATAACTGGCATTATTCAATCCCTTCAAAATGAAACACAGTTTCATGTTTTGAACAGACTTTCAGAATGCAGGGCAGGGGTTATGTTTTTCAAATATAGTGGTCATTGCTTCAGAAGAATTGGTGAAAGGAATGAAAGTGTATATGCTTGTCCCATACATGTCTTAGAAAGGCAGGTTATTGGAGATCACCAGATTGATTATAATGATCTTTTTCATACTGAAATGTATCAAAGCTCACCCAGATTTCGTGAAACAAACCCATTGGAGTTTTAGGTCATAATTCAGTCTTCTGAGAATCTTCAGATGTGTACCATGTATAGAGACCAGGTCACCACTGACATCCTAGGCCTTTGAAATGTAAATAACTGATCAGCTAAAGTATACCTGGATAAATCTAATGGTTAACCATGTCTAGGCTACGAACACAATCAAGGTTCCAAGCTGGTATGAGATCCCTTCCTTACCCAGAACAAATTATGAGTTTTAGGACACACTGACCAAGACACCTGCTAGGTGCCTAGGAGTGTTTTAATAGAACTCTGGTCCAATATTCTTGCCTTTATCCATGTCTAAGTCCTAGTACTACAGAGGAGAGCAAACCCCCCAGATTGTACAGTGACAGTGATGGGAGATCCTTTTTGATCTTGTATTGGTTTAGTAAGAGATGAGGCTGCGGGATATCTGAGCTGCGTGGCTGTGCCTCTCCCCACCCCCTCCCCTCTGCCGTGGGTCACGGACAAAGAAAAAAAAGGTTTAAAAGTGCCTTTTTGAGTTGAGATAAGGAAGGTTTAATATATATATAAGAAAACAACATATAATAAGCACTTGCAGTTAACAAAAAACAACAGTAACAGTGATAAAGGAGTAATACAAAAAAGATTGATAGCAGAGAACAGCGACAGAGCGAGCTCACCGAAAACAGCCAAACGAGAACTGCCCCCCCACTGGAACTGGCCCTGGGGCATGACGTCAGTACGGTGTAGAATAACCTGGCTCCACTAAAATTAACCCTGTCCTGGCCAAACCAGGACAGATCTCTGCTGGGAAATGGCTAAGCCTTGAAGTATGAGATTTAATTATTTTCATTGTCCTCAGTTATCTACAGTACTGAGAATGTGTTTGGAACCTGAAAAGGAGGGAGTGAACAGCGTGCAGAGTGAACTCTGCAATCTCCTGTTGTGGTCTCCCAGTGAGACTTCCCTTCACCTCAGCTGTATTATTATCTATTCCAAATTTCAGTTTACTCATTTCAATACAATTTTTAAGTTTTCAAATTGAAAAACTTATTTGTGAGTTTAGAAATAATATTTCATATTTTGTAGAAGGAAACCAGAAATCAGATACTTAGGTGCTACATGGGTGTTGAGGAACTCTGATCAAAGACATTCAGCTGGGTCACTATAAGGGTAAGAAGAATAGCATCTTTGCCCTTACACTCAATGGATAATACCTTGGCAACAATAGAAGCAATGGCACAACTTCAAGACTTCACAGCCAGTATCAGTCAGGATTCAACCAGTAGCAAAAAATGATTGAGTCACTGAGAGACTGTGAGAACAGCACAATAAATGCCTAATAGGAAACCAGAAATAACTGACACTTGACACTGTTTGACCTTGATAGGCTTCAGAGGTGGGCCCATGCCAACCTGATGAAGTTCAACAAGGCCAAGTACAAGATCCTGCACCTGAGTCGGGGCAAGCACAAATACAGGCTGGGCAATGAGTGGATTGAGAGCAGCCCTGAGGAGAAAGACTTGCAGGTGCTCCTTCATGAAAAGCTCAACATGAGCCAGCAGTGTGCTAGTGCAGCCCAGAAAGCCAGTCTTATCCTGAGCTGCATCAAAAGAAGTGTGGCCAGCAGGTTGAGAGAGGAGATTCTCTCTACTCCACTCTTGTGACACCCCATGTGGAGCATCCAGCTCTAGAGTCCCCAGCACAAGAAGGACATGGACCTGTTGGGGCGGGTCCAGAGGAGGGCTACAAAGAGGATTAGAGGTCTGGAACACCTCTCATATGAGGACAGGCTCAGAGAATTGGGCTTGTTTAGCCTGGAGAAGAGAAGGCTCTGGGGAGATCTTATTACGGCCTCCCAGTATCTGAAGGGGGCCTACAAGAAGGCTGGGGATGGACTTTTTACAAAGCTCTGTAATGATAGGACAAGGGGTGATGGGTTCAAACTGGAAGACTGGAAATTAGAAGGAAATTATTTACTCTGAGGGTGGTAAGATACTGGAACAGGTTGCCTGGTGGGGTGTGGATGCTCCACCACTGGATGTGTTCAAGGCCAGGTTGGATGGGGCCCTGAGCAACCTGGCCTAGTGGGAGGTGTCCCTGCCATGGCAGGGGGATTGGAACTAGATGATCTTTGAGGTCCTTTCCAACCCAAACCATTCTATGGCACTGACCTAATTAATGTCAAGTATATATTTCTGTCTGGCTTTTCCAAGTTTAAAACAGCAGAAGCCAAAATGATACTTCTGACAAAAATGATTCAATACGGACACAAATTCTACATATGAACACTTATGAACTCTGGATGATTCAAAGCCAGTGCTACATTCTGACTCTGAGTAGGAGATTTACACTCAGAAGTTCTAGGTAGGAGGTCATTTGGTAGGAGGTCTAGCTACTTAGCCAGGAAAAAGCCTGGCTTTGCATTGCCTTATTCTCTGGCTGCCACCTTTAGCCAGTTCTCTTAGAGATGGGAAATTATTTGTCAGTGTGTCTAAGGAGATTTCAAAATGCTTCAGGATCATATATATTGCCATGTATTCACTGAAAATAACAACTCCTATCTTCCTCATAAAACCTGAGCTATTAGATTACTCTGGCATGGGATTTGGGGAGCTACCTCTGAAACCCAGTACCACCCAGTGTGTATAAGCAGGGGAGATACAAAATCCATCCATGTGATTTGTGATGATTTACTTTCTCTGTGCAGTTCTGCTGTACAACAGAAATAAACAGCCTTTCCCCAGGCCTCTGCCACCCAGACAAATCTCTCCCAAACAGTAAAACTGATGAACTTACTGTAGTTCAGTTTAAGTATTGCAGTAGGTAGTGAGAAGGTAAAAATGGAACTGACGGCCAAAAAAGGGTTTTTTCATCCTCCTTGATAGAAGGAAGGTACAGGCCTTGGGTAGTGCAGTGTCTTTCAGTGATAAAGGTTCATAACAATGCAGATAGAATCATGGCGATTTTTGAAACAGTAAGAAAACAGGCAGGGATTTATTTCTTCCTCACCCAAAATGACAGTAATTCCAGTAAAAGATGAGTGGACATACCTGGACAATGATGTCCAGCTGAAGGATGTCATGAATAACTGATTTGGTTTTCATTTGACTCAGAACTAATGTTCTCTAGGTAAAAAGTTACCTGATTTTGTCAAATATCTCCCTAATAAGAAGAGTAATAAAGATACCTTTGTAGACCATGACACTGGATTTCAGATGTTGAGAAGAGAGAGTTGGGGTTGTGCAGCATGGAAAAGAAAAGGCTCCAAGGAGACCTTATTGCTACCTTTCAATATATCAAAGGGGCTCATAAGAAAGATGGAGGGAAACTTTTTACCAAGGCCTGTAATGACAGTACAAGGAGCAACAGTTTTAAACAGAAAGAGAGTAGGTTTAGTCTGGACATAAGGAAGAAGTTTTTTTATGTTAAGGGTGGTGAGACTCTGAAACAAGCTGCCCAGAGAAGTTGTGGCTGCCCCATCACTGGAAGTGTTCTACATAAGATTGGATGGGCTTTGAGCAACTTGACCTAGTGAAAGATGTCCCTCCCCATGGCATGAGGGGTTGGACTATATGATCTTTAAAGATACCTCCTAACGCAAACCATTCTATATGATTCTATGTTTTGAGCTACCAGAAAACCATTAATTGGCATTAAGAGTGGCCACACTTCCAAAAAGAAGGCCCAATTTATCCATATTTGTGTGTACATAAGATATACTCGCGATATATAAAAACAAGCACAAAATGGTAAGGTCATAAATATCAAACTGAAAACTGTCCCAAAATGTTAGAAAACACTCTTGAGAAACAGTAAGCACTTGGAGACTCCAGTAAGCTCTTCCCTGAGGGCAGCATGCAGACCAGCTGAGCAGTCAGAATGCTAGACGAACCCCTTCCCATTACTTACATCCTGCTTAATGGATAAACCTTGACATCATGCATGGTTTAACCTAGCTAAGCAAGCCACGTGTTGGCTGATTGGTCAAGGCTTATCTGAACCACTTGGGATTGCAACACTGGGAAATGAAATCTCACGGCAGGCTTTCTTGTGAGATTTCCAGTATTTCCTAATATTGAGGCCAAAAATAATGGGCAATTGATTTGCCAGTGTTTTTTATTATTATCATTTACTGTTATTACCTAACCTCTCTACTGCCAATGCCAAAAAATGTACAGTGTTCAGAAAACAGAAAATACAGCCAATATTTGTTGGCTGGAACATCTCTCTTATGAGGATGGGCTGAGAGCGCTGGGGTTGCTCAGCCTAGACAAGAGAAGACTCTGGGGAGACCTCATTGCAGCCTTCCGTTATCTGAAGGGGCCTAAAAGAAAGCTGGGAAGGGACTCTTTACAGGTGCTTGTAGTGATAGGATGAGGGGTAATGGCTTTAAACTGGAGGAGGGGAGATTTTAGAAATTAGGAAGAAGTTCTTTACTCTGAGGGTGGTGAGTCACTGGAACAGGTTGCCCAAGGGGGCTGTAGATGCTCCAACGCTGGACATGTTCAAGACTAGGTTGGATGGGGCTTTCAGCAACCTGGCCTAGTGGAAGGTGTCCCCTAAATCGTTCTATGATTCTATTATTTTTTTGTTTGCACTGTGCATTTATACATCAGAAGAAGCTCCATTTACTCTTGCTACTTGGAGGATTATCTGGGAAGTTGTTTGGTGGGAGACAAGCATCAAGGCAGAGCTATGTCTTCTCACATCGAGCTGGATAATGGAGACAGATGGACACACCAAAGGGAAACAGCAGTGGGAGTATTTTTGCATAGCATAGTTTCATTGCTGTGTGAGATGTTTGGGGCATGCTTTGCAAAGCAATGTGAATTCTATCAGTATCTATCAAAACAAGTAAGTGAGCTCAAACTCCAGTAAAGCTGAAAGGCTTCAACATACATTGGATCTTGCCTTCTGAGTAACAAAGAGAAAGGTATGAGGGAAAGCCCTATAGTAGAGTACAAGACAGAACAAATTTAACTGAATAAACTAGTTTCCTTCTGTGGGAGTGAGGTTTTTAACTTCAGATGCCATGTGTTATCCTAAGATTAACCCTCGCTGTGTGAAGCCACAAGCACATCTAAATTACAAATTCTCCTGTTCATGGTTTCTCTCTGCCCTTTCCTTTTCCTTGTCCACACCCTAGAGTCAGGGAGACAGTAAATGAAAACAGAACATCTCCTCTGTCAGCACGGCAGAAAGGCTGAAAGGAATAAACAGATTCTTGCACTTTTCCGTGTGCACAAAAACAATGGAGTGTTTAATCTTTTAAACACTTTGTTAAGCTAGATGAGAGTTTCTGCTAATAAAGGAAGCTTCTTTCTCACTCTATTTTTTTCTCTTTTTTTTTGAGGGGCAGGGACCTACTAATGCTTTTGCAGAGAAAATAGAAGCAAAACACCACCTTGCACTGTCAATAGTGCATAGGAAGTACTACGTCCCATTCTGAGGGACTGCCTATGCTGCTTGGTGCCTCCTTTATACAAACAGTCACATTAATAAAGAATGTCTCCCCTTTTAACCACCCTGAAGCTGATTTCTCATCTGGGAGGTTATAAATTATTTTTAGAGGTTAATTGTTATGCAAATCTGCTCATCATGGGGTTCCAGCATCCAGAGAAACGAGAAAACATTCCCTTCCCCAGTGGCAGAGGCTCATAGAGGACACCTTTTCATTTCTAAAACCATTTGCAGAGGATTATGTGCCATATGTTTTCTCAAATATATTGCACACTAAATGTAAGAAACCTATATTAAGATGGTGATAAGATTGCACAATTACAACATAATTGTATATTAATGTGCCTATTTTTTGTATCCATGTATTTTATCGTATGCATTTCAAAACGTGGTGCCCAATCCTGTAAATTCTGTTCAGATGAACAGTTATTACATAGGCAAATATCCCTTCTGACATCTGCAAGTAAGCTTTGCAGAATCAAACCACAAACAATACATATATTTTATGTTTAACAAGCAAAATGGGGATAGCAAACATTATAGGCCACATGGTGAAGACAAAAGGATTTTAAAATGAGATTTCTTTTAACCTAAGAGCAAACAGGAAAAAAAATGTTCACTTCTTATTAATTTCTCATTTCTTCTACTGTAAGATTCGACTCACATTGCTACCATCACTTACCCAGTGAGCTAGTGTTAAAAGCCCCTTTGGTGTGTGTTTGTGTGCTTGGGCTGTAACGGGTAACTACTGGTGTGGATGGAGAAAGAGTTTCCAGAAAACAGCAGGCTGAGGGTAGAAAAAAAATGTGCTGAGAGGTAGAATGTGAAAATCGCCAAAAAGCTGGAGCTCCATAGACTTATGATACTGTTGAATCCTCAAGAACTGATGAACTCAGGACACCAAAAGTCTGCCACACCTGCCCAAGGCCAGCAGCACCCACTGGCATCAGCAACAGGCCTTATAGCTTATTCCTAATTCTATTAATAATAACAATCTGAACAGTAAAAAGATGTTACAATAAATATTTGTTGTGATCTGTAGCCCCCTAACTTAGTTTCCTGTCAGAGGATTCTGCAGCACTACCCTTAGAGACAGCTACAAAAAGTTATCACAGGATAAACACGTGGGTCTGATAATAATCTCAGCTGTTCTTTGTAGAGGTTTTCTGGGATCCAGTATGCTTCCATGATTCAGGAACCACAGGGATCCTGAGCAGATGGGTCTCTTTCCTGAACTCTTCGTACAGAGCTGCAGGATTAAAGCATACAGAACCTTTGCAACGGGGAAAAACGAAGAGTGTATAAGGCCCATCACTTTTGCTAGGTGTTGTATGAGATGAGGAAAATATCTTTGCCATCAGATAGGGGACAAGATTAAGAGCAGCACAACAATAACTCAGATTAAAGAAAATTACATTACAGCAGTTGTCGACACTACTCTCTGCTGCTTGTTCCTCCTAGCAAATATAATATACCTATAGTTCCTTTTAATAGTAGGAATAAAACTCTGGCAGTGGAATTTCTGAATTTTGATCAATAATTCTCTAATTTGGAAGTTAATACTCAGTCAAGTTCCAAGAACTGTATTTCTTTAAATACAAGGAAATGTAGCTAGGTTAGGAACACAAATCAAAAGACTTCAGACATAGTCATAAACAAACGGAAGGTCATTCTGAGGCAGATGTGTGATACTAATTTACACAGCACTGATTTATTGAAGTACCTTGGAAGCAGGAAGAACAAATTTCACGAAATAAACTGCACCATTTAAAGTCGCAGATTATAACATTTTTCCTTCAGCACCAGATTAATTATATTACAGCTTTTTTCCAAATTTTCATTAGCAAAAAGGTGAAATAATCTGTAAATGTCAAGTAATAATGAATATAGCTTTTGGCAAATTTACAGTACATTCAAATATTTACAATTGTACTATATTTTTTTCCAGATGTATATGCAAAATCCTTTAAGTGCTCAATTTATTCCCACTCTATCCTGTTCCAAAATCCGTTGCCTTCTAGGGAATAAGTATCTTTGTAGTGTCAGCGCTGTGGGAAAACCTCTACCTTTTTAGGTCCTTCTCTTAGCAGACCAAAAGTCCCACTTCCATGACACTTCAAAACCTTCCTTATTGAAAGTTTACCTTCAGAGTAAGTGTTGGGTCTGGGCAACCAAATTCCTCTTAAAGCAATGGACACTATAATACTTGGTAGAGTCCAAACAGTAGTTTCCCCAAAAGGAAGGTACCTAAAAACCGCCAAGTAGCACTTTTTCAAAATGTGATCCATAATTAACACCTTTTAAATGTGTATTTTAAACCTGCAGTTTATTTAGCAGTGCATTCTGAGAGCTACCTTTTTTGAACGTGAAGATAATGTGTCATCCAGTGACTAAGTATTAAGGTGAATAATTTTTATCTTAAAGAAATGTGCTTATTATTTTATTATGTATGCAAATTGACATTTAAATTGTGTTTGGGAGCAGCAGGGATCAGAGAAAACAAATCATTCCTGGTTCTTCCCAATTACTTTGAGAAGGATTAGGTGTCCTCTGAATCATGTTGATACATTTTGAGCCAATGAAATAAAGATGATATTTTATATGACTTGGGCACATCCTGAGAACAACATGAGTTTGAATGAGAACTTACAAGTAAGGCAGTACTATTGAGGTGACCACAGGTGAAGAGCCCTTAGAACCAGAGTCTTATTCTGTAAAGCGAAGAAAGAAAAGTACTTGAACGTAACATCTGGATCTTATTTCATTAATTCCTCAGAAGGAAAAGTCAACAAAAGCAATAGTAGCTGCCCTAGCAGAAGTGGGTCAACAGAAGGCGACTGTATGGGCTAGATTCAATGTATTTTTATAAAATCTCACTGAAATGGATGATTGCTATAGAGAGATACAAATTTAATGAGGAGGAGGGGATGAACAGTGCCCTCTCTAAAAATGAATCCAATGCATGTACTTCTGAGAACTGAGTCCTTTGGTATTCTGAACACAAGTGGAAGTCTGGGCTTCCTGTGAAGTTGCCAGAGCTCCATACAGCCATGGGAATCAAACCCCACACATAACAACAAGGGACTCCAGGCCCATGCAGAAAGCTGTGTCTGCTAAAGCTGCAGCTGCCTATACTTAGCAGGGCAAGCAATGAATTCCTTAACGTGCATTCTGCTAATAACTTCAACGCTACATACGTTTCCTGTCTATATGACTTTGCGTATGATGGATGAGGGTTTTTTTGTTATACAGGTCAGGAAACGCTCTTAAACTTCTCATACAAGTGGTAACTTGTTTTTTTTACATGCGTGAGGATGTAATGCTGTCACACAGCTGTAGTCAGCAATTGTGCTGAGACCGAACTCTCTACATTACAAAAAGAAAAACGGCTACTCAGGGAGCATTTTCCACAACATCATTTTAATTTAGGGAATTGTGCACAGCCTCCTTGATGTCCTTCCTGTTTAGAATTGCCTGAGTTAATCTTTAGGCATGTTGCAAAACTTCTTAATTTCCCCCAGATTTTGTTTTGTTTTGGCTTTTTGTTGGGTTTGGGTTTGTTTGGGTTTTTTTTTTATGAGGAGTAGGAGCAATTAGAAGTGCAGGCAGATTTTTGGGTGAGATAAGAGCATTTCAGTTATTGCCTAGGTTCTTTCATATCTGCAGAAATGCAGAAATTTTAGAATTGCAATAGGAGAGCATTGATCTCCGATAGGTATCTTGGATATTTGATACCAGTATAATTGGTATTTTAGATTAAGCCAAGAGCATCTTCAGCAACCGACTAATCTTTTAACTTTCAACAGATTGAGGTAAATAATTTAAAAATTGAGTTCTGTGTTTGGGGACATATCTCCAATATGAGTTTCAGTTAATGTAGGAACATTAAATATGGATCTCCTGAATTTGTGCGTGTAAAACATCAATTTGAACACTGTGTGGTGCAACCTTAGATCAAATGCAATGTGTATAATGCTAAAAATAGAAGAAGAGAAAGGAACATTACTAAGTATCTAGTGAGAAAAATGAATTATATATTTATAAAAGATTTGGGTGGGTTGTGTCCATTAGAAATCAGTTTTCCTTTGGGCAAAACTTTTTTGTCAGGTGATTTTTTTTACCGGAACAATTTTTATGACTTCATACTCTAAATTCTATTATTCAATCTGTAAAGTTGGCAAGTACAAATATTTCCCTTCATTGCCAGTTTAGCACTTTCTCTACCACTCTGCATTATTTTGAATCTATTTAGAGCTATTTTTTAGAATTGCATCTATTTAAAACTGTAGATTTTCCTTGTAAAACTACTTTAGATTTCACATGTTAATGGGGAAGGAACGAGAGAAACATGGCTTGTTTTAATGAAAATACTGACTCATGGCTTTACAGAGCACAGCTGAATGGGATTTTTTCCCTAATCTTTTTTCCCTCCTATTATCTTAAAAATAAGGTTTCTTATTAAAACCCAAAGGGTAGTTTTGTTTCAATCACGGAAGACAGGCTTTTCCTTTGCAGAACATCCCAGCTGAGTAATTCATTCCCATCAGAGCTCTATTGGCAAGAGGAAGGTGGATGCTGGTTAAAAGAAGAGGGCTTAGATCCAGCGGAGCACTTAAGCAAGGGCTTAACTTGTCAGTAGTGCTAATTGCGTGTGCTTAAGTGCTGTGTTGGTTTGGTGCCTACCTGCATAACTTCTGGTCAGGAATGATTACTGCTTGTTGGTAGTGCCCTGACTTGAGAAAATTCATAACTTTCATAATATTTCTAGAACCTATTTGCCAAAAACCACTGTCATAAAACCCATCAACACACTCAGCAAAGGAGCCAGAGGAGGAACTGGCAGTTAAATGCATTCTTTCAGCTCCACCTGTAACAGCAAAGAGAGGACTATAGGGTGAGACTTTTCTCCTGATTTAGACATCTACATCTGCCTAGCTGTCTGGGCTCTCTTCAGGGACAATGGAGAGAAATAGACACGTACAGAGATCAATTCACCTCAGAGTACTTCAGAGAAGCATCAAATGAATCATTATGATTTGTATAAGTGCTTGCTTCTCTCCATTGACTGTAGAGCAAGATAAGAGGATTGAAAGTGAGCATCTCAGTTGCAGACAGAATGTAAGGGCAGCTGAGATGAGTCCCTCACCTCTCCACTCAGTGGCTGAACCACTGTTCTGGGTCTTTACATAAGCAAGATATTAGAGAAGAAAAACTCACAAGGTTAATTTCACGTTTTACGGAACATTTTAAAAAACTGTTGGGCATGGTTCTGAAAACTCGTCGCATTTCTATTAATGTTCTCTCTGGCAGTGCTAAGTAGTTTCAATTCACATAAGATTAATGTTAGCATTAATCTGCAGGCTATCATACTTATTCTCAGAGTGCTTCTAAATACTTCTCTGCAAAAAGTAAGAGCTGTGGTCCCATCTGGTACATATTAAGAATCCATGGTTAGCTTCCCCGTGGCAAGTCCTCAGAACAATAATCACAATTTCCCCAACCATAGCTATGCACCTGAGGGTTGTTTGGTCAGTGCTTCCAACAAACAATAGCTGTGTGAACTCAGCAAGAGGCTGCTCTGGCTTCCCTGATCCTCTGACAAGTACTTGGAAAAAATCTAAAATGGACAGAAATCAGTGAGGAGAAAAAGCATTTGTAATTCTTAAGGTCGCTTTCCTGCCTTACCAGCAGGTACATATTTGCTTTGTCACATTTTCAGTGGAGAAGAATGCAGGTCCTATAATCCTCTAAATTAGCTTAGATGAATTGACTAGTGTGGAAATGAAACTATATTTCTTGTCGCTGCTACACACTCAGATCCAGATGCTGAGAATCACCCTCTTTTCCTTGTTTGTCTTGGTATACTAGAAGAAAATATTGAATATATAAAATAGATACACTATATCTTCATAGTGACACTAAATTCTTGGAACTGCAACAGTAAAGTTTTGAGGTGACTCAGAATGGGAACAATCACATTAGTTAGATACAGACAATAACTATTTCTCATTTAGGAGCAGAACAAATGACCTATGGTGTGAAAAGCAGCTGCAGTTATTCGTTGTCATTCACTCTTTCTGCACAGGTGTGAAATGTTTTTATCATATCCAGCTGCAGTCCTGCGTCCTGCTTCAAGTCTCTCACTTTCACTGCAAAACATTTGGTTTACCTTGGTGGCTTATGAACAGCTGATTAACAAAAAGCTCAAAAGTCAAAGTGGGTGTTGGTTGGTTTTGGTAGTCCATCATTTCCCTCTATAAAGATTGTTTTCTGAGTATTCAGAGTTAGTAGGAAGCTTAACGAGTAGATGGTCCTGTAAACACTTGCTCGTGTCATCGCCCAAGGAAAGAACATGGAGAGCTGCTTGGAAATGCGACACCTTTAGTAGAAAAGCTTTGCATGGAAAGATGCTAAAAAGATAGCAAGGGTGCAGAGACATCTAAGTAAGTACTGGTAACCTGATCATGTTAAGAAAGGGCGAGAGAATGGTTTGGGAATTAAATATCAGCTGAAATTGGCTTGGAAATGTGTGCAAAGAAATTACTTCCTGTGTGTGGATTGTTTATGGAGATACTATCTTGACATTTTAAGATAGTTGTGCATGCCAGATCTGGTTACACTTACCACGTGGCCAACATTTTGATCAAATGGTGTTAACGCACAGCAGACCCGCGTGGGTTCATGTCTGTTTGAGGTAGAAGCCAGAGTTAAGTTAGACCTTGAACACACTGTATTTGCTGCATCTTCAAATTGTCCCTTTCTGACTGTAAGGAGTGTGGTAGACTGGGGTAGGAGGGCATTTTTCCAAAACAAAGGCTCAGTGAGCCCACAATTACAAATGAAAGTACACATCCTGCATACCTTCCGGCTGGTAACTGGATGCATTTTAAGGACTTCCCCACCATCATCTATCCAGATCTATCTATCAGCTAGGAATGTTTCTGAATAGTCTTTCTTTCAATAGCTTGTCCAAGAACAGGCACCTCTTTTTCAGGGATTAGTTTTTCCTTAATCCTAAGGGAGCATCACCTGGGGCAGTTCTTGGCTTCTGTGGTGTAAATGGCCATCAGCAAGAACTGTTAACAGGGCCCAAGGCTGGCAGATACCTTCCTTCTTATTGCTTTGTAAACTATCACTCACACCAAAAATGTTGCAGCAACAACAACCATGAAAAGAGTATCTACCATCAATTCTCTCTCTCCCTGTTCATCTTCCTAACATTTAAAGATCAAGGGCTTATTCTTTAAATGCAGGTTCTCATTGCTGGCACAATGAGCTGTGCTCATAACAACTGATAGGAAGACATTTACCTAAGAGGAACTGTTGAGAGAACAGTTTTTTCATCAGCCAATTCTTATCCTTTCTCTCTCATGTTGGGTAAGCTGCATTAAAAATTAAGACAGTCAGTGGTTTTTTTATCTCTCTTTTTTTTTTTTTTTTTTCCTTCTGCCTTTAAAGTAACCTCTTCAGTACTTTTCCCTGGAAAACCAACTTAATTTCTCAGCAGTCTTCTGGCATTGTGTCTTTTTCTTCCATTTGTGGAAGTCTTAGAATCTATCTAAAAATGGAGGATCTTTAAAAACCTGAACATTTCTGACACTTGTGACAAGATGAATTCACATTTATGTGGCAATGTTGACACCAGTCTCTCCAATATTCTGCTTATCTCACTCACACAATAGGAAGGGTTTTTTTTCACTTGTATGTTAAGACCTGCTCCTACTTATAAATATGTCTATGCACTGATGCTCACAACACAAATAAGTAGGTGACAGAAACAACAGTATACTCTCAATCTTTGACAGCTTGTTTCTTCACCATCACCACCAGTTTCCCACAGGGGCAAGCCGTTTTTGCTGCAGCTCTACTCAAGGGTTAAATTAACATGTGCTTCCAGATACAGAACTCTCCCTGAGGGGAAAGCATGTACAAAAATGAAACAACACAAATATCCATTATTGTAAAATTCTCAAAGGCAGATGTGCACAAAAAAACCCTCCTTGTTTTCTCCTAACGTTAGACAACCCTGGAATCTCTCCAAGTGTAACACTTAGATGAAGAGAACATTTTAGAAAAGGATTTAAAAACAATTAAATAAAAAGACATACTTTGGAGTGGTATCATTTGCTTTGCACTACATACCCCTTTGCTTGCTCCTGTTAGGATAATAAATACACATCGTAGATGACCAACTGCCAAATATATTGTCCAGGAGGGACGTCTAGCTTCCTCCCATAGTCTGTAAAGGATTGTTTCAGAAACTTTAGAGGTGTTTTTTTGGCTGCAACATTAATAAGTGTTTGCAGTGGCCTAAGTAATAATATATCCTTTGTTGAAGAGTGCTCCTCTTAAAATAGCTGATACAGGGTTTTTTAATCTGAACCTCAGGTGCAAAGCAATCCTTCAGGAAGTAAATCTACAAAAACACCCCCAAATATTTCAATTTTCGTTTAGAATTTTAGAAAAAAAAATACCCTACTCTGGAAATGACCACAGCAGAGAATCTGATTTAAAAATTGTCATGTGTGTTCAAATAAAGATTTAATAATTTAAGTTTTGGTAGCTTGGTCATCCTTCTTGTCTGTTTAAACAAACATAGGAGCACAACAAGTGGCAACCTGAGCCTTACCTACCTGTAACTTCATTTATAATCAGAGCTGCTCGAGATGAGGAGCTCAGCTGTAGATCCATTCAGGACTTTCCAGGCTTACCTTTTCCTCAGACAGAGGCAGCTTGCCCCAGCTTTTAAATACAGCTCACTCTGGCACCGGCAAGACCAGGACCATGCAAGCAGATTAGCTTGGTTTGCCTGACTCTGCCATGGAAAAATTGTGCTGTCAGTACAACCAGCTGTTTGTCACTGTTACACGGGGTGTCTTTACTAGGAATATAGTTTTCTTTCTGTAGGTCCTCCTGCAGTCAGGTCTCTTCAGGAAGTCCATGTAGCAAGGCTATTGGAAAAGTTCGGTTTTTAATACCCGGATGAGGCATGAGCAAAATCCAGAGCAAAACAGGACAATAAGATATCTCCATAACCAAGGCTTTCCCTTTTATTTACTTAACTGGACCCAAGATTCAAGCTTCATTTATTTTTTTTGTGCTGTCATCATGATCTCTTGCTGAGTCCCTAAGCTCTTCTTTAGACAGTAAAAGAGAATCAATTCTCACACTCAGTACTTGAAACTTAAACGAGTATTGAGCAAACTGAAATTAAAAAACACAGCTTTCTATGAGGTGTCTTGCTGACCCAAATTGTCTTTCCCATTGCTGAGCCAAGGAGGGTCCCAGACTTCTCAGAGGCCATCCACAAGAGGCAGTGCAGTAAGGTCACACTTCCAGAAGGTACCCAGTCAAGTCATCTGAAAAGTTTCCATCAGCTTTAAAGATGCAAGCTCCACCTCTTAGGGGCAGGTTGTGTTCTGTGTCACTCAGGTGTCTTACTGCTTGTGACTGGACAGCATCCCCTCCAACTGGGAGAGAAGGATGGTCTCAGGAACAAGTGGTAGAACAGGTAGCTTGCGTGTCCACTCATCTCACAGGTGGCCTGCAGAAACACCAGAAAGCAGTCCATGGATAGCTTGTCCAGGAAGGTCCAGCTGTGTCTGAATGATGTAGTATCACACTAATAATACACAGTATGCAAACAGGAATGGTGTGCAGAGCCCCTTGTGCTCCAGCCACAGCCTCTGGCCAGATGCAGAGCTGCACTTCCAGATTTCTTTGCTCAGGAAGTGAGCCGTGTCTTAAGGGCAGCTCATGTATGATCCACCTAAACAGAGCATGGGCTGCTCTTGTGATTTCAAAAACTATGCACAGCAGAACGTGGTTTTGTCTCTTCTACAAGGAAGAACAAATTTTTAAAAATTAGAGCAACACAATCTCTCTTTATAAAACAGAGCACTTGTGGAGTAGGCAGTCCCAGCTGATGAACATGTGGCTCTGAGGCTGTTGTCACAGGCAGAACTTTGGATTTTTTGACCTTGGGAATTTCTACTCCTCACAGGGTCTATTGATGCCTGATGACATGCACCTCTCACAGAAAGGGAGAAGAATTCTTGCTCAAGAGCTAGCTGGACTGCTTGATAGGGTTTTAAACTAGATTTGACGGGGGGAAAGGGCAATAGCAGGCCAGTCAGTGATGAGCGGTGGGAAGGCATGCCAAAGTCTAAGAAGCTGTGTCCTAGTGAGATTCTTTGGACTGCTCCATGAGGAGGTGGGCACAATAATCACACCTGAAGTGCTTCTATATGAATGCACACAGCATGAGAAAAAAGCAGGAGGAGCTAGAAGCCTTGGCCCAATCTCAGAGATATGACATTATCGGCATTTGTGAAACCTGGTGGGATGAGTCCTGTGACTGGTGTGCCACGATGGATGGTTACAGGCTTTCCAGGAAGGATAAACAGGGCAGGAGGGGTGGGCGGGTGGCACTGTATGTAGTGGAAGGGCTGGAATGCATAGAGCTTGCAGCTGGTGATGGCATAGTTGAGACCCTCTGGGTATAGGATTAAGGGAAAAACAATTAAAACAGATTTTGTCATGGCAGTTTGCTATGGGCCATACAATCAGGATGATGAAACGGATGAGTCAGGAACTACAGGATGCCTCCAAGTCATCTGCCCTTGTCCTCATGGGGGATTACAATTTGCCAAATATCAACTGGGAGTACCACTTGACTGGTACAAACATGTCCAGAAGATTCCTAAACTATCTGGATGACAACTTTATGGTAAGGTGCTGAGAGAACTGACCAGGAAAGGCGCCTTCCTTGATTTGTTACTTATAAACAGAGATGGTCTTGTGGGTGAAGTGGCGATTGGAGGCTGCCTTGGCCACAGCGACCATGAAGCAGTCAAGTTTGACATCTGCAGTATCAGGAGGAAAACCAACAGCAAGACCTCAACTCTGGATATGAGGAAAGCAGGTTTTAGGTTGCTGAGGGAACTGCTTAGTAAGGTCTC
>VZZY01010145.1:139575-154437 GCA_013400335.1 Eurystomus gularis | reverse complement strand
AAGGAGCCGGGCCCGGCCCGGCCGGGCGGAAGAGACGGCTCGTCCCCGCCGCCGGCTCCCCGCCAGTTCTCTTGCTCCTCAGACTGCGCTGCCAGCCGGTGAGAGCTCTCTGGTCCCCAGATCCACGCCCTAGCCCCGGTCTTCCCAGGAAGGAGGCCTCGGGGAGCCCGACGTGTCCTGCCCCCCTGCCCGGCTGGGGCTGTGAGGGGCTTCGAGGGCTCAGCGCTGCCCGGGCCCGGCGGGGTCCCTGACACACGCTGTGGAGGTGGCACCAGGGAGTCACCGCTACCGGTGTGTCCCTTTGGGAGGCCTGGGCTGTGCGGGACCGGGCTCTTGCGCCGGGCAGAGCAAGAAGCACGGCCCCGGGGAAGCGGAGCTGGCAGCTCGGGGGTCTCGGCTGTCGGCCGGGCTGCCCAGGCAGGACCAGCGAGAATTCCCCGCTCCTTCTTATGACAGAAGAGCAACTTGTAGAAGCCAGGCATCAGGAAAGGGACAACAGTGCTATCAGAGGTTTTAATAGGAGGTGAGCGTTCATGGTGAATGGCTCCAGTACCAGTATGTGCAATAGGAGCTTTTGAGATTCCTGAGCAACTACAGGCTGCACATGTAGACTTCATTTATCTCTCTGCAATGTACGTAGTGCTCTGTAAGTTTTCATCCGACAGTTATGCAAATCCCCATCACTCTACCACACCCAGACTAGAGAGTGCTGAGTGAATGAGGAAGAAATGGAAGCGTTTACTCTAAAGTAATTAATCCAAACAGGGGTGGAAATAAATGGGGCAAAGGAGGAAATGTTGTTTACCTCTGATGTGCTTGAAGTAGTTAAGATTTTTTTCTGATGCCTCATTATTTTAGGAATGTGTTTTTGTGGCTGAGTAAGGTCAAAGAGGGAGAGAGCTTTATACTATATAGCTTAAACTGGTGTATTTTCCTTAAGGAGAGAAGGTTGTGGAAATGTCAAGAGCCTCCAAACTGTCTGGCCATAAACCAAGTGACCCGAATGTGCCTCTTTTCTCTGCTTCAGGAATAGAGCTCCTACCCTCTAAGTTAGACTCAATGTTGTTACAGGGATTCCTTTTACCCGTTTTACATAGTCTGAATCTCATCTTTTAAGCTTTACTTCAATTATTGCTATATCAAAGTAGCTTATATAGCAGTTATGCTTTATGAATCCTGTTATTCCAAATCGGTTTCATCATTATCCTTTAAAATCCAGCATTCTTTCCATAAAAACAAATTTCCTGCTGTCCGCATCTGGATTTAGCACAGGATTTTTAAAGTGTTACAGTTACGTAGATGCACGGTGTATCTCTACGTTTCAGCTGACATGAGGCTTACCATTATTTCTAGGCAATTTCCTTAAAAACTGTCCCTGTCACAGAGGCTGCAGTAACTTTATGCAGGTTGCCACTGTATAATACAGGCAGAACAGCTTTCAGTTGTTCTTTGATTATTATATTATTATTGATTATTATTATTATTACAACACAACTAATTGTGTTTGTTCAAATATACCATTTAAATGTAACTGAACTCAATGCACTCAATATGTTTATTAACTCATACATTAATACAAATGCAGTTCACATGAATATGTCATACAACAGTCACTGAAATAAATACTCTGAGGGCCTGATCCTCAGCTGGTGTACCGGTAGCCCCTTATCCACACTGAGCTCTTTTTCATTAGGTTTCACTCTTGCCGCACAAGAGAATGTGGCCACAAATAATACAGTTTATTTGTGGTAGTTTAGTAAAGCCGCGGCGGGGCTCTGCAGGCGCCCGAGTCAGGCGGCTGCCACGCGGTCGTTTGCCGCTGCCCTCCCCTACCGTGGACAGAGAAGAGAGAGTTTCAACGTGCCTTTTTGAGTTGAGATAAGGAGGGTTTAATACAGTGACATATAAGAAACCATCGCGGCAACAACAGCAATAACAGTGAGAAAAAGAAATGTACAAATAAGCGATACCGCATAGGCAAAGAGATGGTCCTGAGTGGATCAACCGCGAGTCGCTTCCCCCCAGAACCAGAACTGGCCCCAGGGCAGGATGTCAGCATGGTATAGAATAGCCTGGCTGCACCAAATTAACCCTGTCCTGGCCGAACCAGGACACCCCTGCAGCCCTTTTATTTTAGCCTCTCCTTTCCTGAGACAGGAGACTCTCACGGTTCTCCTGATGGCACTGAGCCATTTGTGCATGTTAGTGTGAACTCACCCTTGTTAAACATGGGTGACTAGTTAGTACATTCACTTCAGGTCTTCTACACTGTCTCCAGTAGAAATGTGTGACCCTGATACGCGTTTGGTTCCCCCAAACCGAATACAGTAAGCTCTTTGAACTGTGCTTCCACCTACTTTCATGTGGGTTTGACAGCATTGTGCTGAAGAAGGCCATTTCCATTAACTGACCTTACCCCCATGTTGGACGTGTTCCATAGCTGTGCTCCAGCTCTCAGGCTGCCATGGCCCTGAGCACATTACCCCTGTGCCGAAGTTTATTTGGCAGAGTCCAAGGTCAGCTCCTTCACTGATAAGAATGCTAGTAGTGAGAGCCTGCCTCTCCTTTCCCTTGAGAGCCACTTCTAAGCTGAGGCTTTGCACTGGCCCCTGCCTGTGCCACAGCATGGCTGTGCAGCAGCAGCTCTCTGTGCACCGGCTCTCATCTCCGTGAGTCTGGCCCTGATCCACACTTTCTGACTTGGCATCCTGGCTTGGCCTCAGACCTGCCTCATCACTGCGGCTGTGCGGGGCAAACGCTGGACTGGGTCTAACGCTGACCACTCAACCCAGTCTTGGCCCTGGCTTGCTGCTCTGCGTCCTGGCTCCGTGTTGGTGAGGTGACTGCTTTCACCCACCTTGGTATTGTGCTCGGCTCCCGACACACCTTCCATTGCAGAGCAGCCAGCTCTTGCTGCTCCCTGTCGCTCCCCGCCCCCAGACATAGAATCCTCATAATTTCTATATAATATACGCTTTTGGGTGGGCGAACTTTAAGAAAATGATGGAATAAACTAGGTCAGGAGACCTCAATGAAGGAAGAGTAGCAGAGTGAAAGAAAGCAGAGAAAAATTACAAACAGTGTGTACCTAACATCTCTCTCAATCTCACTTTGGTCGTATGCAAGTTTCTGCTGCTCGTCTCCATGGCATGGTCATTCTAACGGCAAACACTTTGCAAGAGGCACTTCATCTTTCCCATGTATTTGTGTAGGTCCTTGCACATTGGGGAACAGATGTAATACAATTTTTTTTTTTAATCATCATGCCCTCCAATTATTTATTATTTTTTAAGTTTATATGTAAACTTAAGTTTATATGTTAGGAGGCCAACAAACCACTAGATGGCAAGCGATTTCAGCAATATAATATACAGGTATTTATACAATCTTCTGTCCTCTGCCCAGTCCCTGAGGCCACGGAGTCTAGTCCCATCACAATGCAAAGAAGTCTGGGGTGAAGCTGATATGGTCCTTCTCCTCCCTGCCTTTCCTTCCCTTTGCTGTCCTGCTGTTCATGAGCCAGGTGTGGGGTGGATTCATAGAGGTGATCTCTGCAAAACTAACCTAGAGAAAAAAGAAAAGAAAAAAGGAAAAGGAAAAGAAGGTGGTAACTGCTTTCCAGCCATTTCCCTTCCATCAACCACCCTACAGACCCCCTGTGCAAAACAAGATGATGTGTTCCAGGGGGACAGCAGTCCCAGCTTGGACTGTTTTATGCTGCTGAGCAAAGGCACCACATATTCTTCTATTTGGCCTAAAATCCCAAAGTTCAGGGTGATAAAAACATTGTATACCAATGATCCGCAGATAATTTCCATAAGTCTGTAAGATCGCAGCTGATCTCCCTAAGTCTTGGTTTTCTGTCCACAAGAGACATGGAACGAATGCATATTTGCAAAATACAGGTCCAGCTGTTTTAGATATATTTTTAAAATAACAATCTACCATTTGTTTCATTACTTAATTAGGCTTCTGTATACAATTAGCTTTTCTGGTCATTATCAAAGCTCTGTGTAAACATATGTTTTAACCTGGATTTTCTTGGAAGCAAAATTGTGTCAAATTATCCCTTTTATTTGAAATACTCAAGGAGATCCAGAGAAAGGAAGGGATCCATTGTCCATGTGGAGCTTTTCTTCTGTGACTGTCTCCTGTTAACCAGTATGGGAGCAGAACCATCTCATCCCAAATTTCTTCCCTTAGGTAGCATGATTCGCAATATCCTAGGATTCCTCACTCTGGGAACTCTTTTAGTTCCATCCTCTGGCTACAGTTTCTCTTTGATTACAAGAGCGCAGCTAAGCCCTCACAAAAGAAAGGACGGGAGAGCTGCAGGACACACTGTTTCATCTTGGCAACCTTCATGTGACTAGGGGCAGGAGCGGTCATGTGAGCTGCTGACACAGAACATTTTCTACGTGTTTGTTCCTCCTAACTGTGCCAGCTATTCAACCTGATTTTTCTCATTCAGAGACCATGTAAATGACCAAGATCTTGTTCTCCACCTCCCCCTGACAGTTCAGTGACAAAGACCTTGAGCTAATTTTAAGCAATCAATGTAGTCATTGATCATAGGAAGATCTAATCAATCAGAAACCTGCAGAGATTCGTTCTGTAGCTGAGCAAGTGAACACACAGGCTGGGCGTCTTGTTACCTTCATTCCTGGGGCACAGGAGCAGTGAGGTCTGAAGTAACCCATGCTTGAAAGAAGGCAGGAATGTGAAGGAGAGGTCATCAACCAACGTAGGATTAATGGATCAGTAACATTTGCATGGGGTGGTTGTTTTTATTGTGGGAATTAAAATGGTTTTTAAGCCTTTCTGGAAAAGGCAGGTAATAGGAGTACCGACAGAGTGTGTGTGTAGCTGCCAAGTGATTCAGCAGCAAAGGGGAGATACGGCAACACTGGCACTTTTGTTGGTGAGGATCCGGTAACTGGTGCAGCAGGGCAGGAGAGTGTCTTGTTTGCAATTGTTTTGTCTTTGATGGCTTCAGTACAGCAGCAGAAATACGGTGGGAAGCAGATAGAAATGTCTGGAGTTTTGTCATTCAAAGAGGTGGGGCTCTGGAAATAAGCCAGAGCCCGGTGTTGTCCACTCAGAGAGGAAAGCAGAGGAGGTGGGTCTTTCTTATGACAGAAAGGTGAATTGCTGCCATGGACAAAGAGGACAAGAGGGAATGGCCTCGGGACAAGAGGGAATGGCCTCAAGTTGCACCAGTGGAGCTATAGCTATATATTAGGATTACATTCTTTACTGAAAGAGTGGTTAGGCACTGGAACAGCCTGCCCAGGGAAGTGGTGGAGTCACCATCCCTGGAGGCGTTCAAAGAACATGTAGATGTGGTGCCTCAGGACATGGTCTAGTGGTTAGGGAGATGTTGGGATGAAGGTTGGACTTGATGATCCTAGAGGTCTTTGCCTACCTAAATGATTCTATGAATTCTGCTAAGCTGTAAGTAATTCATTGCTTCAAAGCTGTAGTTCTGTCATACATAAGAGACTGTGACATGTGTGAGAACTTGCATTTCTGAGCAGGGGATTTTAAAGTTAGTTGTCTGAAAGTCTTGATATTCTTTAATAGAAAGATGTGAGATTTTCCACAGGAAAACTTTTCTTACTCTCCTGAATTTGTGAAATTCTTCTACTTCACGTTACGCACGACATTTCATAGCAACAGCTTCTTCCTATGACAAGTTGAGAAAGTGTGTGGACAGTTTCGTGTGGAATTTTCAAAGCAAAGCAGAATTTGTTATCGCTGACTTAGAGCCAGATTTCCATTGTGAATATTTGTCTCCATCAGTAGGGGATCTCAAATTGTATTCAAAGTACAACTGTACAATGTCATGAAAGGGAAATCCACTGCAGGCTGTTCTGTACAAAAGCACCGTGTCAGGGTCATGTCTGAAGTCCTTCCTCTGCAAGTTGTTGGAAGATGGGAAGGTGTTTTGGGGAAGTCAATGCTTGCTCCATCCTCACATTCTTTCCCAGCTGTCGACTTTTCACAGTTGCTGGAGACAAAGTACTGGGCTTGAGAGAGCTTTGGCCTAACATAAAATTAACTTTTCTTTGGTCTAATGCCTTCCTGATATTCATCTGTATAATAACACCCTGAAGCTGACGTTGTGGAGTTCTTACTGGAGGACAGGAGCTGAGGACCACAATCCACCACACCTTCCCTAGTGAATTTGGGCTGGGACAAACTTTTTCACTACTACATGTCCCAACTCTTGATCAAGACGGTAATTAGAGTCTCCTACTAAACAAAAAAAAGCCATTTTCTGATTGCACAAGCTTCGCATTGACAATGATTTACAGCCTGATACCCACTCCTGTTGCCTGCTGGTGCCTGCTTCTCTTCTCTGGATAACGCAGTTATGCGTTATCAGTAACACATTTTTGCTCCCTTCCCTGGAACCTTCACAGCTGTTTTGTAAGAACACATGCAGCAAAGGCCAGCATCCTGGCCTGGATCAGAAACGGTGTGAGCAGCAGGAGCAGGGAGGTGATTGTGCCCCTGGACTCGGCACTCGTGAGACCGCACCTTGAGCACTGTGTCCAGTTCTGGGCACCACAGGACAAGAAGGACATTGAGGTGCTGGAGCGGGTGCAGAGAAGGGCAACGAAGCTGGTGAAAGGGCTGGAGAGCATGGCCTGTGAAGAGCGGCTGAGGGAACTGGGCTTGTTTAGTCTAGAGAAGAGGAGACTGAGAGGAGACCTCATTGCCCTCTACAACTACCTAAAAGGAGGTTGTAGCGAGGCTGGTGTTGGTCTCTTCTCTCAAATTAGTCATGATAGAACGAGGGGAAATGGCCTCAAGTTGCATCAGGGGAGGTTTAGATGAGACATTAGGAAGAAATTCTTCACGGAGAGGGTAGTTAGGCACTGGAATAGACTGCCCAGGGAGGTGGTGGAGTCACCATCCTTGGAGGTGTTTAAAGAACGAATAGATGCGGCGCTTGAGGATATGGTGTAGTGGTTAGAGAGATGCTAGGAGAAAGGTTGGACTTGATGACCCTGGAGGTCCTTTCCAACCATAATGATTCTGTGATTCTGTAAGCAAAATCTGTCCGTTAAACAAGGATGTTGATTGCTGTAGATGCTGCAAGTCCTGCTGTCCTGTCAGTACAAGTGGAGCGAGTGATGGTTGAGGTCCTGCATGCTGGTCTTTCCTACCTGTGAAAAATACATCTCCACATAGCCTGCTAGGAAGGAACGCATTTACTTCTAGTGGCAGCCCGTTGGTTTGTAATGAGAAGCTGCTCAGTTACACATGAGAAAGGCTTTAGTATAGTATTCTTAGAGACTTAAGCGTGATGCACAAATTTGGGTAGAGTACCAAGGCAGGGGGTTGTGTGTCCACCAGGAGGTGTAGCAAGCTCCAGCTTCTCACAATCCTGAACACACTGCACATACTAGCAGCCAAGGGAGGCAAAAGTTTTAATCAGATCTTGACATCCGGAGGCAGAAAATGTAGAGATTTTTAGAATAAAAATGAAAATGTGGAGAACTGTCAAGAAGCTGAAGTAATAAATGCATATATGTCAAAATGTTCTCTGGTCACAGGCTGTAATTTCAAATCAGTTTTGTTGCTGTTGTTCACAGGCGTTGGAAGGCGTGACTGATAGGGCTGAAAAGAAAAATGCTAATTAGTGTGTAAAGCAATACTGGGCCTCAGCCTCTTAAGGTAAACATCAGTTGTGTAAGAGGCCAGACTAGACACCTCCACGCACATGTGCAGAAGAACAAAGTTTTGATGCTGCAAACATTTGTACATGTGAATGATCCTATCTGTTATGTCTTAAAAATACAAGAGATATTATAAAAGCTGCAGAAGCTTACCAAGAAGTACTTGCACTTTTGGGACACCATGGGCATACAGGCTGTAATAAGCTTATCAGTTGTGCTTCTCCTCTGACAATGTAACCGGAGTTAGAAACAATGATCCTTCTCTCTGACACCCTAAGAGGATGATGGATCACGCCAGGAGATGTGAACAGTGGTGTTTAAAAAAGCTCCTAAATTTTGTGATTTTCAAAGCATGGTACTGAAAGCCTTCTTTTCTGTCATTTCAAGATCAGGTAATCAGCTAGAAACTGAAAATCTAAAACCAAGCAAACAAAAAGTTCTCAGGCTTGAAGAGAAACCTGAATATAAGAGCACAGAAAGGAAATCAAGAGAACCTCAAACTATTATTAAGGCCTCATGAGTTGTTAGGTTTTTTTGGTATTTTTTAATGCTAGTCTCATGACTTTCTGGGAACGGATTTATTGAAAGCCTTGGTTGGCAATTCTGTGCTTGGCTAGCTTGGGCTTGACCCAAGTCCCCTTTTTTTCTTGGCAGCACTTAAAACAGTTGAGATGTAGCCTATGCTCCTTCGTAATCTAAGATTTCTGTGTGCAGTCAAGAACCCTAAGCATGGGAAATGAAGAAAGTGCCCCAAAAGCGTGGGGCCCGGTGGGCTGTGGGGCTTGGGTGAGGAGCCAAGGGCCGGCTCTGCTTCCCTGGGACCAGCTTCTACGTCGGTTTAGTGCAGCTGACACCCTCTGACTGGTGTAGAAATTCTGTTTTAAATTGTGGTAGCTTAGCTGGCAACCGTCCAACTGCTGGAAATTCAGTTGCATAGAGAGAACTCATCTGATATTTCCAGTTCTTCAGCATTTGCACGAGCCGCTGCTGCACACCGACCAAACACAGCATGCAGCCATCTCCCGCGGCAGGTCACATCCTGCTGGAACAGTGCAGGAGCAGCCGCAGGCATTCTCGTGACCGCTTAGCAATCTCGGCAGTAAGGCAGCCATAAAACAAGGCTTCTAATGGATCGCGTTGGCGTTGCCTGTTGGCTCTTGGTTCAAGGCAGAGCACTGCTGGCGTATATGGATCATATAGTAGGCTTCTCTTGCACTTCTCCTAAGACTCTTAGCCAAACTGCTGGCACAAGGTCGAGGTTGGTAACCCACAGCAGTACCACCATGGCTCCAAACTGCTGAGGTAGCCCTCTACCCCATTACATTTTTATACGCTTCTGTTTTCTGTATAGAAACAAGGGTAACGGAATCATGCAGCTCTGAAGTCCTAAACCAGGCCAAATTATTTGTTTTGAACGGTCACAGCTGTGAAGTTAGCAGAGCTCTGCTGCAGTTCTGGGCTCCCCAGTTCAAAAGAGACAGGAAAATACTGGAGAGAGTCCAACGGAGGGCTGTGAGGATGATTAAGGGGCTGGAACACGTCCCTTATGAGGAAAGGCTGAGAGCTCTGGAGCTGTTTAGTCTGGAGAAGAGAAGGCTGAGAAGGGAACTGATCAATATTTATAAATACCTAAAGGGTGGGTGCCAGGAAGATGGGACCAGTCTCTTTTCAGTGGTGCCCAGTAATAGGATGAGGGGCAATGGGCACAAACAAGAAGTTCCACCTAAACATCAGGAAAAGCTTCTTTACTGCGCGGGTGACAGAGCCCTGGAACATGCTGCCCAGAGAGGTTGTGGAATCTCCTTCTCTGGAGACTTTCAAAACCCACCTGGACACTTTCCTGCATGACCTGCCCTAGGTGAACCTGTTTTGGCAGGGGGGTTGGACGAGATGATCTCCAGAGGTCCCTTCCAACCCCTGCCATTCTGTGATTTTGTGATCACAGTAGCACAGAGCTGGGCTGACCATCATGATACAGAGGCCTACGCAAAGCCAAGTTATTAACGTCTAGCACTGGTGTTTCTGACCTCTGTGATTAAGCATGATGCTTCTTTTAGTAAGGTCTAAATGTTAAAGTTTCCTGGTAACATCCTGGTCTTGTTGACTTGCCTGCAGTTGGGATTCAGGACTGGTGTTTGTTGCACTTGACAGCCTTTATCTGCAGACTGGCGTCTTCCTAAGGTGGAAGAAACTTGAACTATTCCGTTATATAATGGAGAAGCAAATGCTTCTCCAGAAATTATGGTTTGTTTCCTGAGGGAGGGTGGGGGCACGGAGGCTGTTTCCTGAGCCACCATTGTTGCAGTCCTTGCAGACCCGCTTGTGCCTTTGCCATTCGCTAGCTGGGACATCCAATTAATTAGGCTGAACTTGTTTCCTTTTGTATCTCCCCATCCTGGGTTAATAGTTCAGAGGATGTGCATGAAAGACTGGAGTTCCTGGCACTGCAAACACACGCCTAGTTTTGTTCCAAAGACTTGTCTCACTGCCTGAAAGACCAAGATGCCGTCACACGACAGCTAAAGCAAAAATACTTGGATTTTTACATCAGTACTGTTACAAAGCACTCAGATTTTACTGCAGCAAAAATACTTCGATTCAAACACAAGGTCACGGAGTTTCATTTGAGCGTATTAGATTTTAATAGAAGTAGAACAGAAGGTAGCAGTTACAACAGCACCAGAGCCTGTCCTCATGCAGATGCCAGCCTCTCAAGCAGGTTTATGCCTGACGGAGTGCATCTGTTTTAGAGGAAGAGTGTGGAGCATCCCTCAAAGGGCAGCTGAGATAGAATCACAGAATCATTCAGGTTGGAAAAGATACACCCCCTCAGACCAAATATGAAACCAGAATTACCCTCATCCTTCTCTGCAGTATCAGTGTCTGAAGGGCATCTTCCCCTGCTTCACAAGAACAGAAAATCAGGGAAATCCTGTGTTCTCTTCCCAGATTTCTGCTGGAGCCCTGACATCTTGTGTAATGAAGTATAATGGTCCCAGCTTAATTTAAGGTAAACAGTATCTTATACTCCACCTTTGGCTGATTTCCTGAATGATCTTTCTTGTCCCACATGTTTGTTAGTGGCTTTCCCTACCGTATAACAAAAATACCAGGCCAGTGGTTTAGATTTCACGGAATCTGGAAAAATTTAGGTCACCAGTTCTGCAAACCAAAATGCATACGAGCAGTTCTTTGACTAAAGAGATCAGGATTAGTAATGAGACTCTTACGTCTTGTGAGCTCAACTTTACTCTGTATTTTAACTTACTGTAGTAGAACATAGTGAGCCTCTGAGTTACAGATTACTTTAGGAATGGCACAAATATGATTGTAACTGATTTCTGAATACATTAAGATACAGATTAGCAGGTTGAATGTCTTAAACCATTGAAGAGAAACGTTAGCGGTTAAAAACCTCTTCCAGGGATTTTGAAAATGTGGTGAGAAGCAAAGGACATCTGATTATACTAACATCTCGGAGAAGGCCTGGCCCTTCTATATAGCATTGCTCGGAAGGCTCTAGTCTTGATAAGGAAATTTCAGCAGCAGTTCTCATGTGGCAAGGAGAAGTGAAGACAGAATGGGCCTGGTGAAAATGCAGCTGCTGGTTTTACTCACACTATCTGCATTAAAAGCCTCTACACAGACTACGGGTGCTTGTAAGACCACCTTAACAATAGAGCCTCCCTTGCGGTATTTTCCAGGATGTGGTGTTTCAGTCTTATCATGAAACTACTAATGAAAAAGATACGTAAGCAAAAATGTTGTATTCTTCTCTGCTAGCATTAGCAGTAATAGTGTGAGTACGCTGCTAGTGAAAGAGAAGCAGGGTACAGTACGAGCTGGATTCTCTTCTTCCACACAGAGCGGCACAGTACGACTGCTGCCATCACGCTTTGTATCTGTGGGAGAATGAATGTCAAAATGAATGCTTGCAAATACAGTGAACTGTAAAGAATCTTGGGTGGAACTGTGACAGACCTTTCCACGGGGACTGGTAGCGCTTTCAAGGATCTTCATGGTTGGTGATTTTGGTTTAAGTCAGAAATTTTAACTGCTAAGCAGAACTATAAACAGGAATCTAACTCGCCATTTTTATAGAATCACAGAATGTTCTAGGCTGGAAGGGACCTCTAGAGGTCATCTGGTCCAACCTCCCTACACGAGCAGGACATCTCTACCTAGGTCAGGTTGCTCAGAGCCCCATCAAGCCTGACCTTGAATGACTCCAGGGATGGGGCCTCCACCACCTCTCTGGGCAGCCCATTCCAGTGATCTTCACTCTCATGTTAAAAAACTTTTTCCTAATATCCAACCTAAATCTCTCCTTTCCCAGCTTAAAACCATTCCTCCTTGTCCTATCGCTACAAACCCTTATAAATAGGTGGTCTCTTGCGTTTGTGAACAAGGTCTTCTGAGCCCCTGTAGTTGTACAGTAACCCCTCCTGAAATGGGTCTCTGCACAAATGAATTTCCCAAAAGCCCAAGTTGCTGAGAAGAACTGACTTCCTACAGTAACGAAGGATTTTCTGAACACTTGTGCCACGTGTATTTCTTACATTATCCTAAAGGGAACTAAAAATTGACCTCTCAGAAAGAGGGAGTCTGGAGCAATTACTTGCCCTTCGATAGTCTCTTTGAAACTTTGCTTTACAGAATTAAACCTTAGAGAGTCCTTCCCCTGTTTTTCCTCAAGGCTTGTAAAGTTTGATCACTGGCATGCTCTCTCTGTGGGCCAAACCTACTTTTATTTCTAAGAAAATGTTGAGCTCGCTGGAGCATATAACTTGCCATACTGCGTTATGTTCTTTTAGCCCAGTTGTGTGTCTCTAACTGCTGCCAATTCCCAACGCTTCTGAGAAGCTGCAAACCAAAACCAACCCAAACATACTTTCGACAGAATTGGGGTGATGGAGACTTCAGCCTCATCACTAACTTGTTTAAACTCTGGGTTTCAAGCTCGGGTTTTTTTTGTTTCTTTTAATACCTCTTACATAAATAACAAGAATATCCAGAAATGCAGTAATTCAAGACAAGACAACATTGCCCTCCATCTTAGACTCTTGCTGTGTGTTTTGACTTCCCTCACGTCCTGGAGCAGCGAGTTCCAGTCTGTTCTGTTCTTTAATGAAATGACAACACTGTTTCAAATATACAAGTTGTGAGCTACACGGTCTGCCTCCTCTTGTAGTCCAAGCCGAAGAGAATGAAAGCGCCCAAACCACATTCCCTGTTCTATTTTTATGTTTGCAAGCCTTTTGCTAGATCTTGACCCAGAACTTCTAGGGAATGTTTACTAAACAGTGACCTAAATAAAATCCCATTTACAAACAGCTTAACAAAACAGAAACGAGGAAAGTAAGGGAAGTGGGACAGCAGCTACTCTTCCCCTAAAGGACAGTAGGTGTAATTTAGAGTTGTCCTCTCATTTCTGAGGGCAAGTGGCAGCTGCTCACGTCCTTAGGTAGCACTTTATTCCTTGGTAGTTCGTGTCAATTCCAGCGGAGTGACCTGCCTCAGATGAGGCTGCTGCACGCGGAGGTGTCACCGTGTAATTTGGGTTAGTTTCTCCTAGTCACCTGCAGTCCTTTCCTACAGACCACCCCGCGGGCTGTTTCTTTTTTGTCAGTCACTCATGAGTGATCTTGTGCTTTTTCATAGATCATCTATACCAACAATCCTCATTGCCCCAGGAAGATTGTTTCTTACAGAGCTTTCTGTTCCCCTTCTGGTGGCTGATGCAACCCCAGGCTGAAAGGGAGGTTTTCGATTAGGATGACTGCTGGCCCCGCAGCACATTTACGCTGAGTTAGTTTGCCCCAGCTTTTCACACGTTACTGCAATCACATCCCATGGATCAAATTATGCCATGCTTTTTCTCAGTGGCTGACTTGTTAACAGAAATACAACAAAGCATAAACTTCCAACAGAAGGTTTCAGGCCTGCCCACTTCTGTTCAGCTCCTTCTCTATGCGCAAGATGCCAACAGAGCACTCGCTCCCTCTTGGTTTCCCATTCCTCTACAGTGCTCAGGAAAGGACTCTTGGGTTTTTCCTCTTTCTCCTAAGCCTCAGGCTTGCATATTTGAATCTTTTCTTATTTATTTCATTTCTTAGGCAAAACGTTCCGGTTCGGCTAGAGGCCTTTTTTTCCCACACACTTTCAGCGTCTCCAAACGGCTCCTAATTCTGTAGTCTTTTAGGCTGCAAACAATCAGAGCTGTTCACAGATTTCAGCTGAGGTTGTACGCACCTATGTGAATCTGAAACATTTTGTTGACCACAGCCACACGCTGCACTGCCTACACGGTCTTTGTCTGGGAACAACAGTAACATACCCTGTGCAAGATTCATTCTTTACCTTCTCTACCTCGCACAAAATGCATTTGCTGTTACGCTCCCTGTGCCACCAACACTGATTAAATTCCCTCAGTCTTTTGTAGATTGGCAACAGAAATGAAGTTTGCAGGGCTCAGCTGAAGCCATGAGGAAAACAGCTCTCAACTGTACTTACATTATAGGAAATGATACGAAGAAGCAATAAAGGGCAGATCTTTCAGCTACCAAACCTCCATTTCCACGCAGAGCCTCAGCGGTTTTGACAGGCTCCACGCAGAAGAAACTCCCTATAGATAGAAGACCATGAGCAATCAGCAGGGCAACCAGAGTAACTCTCCTCTTGATACATTATGTGGGAGCAAGGAATGTATCTTGTTTAAAAGAGACAAAAAATGACCAAACCAGAGGTCTTAGCAGGACAAATGCTTCAGCTCATCTAATTAAACTCAGAAGATGAACATCTGAACTTCAGAGACACATGCAGATGCAGGTGTAGGTAGCACACCGACTACTGCAGGCACTAGGTTGACAGATGTTTAAAATACTCCCAGAATTCATAGAATCACTTAGCTTGGAAAAGACCTCCAGGGTCATCAAATCCAACCTTCATCCAACATCTCCCTGACCCCTACACCATGTCTTGAAGTGCCACATCTACCTGTTGTTTGCTCACCTCGAGGGACAGTGACTCCACCACTTCCCTAGGCAGCTTGTTCCAGTGCCTAACCACTCTCTCAGTAAAGAACTTCTTCCTGATATCCAACCTAAACCTCCCCTGGCAAAACTTGAGGCCATTTCGTCTTGTCCTGTCATTAGTTACTTGGGAGAAGAGACCA
>VZZY01010145.1:116133-130578 GCA_013400335.1 Eurystomus gularis | reverse complement strand
GGCTGCGCCCCGCAGCCCCCGCTGCATTATTCATGTCCCCCAGCGCCGCGGCTCTCGAGGTTACCGTAGACATGTGGCAGCCGGGGCGGCCAGCTGACTGCGGCGGTGGGGAAGAATAAGAAGGAATGGCTTCATAAACAAGTGCTGGGAAGCATCTGTTGCTGTCTATTGTTTTCGACAAATGCACGTTTTTAGAGTCCTTAAGTACTGACCGACGTAATGGGCGCAGCGGCCCTGAATGAGCCTTTGTGCGTTGGGTTTTTTTTTTTTGAATGGGTTAATGTTCGGTGTAGGAGTCGTGGGCACTTGTAATTAACCTTGCCGCTTAAAGTCTAGCGCAAATGAGGAGGTTTAGTTTCAACTTTGTGGAATTTATTTATCTTTGGTCGGTTTTCTTAATTCGAACGTGAAAAAAAAAAAAAAAAATCCCAACAAAACCTCTTTGGACTCCGTGCCAACACAACTAATCACATCAGTTGTAAGGTGCTATTAAGCTGTCTTTTCCAGTCTGTGTAACACCGTAGACAAGTATTTCACATTCCTCTTTCTGGTGCAGGCTTTTAAAAAGGTATATATATATATATTTTAAACTGAGTTATGGCCGTTGCAGTTCTGAGTTTTAATTAATTCTGCTTTCGTGACTGGTTTGTGTCAGGCCTCGGATATTTCTCTGCATCTTACTCTGTTTTGTTTTCACCAGGGATGCTTGTTATCGTGCTTATGTCACGCAAGTGTTTTGAGGGCGCATCTGCCTGCGTAGCACTTGACAGAAGATTGTAGAAATTCAGAAGGTTGTGGAAAATACCATTTTTGCTGTAAGCTTTTACGTAGCGCATTGACACGATGCTGCTGGGCAATGTGTGTTGCAAGGGAAGACGTGGAGTTCGTACACGGTAACATTATGGCTACTGCCCTTTTTTGATCATTAAGATAAGAGACAAGTGGTAACTCTTCACTGGACTGTAAGACTTACCTCTGTTGATCTGTTGATTTGGCATGAGAGGGGCTGTAAGGAAAATAAACTGCAAGGCGGTGCGGTGTTCCCAGATAAGCAACCTCCCAGCAAATGGCAATTGCAAGGCAGTGGCGCGTTTCCAAGCTTTGTGCCAAAGTGACACAGCTCTTCTGTGGCTTTGGGAGACTAAAGAGCAAAAGTACAACAAACAGCTTTAGAAAACACATGGCGGATGACACGGTAGGATGTGTTTGGAGCTGTCCAGAGAGTCTTCCTTGAGTGCTGACTGAGAGAAAAGGTGTAAAAGTGTTTGTAGAGATGACAAAGTTCTGGTCTGACTATTTCTGCTATTGCAGGAGAGAGCATTGCAGGGCTTAATAATAGAACTGCTAGAAGAAAGTTGATTCACAGCAAATTAGGTGAAGCTATGAAGAGAGAAAGTATGGATCCACCTACAAGGTGCAAAATTAGAGGGGTAAGAACCGTAGAGTTTATGATATTAGAAGGTGGTTCCTGGCAAAGAAATTACTTTAGCTGTTGCCAGGATAGTTATATGGCCTTTCTGCTTCAGCAGTCTTGCTCTGCTTTTTGGGAAGGGGTATTTCTATTGTCAGAGGCAAAGAGGGAGGTTGTTTAAGGTATCCCTTCTTTCTCTTGGCTGTGTGAAATACATCAAAGCTGTCCTACCACTTTGTATTGCATTAGGAGTCTGTGGGAGTAGAGGAAAGGGAGGATTTTCAAGTCTGTAAATGTAAACAAAGCTTTATACAAACTTCTGAAGAAAATCTTGTTTGTTGAAAGATACGGAGCCATTAAAGCAGCATGCAGAGTATCTTGTCTGCTCGGCAAGTTAAGAAACCTAGGTAAACTTTTACCACCACCTTTACCAGTAGGCTAATTCGTAGCTGTGCTTTGAATTTTAAAAACTTTTTCTGCTTTAGACATTTATTAATCACTCCATGAAATGAAACCTTCGAGTCACGTAGTACAAGGAAGAACAAATATTACATTAGCCTAAAAAGGGAATTGTTAATCTTTACACTAGAACATTTTGATTTAAGAACTTTAGCTGGTGTATATGGAGACTGATGCAAGTGTCCAGTTATGTTCATAAGTTTATTTTATGGAACTAGTTCTAAGAGACTTAACAGCATAATGCAGAAAATAATACCTGGTTATGAAATGGGATATATCTTGGATTTCAGTTATGTCATAATTCTGTGTGTTTTTAGAGAAAGGTCTATTTCACTTTGAAACAACAGAGCACCTGCATCAGTCACGCTTCTTAATTTCCATTTTTGCTTGTGTATCAGAAGTACAGGAGAAGACTGGCCGTCCTCTCATTGTAGGACTCTTCAAAATCTTAGTGTTATTTCAAATAGTGCAGTTGTGGATACTTTGAAGCTAAAAGTTGAAGTTAAAGTTACTGTACTTTAATTATATGTAAGTTGTATAGCACATCTATAGCACAGCAATTCTGTAACTTATGAAACTGCCATTATGACATGAATATTCTTTGGCTGGTCGGCATTGCTTTGTGTTTAACTAGCGTGGTGGCATCTGCCAAGTTTTCGTTGGTACTTCTGAAGTTCTCAGGAAGTCCAGTTTAGAAGCAGCACTGCACTCTTCAAAACAGATGTAACTATAAATGCATTTAATGCATAACAATTCTACTGCTTATATTGCAGTTATTTTTCAGAGAGACAGCATGCCTATCTCAAGTATTTCGGGGAAGAGAGGATTGGGGGAAATTGTGGTTTTAAGAGAGTAAAGACACAGTACTCAAGTATATAAAACTGTCTGTAATCTCTGGCACTGGTCAGGTCTCCATTACTACTTGTTAGTTATAGAATCCAGCTCTTTATTTTTCTTACTTTCTTTTTTTCGTGATACATTGGCTTGGTCCCCGCCTTGGTTTGCTTACATCACAGTTGTGTAGACCTCTCTGTCTGAAAAGGATGCATGCAGAAGGACAGTGTGTGGCGCAAGAACTTCTTTACTGGGTTGCAGCAGGTGTGTCACCGGGGAGCTGGTGGTGTGGAAGATGATTGCCCTGCAGGCATTCACAGGCTGCCTTGGAGTAGAGAGGCGGTTTTGTAGGAAGCTGAGACCAGTTAGTCAGGTACAGTGGCCTCTAAGTTGCCTGTTGCTGCCTCCCCAAAGATCTAAAACTTCTAGGTGTCACCAAAAATGGGATGGTATAAAACCTTGAAAAGAAGAAGTGTATTAATTTTAAATAAGTTACTGCAAATAAATGAGAAGTTATATTGCTGTGGCTGAAGCTCGGTGGTCTCTGACGTCTGTATGTAGGAAGAGAGATGATGAACCTCCAGCTGGAGTTCAGGAGGCACAGCGCTGAAGACACTGCTTCTGAGAGAAGGTCCTAAACTGTCATGTAGGCATCCTGCTTTTGAAGGTCGGTTCTCTGCCAACCAGGCGTCCCGCTCAAGCGTTTCGCCTCCTGTCCCATCCTCACCTGACCTCAGACCCGTGGCTGTGTGTATGAATGTTTCTTTTGAAAACAGCTGCTGCATAAGTTATTTGACAGCATTTTGGCATCGAGCATTTTATACACCATCATTTCCCAAAGAAAGCTTTCTTTGTAATCTTTCAACAATTGCTTTATTTGTTGGCTTCTGTGGCATAACTGGAAACATGGATGATACTGATTTTAAAAATTCGAACTGCCTTGCAGTGAAATGAATTGAACTCACGGCTCTTCGTTTCGAGAGAATTCTGTCACGGAAAAGAGACACCTTTGGGAACTGAAATGCCAAAGTGATGAGCCTTATGGCTAGTAGGTCACAAGCTGGTTTCAGAATGCAGGAAGCGACAGGGCTATAATTCCCAGTCCCAGCTGACTGTTTAGTTATTTTTCCTCTTTTTGTAATGTTATTTCACGAGGGTTAAGATAAAAGGAACTATAATTTAATTATTTCAAAGAGAAATCTAGTAAAAAATAAGATTGCATCCACTAAACATGGATTTATTGGAAATGCATAAGTAGCAGAAGTGAACTCCCACTCCAGTAACAATAATGGAAATGCACAATATTTTGCCTGGCAGTGATTTCTGGTTTCTTTTGGCCAAATATTTTCCTTATGTTTGTTTTGGTTTTAATGTTAGCTGATGCCAATAATTGGGAAAGATAGGGTGTTATCTTTCTATTCAGTGCTTACTCGATTTCAATTTTTGCATGGTTATAAGATCTGTGAGCTTACTGATTTTTATTTTTTTTTTTAATATATATATATACATATAATAGTTGCAAGGCTTTTGTGTGAATATATTGTTTTGAAATTGCATAGCATTTTGAGTATGAAAGCATATAGGCACAGGCTGATTTTTGCATTATAAAGTGGAAAAAATGGACCATAAATTTAGGTTACACACCCTATCAGTTGATTTTTTTCGTAGAATATGATACAAGGTCTTTATGATCTGAAGAATAAACAAGAGCAGAGTTGGCTCTAAATTTCTTCCTTTTTAAAAATCAGTGATAGATTTTTTATTTTTCTTTTACTGTAGTAAAAGATATTACAGCAAGTTTCAACAAAAAATGCTTGGGCTATTGTTTGTTTTGCATAGACATTTCTTTTTCCTGTTACTTGTGGTAATTTATCAGGCCCACAAGATCTGTGGGACTGACAGTGAGACTTCATTTTTGTTGAGCTTTGCACAAGAGGATTCTTTTAGCTCGTTGCTTTGTTTTATTGCATGCTAATAACAAATAAAATTTCTGATTTAAAAAATTACCTTAAGGTTTTAAAATAGGTTTTCAAGTCGGTAATTTAGGGTTGGTTGAGAATAGTTTAACAGAATGCTTGGGTAAAACCCAAGCAAAAAGCAGGGACATGTTTATGGAAGAATTTGCGATGATAAAATGTGTGAGGGTATGACAGTGACCTAGTGATAGACGTGGTCTCTCTTAGGAAGATCTCAGAAAGTAATTAGTCGATAATGCACATTTCAGCCTTGTGCCATACGCTCTCATTTGTCTCCTGGAGACTGGGCTTACTTCTCAGTCACCTTATCATACCCCTTTCAACGCTAATATAACTATTGGCACAGAAAAATAGTTGTGCCACTTTCTATTCCTACTAGTACCGCTGAGTTGGCATGCTTCTAAAATGGTGGATGAGAAGCTAATTTAGCTTTTGCATCGTTAAGTAGCTGAGTTTGACTCTAGGCCTCCCATCTGCCTTTAGTTTCACAAGCAGTGAGCCTCTACTGCCAAAAACGTGAACGTGGGGATCACTACAGCTTGGGATCCTGCTCGCTCTTGGTAGAAACGGGAGCCAAGCTTTTGCTGCTCTTTACTCCTCTTGAATTTTTCTGAGGAGGACATTAGGGCATGGGGGGCACAGAGGGGACAATCTCTTCTGTGAACTGGAAATGTGCTGTTGAATTGTACCAAATTTGGGTGTTGTAAGCACCCAAAGAAACTTGGTTTTTTTTGTGAATGCTTTTTTTTGGCTTAAAAAAAGGGGGGGAGATGAAAAAGTGTATTCGTGGTTAATACATTGAACAATACTGTAGAATATCTTCTGTAATAATAATAATAAAAAAAATCTACTGGAACATAATGGTCTTTATGCTAGGCAAACATAGTATTATACTTTTGTAGTTGTGCTACATTAATTATAATGAATATAACTGAAATAGAGTGTTTTAATTGTTTCAGGCTCATTTTTCATTACACAAAATTTGCTTCGTGTCTGCATTGTACTGTTATTAGGTCTCTCTTTCTGTAATCTTTGGTCTTAACATTCATTTTTCTTTACCAGCCAACAACATTGATGCTTCTTAAATTCTGTTTTTGTCCTTTATCATTTTTTTTTTATCCAGTCTCTTTTCAAACATACCTCCACATACTAGAAAAAGAAATAAAAATGAAATGCTGGTGCACCTTAGGTTGCTGTGCAACTGTTTCTAATATTTACTGTATTTTTTTTTTATTGTCAAGCATCAAGGAATGCTTGACTTCTTTTGCAAGTATATAGGACAATACTTTGTTTGCATTTTTCTTTATGAATGAGAAGTCGTCTATACAAAAGTTTGCTTTGGATAAATGAATTACTCTAAATGCTTTATTTTTTTCCTTATGTCTTTTTTTTTAAGCACTTCAGAAAATTTTATTCATCTAGTGCAGTCATGGAGTTATAATACAAAAATCTTGGATTATTCTGAGTAGTATCTCACTTTCATTTTTCTTAGTATAAATGTAATTCCCATTAATCTTATTTTTGAAGAGGATGCCTCTTGATTCTCTTGGCAGCAGGACTGATTAGTGGAAGTAAGCACTTCAAGTGTGTGTGAGTAGGTTACTAGCTGCTTATTATTTCAGAGTTAGAATGAGTTGGAAAGGAGGCAGGATGCTGTCTACCAGTAACATTGCAAGAATGTTTTCTTCAAGGCATAAAAACCTTTTTGGAACGGAACACAAGAGTGAATACTTTCATTACCACCTAGACATAACTTAGAACCTTTCTGCTTTATAAAACTAAAAAGCTCTGTTTTAAGCAGAGCAGATTTTCTTCCTTTCTTTTGCTGTGATGTTGTACTTCCATTTCTCTTCATTTGGAAAAAAAAATACCCCTATGATTCCTTCACTGAGAGAAACGGATGCTTTTATAGGCATGAAATGGTTTTGATGCTTTAAAATAACGATAGGTTTTTTCTTTGTTTTCATAATGTTTCAAGTTGGACTAGAGTTGACAGATTAAATTGTAGCTTTGGAGTTCCTTGTACAAATTTCACTTCCTTGTAAATAATGTTAAAGGTTTTTAGTACTAGAAGATGTCTGGTATCAAAAGTTTTAAAAAGAAATTTTAGCATTTGGGGAGCTGTTGTCTCTTTATTCTAACGTAAGCGGATTAATCTATAAAAACTAGAAGGGAGGTTACTACTCAGAGACCTGTAGATTCTGGTACTGGCTAACTTAGTTGCTTTTGATTTGTTCTCTACCAAAAAATGTATTTTGTACATGAAAAGCACTTGCTTACCTGCTTTGGAATTTTTACTATTTGCTGTGATCTACATGAACTCTTCAAATTTTGTTTTTAACAGAAGGGGACAAAGTTTGTAGAAGACTGAAGTGGACAAGACACTAAAGAAAACCAGAAAAATGCCGAAACCAGTAAGTAGCTTTTTCGTACTCATCTAAAATCTAACAGGATTTTCACGTTGTAGAGTGATGAGCTTATAATAGCTCTAATTGTTTTGAGTCTTCCTTTCTAAATTTCATAAGATCTATTAACGTACAATTGGACTTGATATAGTTTAATACCGACATGGGAAAAAAGATCAAGAAAGCTCCGTGCTGCAGGGAGCGTACTTGGGGGCAATACTTATAAAGCACAATGAACTTAGAGACCCTTTGGCTGGCAGGAGGAAAAACTTTTCAGGAATTGCTGAGTTTGAGATGAGATGGTGTACGGTGGTTGATGGAGACATCATTTGAACCTGCCTCAGTGTTTACGAGAATCAGTGGAAGGATTTGCTGCAGGATTTGGCAGTGGAAGACAGAACATGTGTAAAGTGTCAGCTGTGATAGCAGCAGCGCTAAGGTAGGTAGTAGCTTTACCATGGTAGAGGCTATAGCCTAGAAGGGAAGCGTTGAAAAAAGGGAACAAGTGATGTTTGTGGCCTTCTATTCATCGCACTTTAGCTAAGGGTTCACCACTTTCTATCCAGGGGAAAAAGAAATCTCCAACGTATGTTTTGACAATAGTTCCAAAATTCTTTGACAATAAGAGATAGTTATTTAGCTGCTTGATTCTTTTGCCGTTGATGTAATATTGGTTGTTTTAGGATTTCACCTGCCATGTGTTAAATGACTTTTGGTTGTCTCTTCCCCTTGTTTCCAGTGAGGAAAGCGTTCAGAAATGAAACCAAATTGCAAGGGGAGATTTTATTTCTGTTCAACTTGATTGGTTGATGTACTAGCCTTCAGGCTTTCTTTGTTTACTGATGTTTCAGTGAGGTAGTAGATCAGGAGCAGGGCAGATCTATTCCTAGGAATAAATATGTCTGTGTACACATATACAGAGATGTATAAAAGGTTCTTGCTATTAACCAGAAATTACCAGTGGAAATAGCCTGTATTTCATGCCAGTATTTGGACCTGGTACAGCTTTATGAATACGTGATCATGGGACTGCCCAAGGGCTAGAATTTCTGTCCTGAGCTTTGCTGTCAGTCTACTGACCAACTGGCCATACCATATTGTTTCCATAATTTCTACTTCTCCCACCTGTGGACTGGGAGCAATATCTTAGCACTTTCTGTAGTTGGAAGTAGTTATTTGTATGTTGTCCCCTTCTTGCAGAAAGCTGCACTAAGGACAGGAAAATTAATTAGCAGCATACTGTTTTCTGGCCGTTTGAGTCCTGCCTCTGAGAATTGAGTAGTGCCTTTGACAGAGCTTCTTAACTGGAAAACTGTATTTTAAGAATAAGGCAAAAAGTCACTGTGAGCTCACGTGATTCCTGAGGCCCCCAACTCCACGCAGCTCCAGAGCAGTGAAGTCACAGATGCAGGACTAGAAAATAAAGGCAGCCTGAGTGAGGTTCCTGCTTTTTACTGGGGTTGAAACCATGACATTTAGGCAGACAGGGTTCCCTCCATTTTAAAGACCTGAGAAAATGGTAGGAAATACAGTTCTAGAGTTGTTCACAAGAAAAGCAATATTCTTGGAACAGAGGAGATTGCAGAGGTGTTGGAAGAGCTCACGATCCACCCTAGGAATGGAAATTAACTACCAGAACTTAGGAAAGAAGCTGGACTCACGCCAAAGATGAGACTGTTTTTTCTTTCCTTTTTTCAGGGCTTTATATAAAGAGCTCTAAGTTGGGATGTTCTCATACGTCTCCTGACTATGTAGGTGCAAGTGAGATCTTAGAAGGAAACAAAGAGAACGGAGCCATTAAGAATTGAAATTAAAATTACGTTTCTCAAAAAATAGCATATGGATTTCTTCCTGTAAGCTACAGGTTGCTGTAATTATAACTGATAATCAGTGAATGAAAAAGTAGTGCGCATGCCAAAGGTTGAGTAGTTTTACCTGTAAAAATCAAACCTCAGATTTTGCTTCTTAAATGGTAGATCGCTTCGGAGCGTGGCCCCCCCACCCCTGTTTTTCCCCTCTCCTCCTCTGGAGACTGTAAGAGCCTTGTCAGTGGTTATGTTTAATGAATCCAACATTGTTCTTTGAAGAGCTGTGCTATTCTACTAGGGTTTGATACTACTGGACTATAGAAGGGCTCTTGCTCCGGACGTTCACTGTAGCTCTTCCCAGTTGTCTTTAAAAACAATCCACAGTAATGAAATGTACTTCTCATCCGGAAACTATTTGTGCTTCAACCTCTTGTTCTTTATTTGTGACAGCTGTTGCACGAAGTGTTGTCAGTGTTCCATAGTTTTATTAGGTCTTTTAGCTTGAAACCTAATGAAATAATCATGGGTAAGAACTAAGAAAACCCAGTTGACATAACTGGTGACAATTTGGACAGTGTTATTTTATAGCTGTTTTCTCTGTGTTACTGTGACCTATTTAGGCATTTATTTTTTTTTTCCCCCAGATTCTGCTGTAATGATCCAATTGATAGTTTTCAGAAAATCTGGTCAACTTGTAAATATGTGAACCTGTGTAGTACAACTCTAAATTCTCTCCGTGTGTTTGGTATTATTTTTTATAGTTATGCATAACAAATAATTAAACTCTAGATTGGTTTAAACAAAATCAGCAAACCCTAAATCACAGAAAAAACTATGGAATAGATTTCAGTTTCACTGTTTGCTTTCACATTAAGAAGTTACACAGTATTCCACACAAAATTAAGTAAATAAGACCAGTAAAGGGTCTTGGCATAATTGATTTTTAAAGCAAAGATTTTTTCCCGGCCTCAGTCTGAAATAAAGTTCATGCTACTGTGAATGATCTTCTTATAGCTGGTAGTAAAAGATCATTGTTATTAAGTGTTTGGGATATTTTTTTCTCACTAGGTTAAATAGCTTGAGTGAAAAGGCTGTTTTGAAAGGATAAAAATTACTTTAGTTATAAGATATTAAGGTAATGTGTCTAAAAAATATACATTATTGAAACACTTTCTTGTTTGTTTCAGTACAAAAGTATTTGTTCTCTTTGGCAGTGTTTGTAACAAAGTGGCTTTCCATTCTTTCAAGCTGTTCACTCAGCATCTTCTCTACTTGTAAAGCAAAATAGTTCTGAGACTTAATATTCTCAGTTCTGCCTAGCAGTGCAAAATTAAGCTTCATGTGGCTTCTGTTGTGATCCATCTAAAAAAAAAAGGTGACTTTAATTAAGTCTTTGCTGCTGTAATCAAAATTGGAGCTGTTAATAGGGCTGGTTTCGGTGTGCTTAGTTCTCTGAGGAAGAGAATATTTGTTCAATCTTATTTTCAGTGCTTTCTTCCTAAAACACCAGATACAAAATGTTTCTCAACTGTATGCCATTCTCCCAGATCTTCACTAAAAATAGAAACATAGAAACTAAAATTAGACACCATTAGTTACATAACTGTTAATCATTTCATGGGCTAAGAAGATTAGCTTTAATTGACTGAAATATTAGTTGTGTTTGTAGGGTGTAAGGGGAGTTAAAATCGTCAGCAGTTTTTGCTTGTAGTTTGCAGCATTTTTGTACAAGACTGCAAGACATGAAAGACAAAGCATTAGGCTGTGTAGTAGATAGGGTAGATGTCAATAAGATTAACAAATAATTATTTTCTTAGTCTTCTTCAACATTTTAATTGTCTATTCAAGATGAGTAGATACCAGATTCTGGAATAATGGATTTTAAAAATGTGAATTAATATTTACAAGGGCAAGTTAATTTCTGTAAAGTGGTTGAATTGAAATAGCGTATAGATTAACTTTTGACTAGAGTTGTTTTACAGGAAAATCTTTGAGATGTGTAATGCGGTATTTAAGTTATGGCTTGAGTATATGAGTTATTTCTGCAGCGTAAATAACTGATGTTAGTTTGGAGGACTGCTTTCTTTAGATTTCTCTGTTAGTAAAGTCTGTTTGCCATTATTCTGTAGCTTTCTGTTCCAAATGTTGTTTAATCCTTACCTTTTAACCTTATTTTCTTCATTCATTTTAATCTTGCATCTCTTCCTGTGTCTGCTTTGAGGTTGAGGAGCGCGCTCCGTATATTTGCACAGTGCCCAAAGCAGTGGGACCAATGTGCTGCTGCTGCTTAGCACAATCTGAAACACAAACTCGATATAGTAACCAGCTGCACTAGCGTGAAGGAAATTCTGGAAAAAACTTCTTTTTATTCTAGGCAGTTTTCTTCAGAATTGCACTGGTGTCTGCGTAATTCATAGTGCACTTATTAAAACAAAGCGAAACCACTGGAAATTTTTTTTTCAGGCAATTTTAAATTACTTTCTTACTAAATATTGGTACCTACTCAGTTTTGGGCTTCCTGATGAAAGCTGAAGTGCCATGATTCATATCTGTGAAAGATGGCTGAAGGACAGTGATGGGAAGTACTAGACTATTAAGCTAGCAGTCAGGTTCTGTCCATACTCGATGGACTGTGTCTGCGTTTGAGGAGAGATCCAAAGGTTAATGTGGTGACTGTGTAATATCACATTAAATTGTGGAGGGCTGAAGTCAAGATACTGCAAGGTAGTGTAGAAATATTTTTTTCAAGTCCTTAAAGCAGTGAAAGAATACAACAAACATAGAATTCCAGTATGAAATATGTGCACAAGGATGTTTATTGTTCCGAGTATGTCCTTTGACTATACTCTTTATTGGTTTGAATAAATCATTTCACAGATAAATCGCTTTAGATTGTTTGATAGAGATACTATTTTGTGAGCTGTGGCAAATGTCCTCATAACCCATTAGCAACATTTGCTGTCAACATCAGTTGCTCCCTTCACAAAGAATAGTCAACGTGTGTGTGTGTACATGTTCTTCCCTTTCCCTTCCCCGTCTCTCAGACCAGGACATGGGTTTTAATCATTCTGGAGCAAGTCTGGTAAAATACAGATAAACCTAGACTGCTAGTTCTGATGCCAAGGACCTAGACAAGCTTGAGAAATGGACCCATGTGAACTTCATGAGGTTCAACAAGGCCAAGGGCAAGGTCCTGCACCTGGGTCAGGGCAATCCATAGCATCAACAAGCTGGGGGATGAAGCGATTGAGAGCAGCCCTGGGGAGAAAGACTTGGGGGTACTGGTGGATGAAAAGCTGGACATGAGCCAGCAACATGTGCTCGCAGCCCAGACAGCCAACCACATCCTGGGCTGCATCAAGAGAAGCGTGGCCAGCAGGGCGAGGGAGGTGATTCTGCCCCTCTACTCCACTCTGGTGAGACCTCACCTGGAGTACTGCATCCAGCTCTGGAGCCCCCATGGTAAGAAAGATATGGACCTGTTGGAGAAGATCCAGAGAAGGACCATGAAGATGATCAGTGGGCTGGAACACCTCTCCTGTGAAGACAGGGTTGGGGTTGTTTAGCCTGGAGAAGAGAAGGTTCTGGGGATACCTTACTGTGGCCTTTCAGTACTTAAAGAGGGCTTATAAGAAGGATGAGGTCAAACATTTTAGCAGGGCCTGTTGCGATAGGACAAAGGGTGATGATTTTGACCTAAGAGAGGGTAGATTCAGATGCAAGGAAGAAACTTCTCATGATAGTAGTGAAACACTGGCACAGGTTGCCCAGAGAGGTGGTGGATGCCCTATTCCTGGAAAGAGTCGAGGTCAGGTTGGACCGGGCTCTGAGCAACCTGTGCTAGTCGAAGAAGTCCCTGTTCCTTTCAGGGGGTTGGACTAGACGACCCTTAAAGGGCCCTTCCAACCCAAACCACTCTGATTCTCTAAGGTGAAGAAGGTAACTGTCACAGTGCAAAGGTTTAAAGCATTATTATTTGGGAAAAGTGTATTACAAATAGATTGAAAATATGTACCCAGATATTGGGGCAAAGCAGTTGTGTTGGAAATAAGGAAAAATTATCCTTTTTTTGGTAGCAATACTTTCAAATGTTTGATCCTTTTATGACGAAAGGCTTCTGTCCCTGGCCACTTTTTTATATTGTTCGGTATAGGCAAATGAGCCGAGCAAAATAGTCACTTTAAGAGCTGTGAGGGAGGTATCGCTATTCTAAGCAGAGATTTGGTGCTCTGAAATAGAGCTTTGCAGCAATAATTTCCTAAATGTCCAGCAGACTTTTTTTCTATGCTATGCTAAACTTTGCTGTGGTCTTTATACCCTCCTACAGCAGCTTTGTTTATAAAATGCACTCTTAAAGGTCGCTGGCTGAAAAAAATCTCCATACTAAGCATTTTCCTCTTCTTAGAACTTAAAAAAAAATTACAATAACATATTAACCTGCCCTTTTATCTCTTCCATTATGGCCTTTTAAATATAGCCTATGCTTGGCTTATGTAATTTAACATATAGTTGCATAAAGGCAATATATTTGGGGTGAAATTCTTCCAGAAAGAGACAAACGCTAAAGGTGTTCATATTTTGCCTATGGGTTGTGGGGTTGTTTTTAAATGCCACTTTCTTCCCAGCGGAAGCTTCTTGTCCTGCCTTTACTGGATGAATGTCAGCGTAGCCATATATCTGAAGTGGGAGCTGCTAAGCTGCCTTTTAAAACTGTGTGTAGCTCCATGGGTTGGGTGTTGGAAGCTTTGGAGGTTTTTTTGGTTGGTTGTTGGGGTTTTTTTTGGTTGGCGGTTGGTTTTTTTGTTTGTTTTTACTGTCTACATTGCGGTGGCCTAAGTCAGTGATTTCTGGTGTTGGCTGTAAGAGGGCTGGTCTGGGAGTGCTGTATTGCTGGCGGTCAATTCTGGCTGTCACTGTGGAGCTGCTGTTCAGATACGACGTTGCCTGTCTTTGGAGGAGGAGGAGAAGATCTCTCACCGCATCGGCCTTGCCAGAGGATTCACAAAGTCTTAAGTTATCCGGTTACTAAGCCTACAATAGCATTTTTAAGTATTTCCCAGAGTGACCACTTTGATATTTTAGTATTTAATATTTGCACAGAGATCTGTAGGTCGGTAATAAGTGGCGTAAATTGTTAAATTGTGGCACCAAACTCAGTGTTCATGTATGGCCGCTTTTTAACCTTAAAAACAAAAAGGCTGTTTGCTCAGGCATTCTCCTGTGAACTGTGGAACCACCTAGAGAGTTTCTTGATTAGTTTAGCAGAGTAGGATCCCTAGAAGACATCTGCTCAGAGTTCAGTCAGAATTACATATGAATATGCCACAGGGGACTTGCTGCAGCTCTTACCCTGAGCCGGTGCGCAGCAGAATGGAATTTATCTCATGACTGAGCAGCTGAATTGTCAAAGTCTTGTCTAGTGCTTTGGCATAATTTTGGAAACTTGAAGGAAGATGTGTAATCCTGGTGAGAGCAAGAGTGAAAAGCAGGCATTAGTTGGGTCCTGTGGTATGAGTAGTGTTAGCCTTCCAACACTGGATGCCGGAGACAGA
>VZZY01010145.1:77274-115899 GCA_013400335.1 Eurystomus gularis | reverse complement strand
CAGTTCCCTCAGCCGCTCTTCACAGGACATGCTCTCCAGACCTTTCACCAGCTTCGTTGCCCTTCTCTGCACCTGCTCCAGCACCTCAATGTCCTTCTTGTCCTGTGGTGACCGAAACTGGACACAGTGCTCAAGGTGCGGTCTCACGAGTGCCGAGTCCAGGGGCACAATCACCTCCCTGCTCCTGCTGGTCTCACCGTTTCTGATCCAGGCCAGGATGCCGTTGGCCTTCTTGGCCACCTGGGCACACTGCTGGCTCATGTTCAGCCGGCTGTCCACCAGCACCCCCAGGTCCTTTTCCACCAGGCAGCTCTCCAGCCACTCCTCCCCAAGCCTGGAGCGTTGCTGGGGGTTGTTGTGACCCAAGTGCAGGACCCAGGACTTGGCTTTGTTAAACCTCATCCAACTGACCTCAGCCCATCGCTCCAGCCTGTCCAGATCCTCTGCAGAGCCTTCCTACCCTCAAGCAGATCGACACTTGTGCTTAATTTTGTGTCATCTGCAAATTTACTGAGGGTGCATTCGTACATGCACCTTCATACCTTCATACATGTCTCATCAGCACTGCAAGAGCTTCTTCCCGTTTCCATATTCACGTGGTAAAGTCGGTTCAGAGTAAGTATGTTTGGATTTGTCTGTCTTCATAATTTGTGGTTCAGATAATTTCCCCCTGTCACTGCTGTCACATTAGGAGTGTTGCCTCAAAGTTGCTGGGTACCCAACAGCAGATGACATGAGTGACAGTCCGTTGCTGAATTTACTGGGCTTTCTTTCTCTGCCTGCATTTTCTCAATTCCCTGCCTTACTCATAGTATGGAAACTTCCCCCGTGACTCTTCTTAATGCAGTTGAACAGCTTTATTTTACAGACAGTGCAGCTCACACCAGAGGTTTGATTTTGTTGAGAGCGTGCTGTGCAATTGAGGCTTGGATTAGACAAGTAAACCTTCAGGGTTTTGTCAAAAGTAACCCTATTTTCTGTGCCCAGAAATAACTGAAGATGTGGAACAATCTTCAATCCCTCTCCCTTTAGGAGGTGGTTCGGACGTTTGCACACCGACCGTGACAGTTGTAAAAGCCCAATATTTGTATGACAAAGTTCTTAAGTCAGTCTAAATGTTGCCAGAAGGAAAATGATCATGAGATGTTAGCTTTGTAAGTCTCTTCTTAAATAACTTGTATCATAAAAAGCGCCATTTTAACATGACTATAATTTAATTTGTGACTTCCTTAGAAGAACGGAAAGTGTAAATATTAATTAGCCATTGGGTGATCTGCTAATCAGGTGAAAGAAAAAGAAAATTGCTGAAGCTTTACGCATTACTGTAGTGAGTAGGTACTCCTCGTGTACTGGTATCTGTCGCAGATGTAGCGGCTGCGTCCTGGTGCAGCACTCAGCTTTTGAAGCTGTGACGTCCAGAAGTGAGCAGAATCTACAGACTGTGTCCAGTTTGCCTCTGTACTACATCTATTATTTTACCATTGGAGTATTTTAGCTCTTGTGAAGGATGTAGACCTTTGGGTAGTAATTCTTGCAGTTGTAGATGACGTTTGTTATAAGAATATTCCTGTAAGAAGTTTCTGCTGCAGCTCTTCAGAAGTCTGCTGCAATTAGATGAGCTTGCTGTGCTTTGTGGGTCTTCTGTGACACTTCTTGTTTTGGCAATGGTGCTTTTACGTAACAGAGTGCTTTGGCGTTTAATAAAGTTACATTTTAGCCTTGCTTGTAGCTGCCTTAAAGAAGGCTTAATTTTTAAAGTTGAAAAACTGCTTAAAGAAAAATGAACTTCATGGAATTAAGGGGCACCCCCCTGCCCTTAAACCAGTGCAGCTGGCAGTGAGTTAGACCTACCTTTTAAAAGGACTTGTTCTATGAGTTAGACCTACCATTTAAAATGACTTGTTCTATTAGAGACTATGCAATTTTTTTCCTCTCTAAATGGGCGGAGTGAGAGAATCTACAGAAAACACCTCTTTTCCCTCCTCCTGACACACACACTCTAATATTTTTTTTTTTTTGCAATAAAAAGTTTACTATCTTTTGCTCCAAAGGCTTCAGCTCTTATTCTTTATCAGTGTTTGCACACAAAAAAAGGTTTGCTACCCTCCTGTTATCTTGCTTGTTTGCAGGTCTGTAACCTAGAGGTCCTCAGGCTCCTGTGACTCATCTTGTGTATCCAACTCACGCCCAAAGTTATTTACCTTGGCACTAAAGAAAGGAGTGAACAAGCTTAATCTGTTGCATGGGAACAAACTTTTGTCCATTTTTTTTTCACACCATGTATCTCCCCTCTGCGTTCTGTCTTGTGGAGACTTTTCCAGACTCTCGCTTCTTCGAGTATTCCACCTGGTGGCAAAATTAGGGAAATAGTTCATGGAAATAGTTTACACAGGCGTAGATCGAGTGTTAAGAACCTGTAATACAAGTCCTAATTTATTCCTCTTCCATATTTTATACTTGAGAGATAAATTAGAATATATCTGTGTCTTAAGTAAGTTTAGTGTTTCTGGTTTTTGCATATATAGCAAAGTAGATCTGACCTTTAACACTTTATATTCCTGTTCACTCAAGATAAATACGGTGTGATACCCTGGCAGTAGGGCTGGAGAACCATTCTAACCATGGGGAGACAGTGCTGTACGTTTAGTACTTTGTTCTGTTTCATGAAAATTCTCACTTCTGTGTGTCCCAGTTGAAGAGACATTGGAGCAGATTGTTGTGCTTCTCCAAGTAAGGTAGGCTTCCAGATATCTTCTGGGCTATTTGACTGCTTGTTTTAGAACAAATAAAAACAAGGACTGTCAGGAGTCATTGGGGAAATGGTTCTCTGTTTCAGGAGAAGGAAGAAGTTCATTGACTGGTGGTGTTTTTTCAGTCTTGTAGTAAGGGAGTTTAATGGGATCAGTACTAATGGAGATAACGTCTATCCTTCCTCCTTGCATTGATGAAAAATCTGCTGGTAGTCTGTCCAGAGGTGTGCAAGCTCTAGTCCTGTGTGCTTAAGACTGCTGAACCTCTCAATTGTAGAATTGGAAGGGCAGGAGGCTGCTTGTCTCTTTGTATTGCCGACTATAAATACTTTAAAATCTGTATATCACGAGGAACTTTTGCACCTATTTGGGAAGCTCACGGAAAGATTGTGCCCAGTGGCTGAATATCCCAGTGTTCTTTGAGTGTTCAGTAGTCGTGTCAGTTATCCCATGAAACTGATTTTTAACTTTGTCCCCTGGTTTGACCCTCAACCCTAGTGTTAAATAGTATCCTAAATATACTTTCATACTAAATAAAATATGAGATTTTTTGCAGATTCAAATTTTCCATTTTTTACATCTGCTGTGTTCTGTGTGTGTACAAGACCATTCAAATTATTGAATTTACTTACCATATATTGTTTCTTACAGGTTAATCACATCACAGGGAAGCATTGCACTGTTACAGTATGTTTTAACTATGTCTTTATTTTCCACAGATCAATGTCAGAGTAATCACAATGGATGCAGAGTTGGAATTTGCCATCCAGCCCAATACAACAGGCAAGCAGCTCTTTGATCAGGTAACTTATACGTGTCTCTGTGTATGTATGACTACAAACATGAAACTATTGTGGCTATTACAGCACACTTTGAGAAAGTGGAAGTGTTCTCATGTATAGATTGTTTTTCCTTACATTTAACTAAGGTATTGTCTTAAGTTGGTGTGAACTTCTCGTTGCTTTTTGTTAAACTCAAAGACAGCTCTGTGTAAATAGTTTAACAGTGAGGCTTCAGTTGAGTTAAACATATAGAACTGCGTTTTTAACATCTAATTACATCATAGTTGCAACTGCAATATAATTGTTAGATTATGTGTATGAGAAATTTATATAGCCATCACTATTTAATAATGAATGTAACAACACAAGTTCATTAAAGAAAGCTAGCGTCTTTTTTCTTGTTTGTTTGTTTGAAGAATGGAAGTTGTAGATACTTCCTTACTTCCTGACTGTTAGAAAAGTGATGCTGTCCCATGATCTGGTTTGACATTTAAATTTAAATAAAAAGACTAAGTGGAAAAGGGAAAATGATGACTTTAATGTGCTTAGGGATTGAGACCCATCAGGACTGCACATTCTCACTTGATAGTGTAGCTGTCATACACAGTCAAACGGGCTAAGTGAATGATTTCTTAAAAAGGGTTTTTTCTTGCCTTCACTTCGTGTGATGTTAGGCATCAGAATCTTGAAAGAATTTTTTTATTTAGGTCATAGAGTGTTCTAGAAAATCATTTTGTTTTTCCTCAAGAAACCAACAGATACATTATATTATCTAGATCCAAGATGTATTTAGTTAAAACGCAGAACTATTCAAAATTACTCATTAAAAACAATTTAACTGTATCAACAGTTGCATCTAGATGTTTGTCCACTCTACTATAGATGCTTAAAGTATGTAATGATGAGTATTAAGCTACATTGTAAGCCAGCAACGTGCACTCGCAACCCAGAAAGCCAATCACATCCTGGGCTGCATCAAGAGAAGTGTGGCCAGGAGGGTGAGGGAGGTGGTTCTGCCCCTCTACTCTGCTCTGGTGAGACCTCACCTGGAGTATTGTGTCCAGTTCTGGAGCCTCCAGGGTAAGAAAGACGTGGACCTGTTGGACAGGGTTCAGAGGAGGGCCATGGAGATGATCAGTGGGCTGGAGCACCTCTCCTACGAGGACAGGCTTAGAGAGTTGAGGTTGTTTAGCCTGGAGAAGAGAAGGTTCTGGAGATAACTTCCAGCAGCCTTCCAGTGCTTAAAAGGGATCTACAGGACAGATGGGGAGGGACTCCTTGTCAGGGAGTGTAGTGATAGGACCGGGGGTAACAGTTTTAAACTGAAAGTGGGTAGGTTTAGTTTAGCTATTAGGAAGAGATTCTTTGCTGTGAGAGTGGTGAGACACTGGCACAGGTTGCTCAGAGAGGTTGTGGCTGCCCCATCCCTGGAGGTGTTCAAGGCCAGGTTGGACAGGGCCTTGAGCAACCTGGTCTAGTGGGAGGTGTCCCTGTCCATGGCAGGAGGGGTGGAACGAGATGACCTTCAAAGGCCCCTTCCAACCCAAACCGTTCTGTTCATTTTGTTCTTCCTCAAGAAACCAATAGATACGTTATATTATCTAGATCCAAGATGTATTTAGTTAAAATGCAGAACTATTCAAAATTACTCTGTTCTGTGATTAAGAGAAAGTAACGCATTGGAAGAGTTCTTCAAGAACTCTTAAACTTTTAATAGACCTTTAAGAGACAATTAAACGTCTTAATATACAAGTTGAAAGGAGGAGAATGTTTCTTGTTTTATAACACTGAGCTTTTTCTTTTCGATGAATGAAACTTCATTTGCAATTTGTTTTTTTCGAAATGTCTGTCTCACTTTTAAAACTTCTACCCTGGGCTCCTTCCTCTAACATCAGCAGCACTGTCAGCCTCTACACAGGAATAGACTTCGTGACTCTTAAAAAGACTTCTTGAAGAAAGGGGCCGTCCTCCTTTTTGTCTAACCACCACCACTATCAACAGAAAAGAACGGTATTCTGTGGCACGGAAGCCTCAAGCTGTTACTTCTCTTTTGCCAACCTTTGCTATCTTCTGCCATGCAGTACTGGGTGGGGTAACATTCTGCTCTGTAATGTCTCATGCCCAGGTAATCAGGTTCATCCAAATTGGGGCATTCGAAAACAGGGAACAAAGATACAGCTCGAATTCTTTTTCACGCTCTCCTCAACTTTGTTCCTCAGTGTACTGTGGGACATTTGACATCTCACGAGCTCTTACAATCAACTTCTGGAAGTTTGAATTGAAAAATTGTTAGGTCAAGGAAAATCAGCCAGCATAGTTGTGTGAGGACAGAAGCGTGTTCAGCCCGATCCTAAATTCATGTGCAAGTTCCCCAGAGTAACATGAAGAGCTGAACTGTATTGCAAAACCAGCATGAATTTTCAGACAAAAGTTATGCTGTTTCTCTGTAGAAAAAGAATTAAATAGCACTGTTAGTCAGAGGATGGGTCTTCAGTGTTTATGCAGAAATGGTGGGCATAACAGACTTGTTGACTAGTGCTTGCAGGAAATAACTTCTCCATGAATTTAGCTGTTGTCTAGTGTTCCTCTGCTTTTTTGGTAAACAACTTGTCCTTTTTTCAGCCAGTGGTTCTTTTAAGCTTTTAATTGGTGTTTTCTGGAGTTGTTGATTTGTTTCCCATTCCATGTCTGTGTTTTCGTCATCTTCATCTGCTAGCAGACCAGAATTCTGCATTTGACATCTGCGGCTTTCTCTTTTCTCTTCCATTGTGTAACTCAGTAAACTTATTTATTGAACAAAGCCATTTAAAAAAAAAATTGCTTGTATTTTAGAAGGTTGCTTAGCATATTAATCATTAGTCGTTCTGTCTATCCTGTCGGTGGTCAGAATGGGCAAGGTGAGGGGATCTGTCCTCCTTTTGTCAACCAAATTTAGCATCTATAGCTTTTCTGGGAGAAGACCCGCCCTATGGTGGCTATGTTTCCATGCACTGGGGGTTGTGTTGGTTAATTGTTTTCAGCAGAGTATTAGTACTGAGCACCAGTACCTCTGGCTTACTGCAGTTGCCATTCAGAAAGAACGGGAGGATCGTCTCCTTTATTTTATCCTATCTAGATAACTCAGAAGCCTCCCTTACAATCTTTTGGAAGCTGACTCAGTGAAGTTCTTGCTAGGTTGTCTTTATGTCTGTGCTTTGATTTGTGAAAACTTGCCTATTGCTCTACTTGAATTTCTCCTCTGAGAAGTTTCTATTGCCTATTAATAGTCAGCTTGTAGGATGTGATGGTGGATGATCTGTTCTACAGATGTGATGGAGACTTGCCTGGAGCCAATGAATGGATCTTTTGAGCTAGAATCAGACTCCTGAGTTTCTCATCCTGTACTTATTTTTCATATCACACTGCTGCAGTGGATAAGCGCTTACGTTCTCTTGGAACAACATTTCAGAAATTTGTGTCTTTCCTTTGAGCTAAGAGGAGTGATAGGTGATGCTCTTTCCTTATTTGCGGAGCCTGAAGTAAAACGGGCTAACGTGTAAGCTGGTTTTAGTGCTGATCTGCAAGTATGTGTAACTGCATTGCAGTGGGCAAGTTCTCTGCATTTAAATAATGTGCATCTCAGTCGGAGGGCCGTAGTTAGCAGTTGAGAGCAAAATGTTTTGACGTGAGCATAAGCCCGTGTCTCCTTCTGCCTTACGGGCAGAACTGTTGAGCATCTGCAGTTCTTACTGACTTTTCCAGCTCAGAGAGCTGATCAGGTACAAAGGCTCAACTGGGACAGCCGCAAAGCAAAGAGCATTCTCAGTCATCCCATACAGCCAGAAGCAGTTTGATCAGCATCATGTAGGAGATATGTGCCAAAAGAAGCAGCAGGTCTGAACTTTCTGTGTTGGGACACCAAATTTAAGTTACTCAGGACCATGTTAGTAATATAAACTTGTCTTAGCGCTTCTTATGTGTAAAGTAAAGTGGTGTAGGAATTCTAGAGAAAACGACTGTGCTCGCTAGAGGCATCGGGTTGGAACCATGACCACTGTCCATTCTGTGATTTGGAGCTTGAAAGGGTAGACAGGAAAAAGGTGCACACTTGAATGATCGCATAACGATGCAACCATGCAAGGCATCAGAAGTAGTCACAGTTGTCTTGTGACATTTTCTAATTTTCAAAATCTTAATTTTGCAACCCGCTAGTACTGCTTTAAAATGGAGGAGGATCTATGTGTAAAATTCTCTTTACTTCACATGCATCTGAATGCTTCCATAAAACAGCCTTCAGTAAACCAGCTTGCCAGCATGGTGCAGCCTGAGAACGTCCGTAAGTACTGCCCCACTGAATCTTTTGCAGCCAGAGTTTACAGTTCTTTCATAATCTTTGCTGGACCTTTCTGACTAATTCCCTGTTGAATCCATATGTACTTTTACTATGCAAAAGACTTGTCAGATAGTTCCACAGTTTCATTATACTCTGTGTAGTAAAAGTGCTTCTTTTTGTTTGCTTTGAACCTATCTAATGATTTCTGTTGATTCTCTTAATTCTTATATTATGAGAAATAATGAATAATCATTCTTTATTTTCCTTCTACATGCCATGCAAGCGTTACAGACCTGTATCACATTTTTCCTTTCGTCATTCCTCTGTCAGTAGCCTTAGTTCTCATCTTAGCTATGCAGAAAATGTTCCATGTCACTGGTGATTCTTTTCAATGTTTCAGAAACATTTCCAGTGCTGCAGCATCCTTTAAGTTGATGTGCCCGGTCCATATGTAGGATTAGAGATTTGGGAATACTGTAGATGTGTGCAGTAATATAACAGTGTTGTTGGTTTTTTTCCTTTACAACAAGAACTTAGTTTGAAAATTGTTGTCTTTCACGTACAGTATTTTGTTTTTATTAAATATCATCTTTTATTGACTTTCATCTTCCTTTTTACTATTCATTCACAGATCTTTGTGGAAGGTTTTCTATAGCAGATTTTGTCACATCAGCTTCATCCTTTTTTGCAGATCACGTATGAAGCCCTGGGGGAATTCCCTAGTGGTTACGCTAGAAGTCTGTTGTGAAAACAGTTTGATTTTTTTCTTTTTTTTTTAACTAGTATATCCACAAAAAGCCCTTCCTGGTATTCAAGGACAATTTTGTTTCTTTCAGTACCCTTTGATGATAGACCTGATCAGAAATCTTAGAGGAAATCCGTGTATGGTTTATCAGCTAGATCATCTTTACCCCTTTTATCATTAACTCTTAGCAGATCTCAAAAATACTTGAAGGAGGTGATTCATCCTCATACTTGTCCACAAGTATTATTCTTTATTATAGTTTCACCAGTTGTCTTCTTTTGAAGTGGATTTTATTACTTGTCTGTAGGTCTGCAAATCACTTCCCAGACATGCTTTCAAATACCAGGGTCCTGTTTGCTACCTTGAGTGTGATCTGTGCCGTTGGCAGCGTGCTCCATTGGTAGGCTGGCAGCAGTGTTTGGGTTTATTTAGAACTCTGAGGCGAATGCTTCCCTGAACCTGACATTTTGCTACTATTTTAGTTTGTGGTTTGTGTAAAACTTGATTACATTTCAGTCCCAGATGGGTTCTCTAGCTTAATCACAATTTTAAAAAAGAATTCTCTTGTAGTGATTACTGATGATTATGGATCATTTATCTTTAGGTAGTGAAAACTGTTGGTCTTCGTGAAGTCTGGTTTTTTGGGCTACAGTATGTGGACAGCAAAGGCTACTCAACATGGCTGAAGCTAAATAAAAAGGTAACAGTTCCCTAATATTTAGGCAAGTGTACGGTTTGAAATATACTCCTGTAAGGCTTGCTGCTTTAATGTCGCAGGTGAGTTATAATTGGCTTCAAATTTAGGTGAAAAGTTGCTTCGCATTTGCTTTAAATGACAAAATACAGTGTTAAGCTTGCTTAGTTATAAAAGAATATGGAAAGCTGCACCAGCATTTAGTTGGAGAAGGAGATAGTGTTTCCTGTATTCCCAGTACCATGGTGATGCCTGCATTAGGAAAACTTATACTCATGTCATTGCCTTGTTTTCATGCAGCCACCAATAAGAGGCTCCTAAACTTCTATTTAGGTACTTAATAGGAAGATTGTAGGATCATTTTTGCTTTTGTTCTGTTTTTTACCAACAGTACTGACCACCTTGTATCTCCCAGTTACTGGGAACCAGGTCATTTTACTTTAAATTCCATTCATGAATTGGAATGATCACTTTTATTTTAATATTGGCTGCCAGGTTATTAATGGCACTGCTTAGAATAAAGATTTTTTTAATATCTTTTTTAGTTCAGCTTCATTAAGACTACCTTTTTAATCTTCACTTTTAGGAGATAAATTGGGAGTCTTCTCGGAGCGAGTCCCACTGTCAGCATTTATGTAATATGTTTCTTCTCCTCTTTGGTAAATCCAGCGAGTTAAACCTGCTAACCACCAAAGCTGTCTCCTGGAATTTCCTGTCTGGTTTCGTACACAATAAATGTTGTACTGCTACAAGTATTTGGTTAGCCCTAACGGCTCACCTCCGGTGCTTGGAGACTGCAGGATTTGGCACATCCTTTCCAAAAAATACAGCAGACATTGCTCTGTCAAACTCTGTAGCAGATTAAGTCTCTGGTACAGTTCAGGAGCAACAAGGGTGTGCTAATTTAATTAACGTTGACCACGACAGTTATCTCTGTGTGGGGTTTTCCTTTTAAAAAAGGCTTGTAACATTTGATTCTTAAATGCATCACCATAAACACTTTAGCTTGTAAGTTACCTGTATTTACTGCAAATATTTAAATAGTAAGATCTGATAAATCACAGAATAGATGTGCAAAGAAGGTTTGTTATGACAAGAGCACAACTAGTCATTCGCTGGCAAGATTAAAGTACTGTGTATGTAAAGCAGAAGCAGATGAACAGCAATGAAAAGCGAGCAGAACTTTTAAAATTGACGTCTGAAATGGTGAATACAGGGCTTATGCTGCCTTACCTACATAATTAAATGGTTGCCTTATATTTAGAGTTCTTGATACTTCCCTACAACTCAAGCAAACGGATGCATCATTTCATGCATAGTGAAGAGGGACTAGGGGCTACTAGTCCTGGAGGAACTGCTAGTGCACATAAAATTAACTGTGTAATAAAGTACTCGAGGAATTCAGATGTATGAGGTTTTAATTTTATTAAAAATGTACCTTTTAACAATCACTGTGTTGTTTTATGTTAAAACTAGTTCAACGTGGCATGTTTTTGCTTTAGTCATAATCAGTGCAGAAAGCTGAGCCCAAAGGAGGTGGAAGGTTCTACATTAAAATGAGTTTTTGTTGAAATTTGAAGTAGACAAGATGACCACATCTGATCTCTTTATAGAAATCATAATGGCATGGCTTATTCATTCCAGAAAAATAATGCAATTAATGAAATCATGGCTTTTGCACAGGAACGAAGCACAGGTATTTAGTCAATAGTTCAAACACTTCTAGAAGAATCCATCTTTACACTTACATTGAAAAAAATGTGCTGTAGTTCTTGCTGAAGAAATTTTGTTAGATCCCAATTTGTTACTTCCTGTAATTCATCCTTGGATGTAGTTTTGATTTTTTATTTTATTTTTTTTATTATGTACTACAGCTTCTTTTTTTTCCAGATCTTTATTGTGATAAATACAAATTCACACAAGCGTAGAGAAAAAAAATCTTAAACACCCTTTGAGTAGCATTTCAGAATTGCCTGATTTATCCAAATTGATGTACTTGATTCAGTGCCTTTAGTGCGTACCACAGTGGGCTTGTCAGGACCCCCTGGATTTTAGTGTAAAGGAGCTAAAGAGTTCATTACTACTGAATTAATTATATTTGATCTACCACTCAGTGCTCTTTTTCACTTTTTTCTTTATTCCTCTCCCTCAGGTAACACAGCAAGATGTAAGGAAAGAAAATCCTTTGCAGTTTAAATTCAGGGCCAAGTTTTTTCCAGAGGATGTATCCGAAGAATTAATTCAGGAAATAACTCAGAGACTTTTCTTCTTGCAAGTGAAAGAAGCGATCTTAAACGATGAAATATATTGCCCACCAGAAACTGCCGTTCTTCTGGCTTCTTACGCTGTCCAGTCCAAGCATGGAGATTACAGTAAGGAGATACATAAGCTAGGCTACCTAGCCAATGACAGGCTTCTCCCACAGCGGTGAGTGACGCTTGTTTTGCATCATCTGCTGCATATAAACTTGATTACAGCGCATTTTTAATAGTTAAAATATGAAGAGTATATTAAGTATAGTATTAATTAATATTAAGTATACTTAAAAGAATTAAGTATAACGAAATAGTTATGGTTGCTTTCTTAAGAAGGCGTGTTTGGCTAGTAAAATTTATAGAGATCCTAGTTTAGATTCTAAATGACAAAGAAGTGTCACAAACAGGTTTCTGGAGACCTCTTTCCTGTCCTGTCCACAACCATCTGCACAGATTTAGTTGAACACATTTGCAAAGTACTGCAAAATGATCTCATGTTGCTGGAGGATTGCTTCTGCTCAATGAAAATCAAATAGTCTAATATAGAAGTCACGAAGATTTATTTGATGTTCCTTTCCTTCAGTTCTTGATTTTTTTTTTTTTTTGTTTTTGTACGCTTAAATGATAATAATTTGTTGAAAATAGCTATCGAGTATATTGGAAATAAAATATATTGCAGAAATTTCTATCCTGGACAGAGAACTGAGAAATGAAATTGTTGCCATTGCTATTGAGTATTAAATCTTTTGTATCAGTCACTCCTCTAATTGGTTAGGAGAAGTGAGCACCAAGGTGATAGTTCTGTTTCTTTACACAACTGAAACTGTCCATGGCTTGGCAGCAAGAGAAGCACTGCAACACAAATGTACAAAGTTAGAGGATTTTGGTAGCGTGGATGAATCCATAGTGATGTATCATGGATAAATATGTGCTCACTAAATACGTAGCACTAATGCATCCTCAAAGAAATGAGAACCATGGAATAATTTTCTTTAAAAGTCATATGCTTTGTCTCGGGTTTGAAAGCTGAAAGTGGAAACTGGCTGATGAGGGTAGCTAATCTTCTAGCGAGCAAAACAGCATTTCGAAAGATTGTGGTGAAGTATTGAAAGAAATATTTCTGAAAATGTTTCAGACGTTTAAAAATCCTGGCTGGGAGTTTGGGTTTGGCTGTAGGCTTCCATCTTGCAACAGTGAAGTCTGTGTCTCGTTCTAGAGAAATTGTAGAGCATTGGAGAACCAGCAGAACTGTCATTATTGAGTATGTTAGTTCACAAATCTGGGTTTTTGCTCAGTTATGATGACAGCCTGTGAATACTGTAGCGCTTGTGTACAACACAAATTCAAATACTTCAGATGCTCCTTTTCAGTAGACAAATGTTGAGATGATTTCCCAACATATGCTTTCAACCAGTCGTGTGCCAGTCTGCGCCGAGTCAGCACCCAGCTTTTGTTTTCATTCTAACACAGTTATTCCTGTTTTGCCTCCTATCACCAGGAAAACTAACAAGTACATCGTAAAAATACTTCAGAGTAGTGTACGCAATATAACGTCAAAAATACTCGTTTCCCAAAGTAGACTAGCTCGGCGAAAACTTACTGAGAAGGGTGAGGAAAGAGTTGTGGTTCCCATTAATTGTAGAGTCTTAACGTTCACTCGTCAAAACTACTGCCTGTTTCTTGGCGTAAAACTATGAGCTGGGTAGCAAGAAGACATCCAGTACTCGCTGCGTTACTCTGCTGCAGTGGTCCTCGCAGATCTGCTAGCGACGTTTCAGCAGCAGTACGCAAAGAGAGAATGAAGGGAACCAAATCACAAGGTGGCTCTTGCCAAAGACATTGCCAGTTTTGAGGAGAACGTAGCAACACAGATTTATCTGAGATTGGAAGAAGAGCTGTGAAGATCATCTAGGCCAGTTCCCCTACTCAAAGCAGAGTCACCTAGAGAGGTGGTCGATGCCCCAAGCCTGTCAGTGTTTAAGAGGCATTTGGACCCTTAACAGCGTGCTTTAACTTTTGGTCAGCCCTGAATTGGTCAAGCAGTTGGACTAGGTAATTGTTGTAGGTCCCTTCCAACTGAAATATTTGAATTACAGCAGGCTGCTCAAGGCTTTTCCAGTTGGGTTCTGGATGTTTCCAAGGATGGACAATCTTCAGACTCTCTGGGCAGCCTGTTGTAGTGTTTGACCACATTTGCAGTAAAGAAATAAAACAAAAGATTGAGTTCAAGTGGGTTTCACTTAAGCCCGTCGCCTCATGTCTCTCAACTCCAATTCAAAAAGAGGAAAGTACAAAGAATTTCTGTAGAAGCAGAAATTTAACTTTGTTTGGAAAGGCACAAGAAGGCACAAGTCACCACGAGGGTGACCGAGTGTGGGCACTGGTTACCTGGAGAGCTCATGGAGCCTGCTCCTTAGAGATACTAAAAAGCTCTCTGGACAGCTAGCTGTAGGTAACCCTGCTTGAGAAGAGGGGTGGACAAGTGATAGGACAAGAAGAAATGGTTTTAAGCTGGGAAAGGGTAGATTTAGGTTAGATATTAGAAGAAAGTTCTTTAGCACGAGGGTGATAGATCACTGGAACAGGTTGCCCAGAGAGCTGGTGGAGGCCCCATCCCTGGAGTCATTCAAGGTCAGGCTTGATGAGGCTCTGAGCAACCTGACCTAGGTAGATGTCCCTACTTGTGTAGGGAGGTTGGACTAGATGACCTCTGGAGGTCCCTTCCAGCCTGAAACATTCTGTGATTCTATGACAAGATGACCTCCAGAGGTCACTGCAGCCTCAACCATTCTGGGATTCTGTGAAGAAGAGCTTGGAAGCAGGGCTTTGATATTCAGATTGGCACTTGTTTGACGTAATCCTGGGATAGTTTATTTTGCAATATCTTGTTTTGTGCTGTATTTTTTCGTTGGTAGCTTTGTTATACTGCTACGAAAGCTTTTTTGAACATTTTGTAAATGTCTTCTGGAGGAATAGAAGAAATAATGGTGGAAGGCAGCTCATACAACTCGTAATGTAAATACCACAATGTAAAAATCAGGCCAATTTAATGACAGAACTTCTTTTAAATTAACATAGTACTGGAAGACTTGGAATAAACTTTTTTATGTAATAGAAACTTGTAATTCTGCATCACTCGGTCTATTCCTTATTGTACTTTGCTAAAAATGTAGGGAAATGTAGTAAAGCCTTACCTTCCTGAGTAAAGACAAGGGAAGGAAACAACTGTTCTGCCTTCTTCAGTAATATTATTTTGCAGTTTCTTTTTTTTTGTGAGTTATCCTTTAAAATAGTATCTCTAGGAATGCTTGAAAGAGTAGGTGCATGGAATAAAACCATAATAAAGTCACCATGATTTTTTACTGCGGTGCCACATCACAAGTTCTAGTTAGTCAAAATAGAATTCTGAAATGGCTTCACTATTGATTTTCATTTATAAAAACAAAACAAACCAAAACCCATCAGAAACCCCCGACGAACTAATCTGCTAACTTATTTAATGTGTTCCTTTTTTTCCTTTCAAACGACAGCAGAATGAAAGCCCGAGTGTATCTGTGCATACCTAGAGATTAATTTGCAGCATTGTCATGTGAGGATTTTACAGGTTTGCGTTTTCAGATATTCCGAACGTTGCACTTTATGAACTTTACTGGAAGCTGAGGTATGCCGTGGTATGGCTTTTGTATTACAAAGAGTCTAGAATACCATGAAAAAACAAGTGGTTTCACGCTACTTTAAAAGAGTATTTTTTTGAAATACAGAATTTCTGTGTCTGGGTTCAAAAGCTGAGCAGTGTCTAAGAAGTCATAGTTAAGTTTGTTCAATTAAAGCATGTGTTATGCTGCATAACCAAACTTGCTTTTTTAACTTCAAGAGGTTAAATTGGTTGTCAACGCCATGTAACAGCAGCAACTTCTATTCACAGTGTCTTAGAACAGCACAAACTGACAAAAGAACAGTGGGAAGAAAGAATACAGAACTGGCATGAAGAGCATAGGGGAATGTTAAGGTAATTATGTAAAAAATGTTCTCAGACCTCTAAGCTTGTTTTCTTTATTATTACTAGGATGGGAGGCAGCATATTTGTTTGGAAACTGCTTGCTTTTATTCCTTCCAGGGTAGAGGGTTATCAAAACTTCCATGAAAGCTTCAGTGAGGGTTGAGTTTCCAGTTAGATTATTGGCTTACCTACGTGATTTCTGCTAAGGTTGTCACCTGCCTTTGTCCACAGTTGCTTACCTCTAAAATATATTTACTATTCCCTTAGTTCATGGGGTGAAAAGATCGAGTGTGATGGTTGGACTGTACTTGAGTATTAGAGTGTAGAGCTCTAAAGAGTCAAGGTATCCATGAATTTCAAAGAGGCGTTTAATTCCCAGCTAAATTTTACACTAATTAGTTGTTCTGCAGTCCCCTTATTCTTACAATGTACTTTTGATTTGTCTACATTATGCCATTTTTTTTTCTTCTTTCATCAGGGAAGATTCTATGATGGAATACCTTAAGATAGCACAAGACTTGGAAATGTATGGCGTCAACTATTTTGAAATAAAGAACAAAAAAGGAACTGAGTTGTGGCTAGGAGTTGATGCTTTAGGTCTGAATATTTATGAGCATGATGATAAGTAAGTGGCTCATACTCATTTTGCAGTTCTGTCCTAGGTGATCCTATCTGAGATTAGACAAAACCCACCTAACTGCATGTTCAGTAAGTTCTAGCAGAACAGGTTCTCAAAGACCTTCTAATTCATGTAAAAGATAGAAAAAGAGAGATAGATGTGAACTGCCAGAATATTTGAATTTTTAAAGTTTAAATAGGGATGCAAGGAAGAGCAGTTCTGTGGAACCCTAAATTGACATTGCTTAATATGGATATATGATAGCTAGACCGTCTTGATATGGTTTTTTCTGTACTTTTCGCTCCCTCAAGCCTTCCTCTTCAGTCAGTATGAAAAGGATATTGAGAAGCTGAGCAACATAATTAATGAGAAATATTTTGTGAGAGCAGTGACTAGGATTATAGTTGTTAGAGCATTAAAAACTCAGTGTAAGCTTTTAGACATCAAAGAAACCAGATGAATCTTGTGGCCTGATAAAGAGATGAAATACTCAGCTCTGCTTGAAGAGGGATAGAGCTGAAATGCACAATACTTGAAGAATCGGAAAACAGAACAGACATTGTTTCTTTCCAAACACTTGTTAGTCATATCTGATGTCACCAGTCTTTTCACAGTGATTTGAAGTTAAACACGACGTGTCCAACACCAGATAACAGCTGTCAACTGAACTGCAACTTAATGCTCTTTGAATATACTCTGTGACGACATTCTGTAAGCCTTAATTGCCATTAGATGGCAATATAACTCCCGAGAAGGAAATACTCAGCGAATGTTCAGATCAGATTGAATGATCTTAAATTCTTTAACTCCTGGTAGCTAGCAATCAAATGTGTAAACAAAAAAATTGTCTACCAAACTATGCTCGAACTGTTATTTTGTAAATGAAGTGTGATATTGAAAACAGTGCAGAGTTAAGACTTAGTGGACACAAATTGCATATCTTTGCTGCTGCTAATGAGAACTTTTTCTCTTTTGAAGGCTGACACCCAAGATTGGTTTTCCTTGGAGTGAAATAAGAAACATCTCTTTTAACGACAAAAAATTTGTCATTAAGCCAATTGACAAAAAGGCTCCAGTAAGTAGTGTGTAGAATAGCATGCCTTTGTATATAGAGACTTAAGCCTGCAGGAACTTGCTCTGACATTATGGCATTGAGTGAATATTTTTTGATATTTACTATTCTTACAGTTAGAACAGTCAGTAATCAAAAAGAAATTTTTATTCTGAAGTATGGTATGTTTATTTTATCTCTTTTCATTCGAACTGATACTCTTAAGATTTTATTTTATTTTTTTAATAATTTAAATCAACTAATATTTTGTCGTGTGTTGAAAAGCCACAATGTAAGATGCTAAATTCTCTGGCCTCTTCCCCTCTGGGTTTTTTTTTGTATTACAGCAGCATATTTCGTGAGACTTTTCTAGGTCAAAACTCTTCAAAAATAGAGTAGAAAGTAGTCTCACTTTTTTAGAATTTTAAATAATTGTATGTAAACTAGCTAACATCTAGTGGAGGAATCCAGGTTGTAATTTTGAATTTATCTTGCAAGTTCCTGGCAGTAACTGGACTTGTAGCTTATGCTGTTGGATCGCTCAGAGGGTGAATGTCAAAATGCTTGTAAGTTTAAATTTGGGTATGCTGCAATTATTTCTCTAGGATTTTGTTTTTTATGCCCCCCGCCTGAGAATTAACAAGCGCATTTTGGCACTGTGTATGGGAAACCATGAATTGTACATGAGGAGGAGGAAACCTGATACAATCGAAGTGCAACAGATGAAGGCCCAAGCTAGAGAGGAGAAACATCAGAAACAATTGGAAAGGTAATTAACAAACTTCCATGAAACAGAAAAAAAATTATTCTACCCTTTTTAAGAAAAACGAAGTCCTAGAATATCAGACATCTTGGCATTCTAGAAAAGAGAGAGCTGCTTTTCTTTCTGTAATATATAAGCAGGCTTGTGCACTGGCGTGGCTCACCGCTCCTAGTAGAAAGCAGTATCTTTTTTGAGCCTTCAGCATAGTAATAGTAGCTGGAGCGTTGTTTCTCCTTATGTTTTTGTGAAACTGTCTTAGCTCTCTGTTGCTGGATCCTTAAGGACTTTTATACTCTGCAGGTGAACCTTTAAAGCAAGTTCAATGAAGGATGTCATGGCTTACCTTTTTGTATATTTTAAAAATACCGTTGCCGTTGGTAGCTTGGGTGGAACATCAGCCGTGTCTAAAATGCAGGGATAATTGTGGGTTTACTGGGTTGAAGCATAACCAAGGTTGCTAATCAGTTCTGTTCATAATTTGTTTTTTTCTCTGTGGTATTTTGAAGCAGAAACTTGGCAGTTCTTGCACTGTAAACCAGATTTAAAGCATTTAAGGTTATATGCTTCTCTGCTAGCTGAGTAAACTGTGAAAAATAGGCTACCGGCATCCTTAGAGTAGAATTTAATCTGTTGGAGGTTAAAAAACTAATTTTTATTATATTTTTTTTCAGGGCACAATTAGAAAATGAGAAGAAGAAAAGGGAGATAGCAGAAAAGGAAAAGGAAAGAATAGAGCGTGAAAAGGAAGAATTAATGGAACGCTTAAGACAAATAGAGGAACAAACAATGAAAGCGCAGAAAGGTGAGCTCTTACTGATCCTGGATTTCTTATATCTGATGACAGAGTTTAGTTCAGTTTCCCAGTTCTCTTGGTATGTGTTGGGTTTTTGTTGCTTTCTTAGTTTGTTTTATTTTAAAGCTATTTTAGTAGTAATAACAGCAAGAATTTAGTGGTGTATTATTTAAAAGTTTCTGTCTCAGAGTCGAGAGGTAAAAGTTAATGTGTATATGTGTATATTCTTAATTGTATAAATGTATTATTAAATGTATTATTGTATAAATGTATAATTCCTAACACAGGAATGCTGCCCATGACAGGGAGGTTGTATTAAATGATCTCTAAGGTCCCTTCCAACCTAGGCCATTCTATGATTCTATGAAATTAATGTATACACACTTCAACTCAGAATTATTAAATACTTAAAGTGCTGAAGACTTGGAGTTGGAATGAGCAGGGAAATTAGAGAGGAAGGTTCAAAGTGCTTCCTCTAGGATTTTGTTCAATTTAGCTTTTCATTTGGAAATTCCTTGTTCCTTCATTTTCTTATTCCCTTGTAAGATTTGAGAATTTTAAATTTTAAATCTTGTCAGATTTTAGTGACTAAACGTAGTTTCACCAATCACAATTCTTTGTGTTGAACCACCCCATCGAGCCCCTACCTCCACTACTTCCCAGTCCCTCCTCTCCGTATTTTTTTGGTTCAGGTTTGGTTCACGTTCGTAAAAAGTTTTGTTCCTCTCTTCTGTTCATAACTGTTTGCTTCAGGCTGTTGGCTCCAGCTCTACCCCCACATTTTTCAGTCTTTCAGTGCAGAACAGGTTGGACACATCCAGACAGGTAACACATGAATCGTGCCTTGGAATTGTTCAAGGGAGAGCAATTTTGCCCAGGAAAAACCAGTGTCAGGGTGATTCTAAAGGTTTAACAACCTACATTTTCTCATAACTCTCGTAAGCAATATAGCCCGATTTTCTGATGCATAATAAATAATATTCATGTGTTGCTGGTCTTTTTAGCCTTCTATTCATGTGTGGAAAAGTGCTTTATATAAATGATGTCTGCGTTCTGTAGTTGCCTTGGTAGTTAAGTGTTTTCCATCTTCACAGGAATATTTTGAGTAGTGTTTTTAAATATTTATGCATTTTATTTAGTTTTCCAAGTGCTGTATTTGTACAACTCCACATACTTGCAATGCTGTTCGTTTAATTTTATAACTGAAGTAGTAGGCCTGGGAGACCAACTGAAGAACGTTGTTTACACGAGACCTACTTAAAACTGCAAGTGCAAAGATTAAGCATGTGTCAACGTACCTGGAGAGATGCTTGTTTAGGATTGAAGTATATGGTGAAGGGCAAATGGATTGGTCCAAGAACTGAGCTGCTAGTTAGGCTTTCTGGTGAAGGAATCTACGGCAGCTGTGGCTAGGCAAAAACATAGTGGAAAATTTATCATTAGAATCAGCAAGGAGCCTCAGGAAGACTTCTTTTCATAGTTGGCTCATTTTACACATCAGAGGAGTGTATTTTGTCCGTGCAAATCTGACCTTGCCGTACTGGTAGATTATTACTTCTTCCTATTTCACTTGGAGTTCTGCCCTTTACGTTAAAGTATTTTGCTAACCAGGCAGCTAGACAGCTATTAGCCCTCCCTTGGTTTAAAATTTTCTTGTTAGCACCTTCTTGGCTCTGTTCTATGGAGAATTTTTCTGACCCTTCCAATGGGTCTTAGCTTATTTTGCTGGAGGTACACACCTAAATTGTCTGTGGCAATTAAGGAATCTTTGTCAGGCATTTCAATAGAGAGTTGTTTTTTTTTTTACTGTAAAAGAGTATGATTTAATGTATATAAAGATCTCCTCAGCAGTAAGAGTAAGGGTGTACGTGCCTGTATATGTACCTATATTTGAGTGTTTAGTTTTGTCAGCGTGGGGGTAATTTTCTGAAACACTGGGCTGTGAGAACTGTCAGGTGAGATGAAGTATGTCCAAGGTATTCCTCAAATTGGGGAGGGAAAAGAGACAGGGATCATAGCTTCAGGTAACATCCCCACCAGCTGCTTGAGGCAGCTTTAGAAACCTTCGTCAGCTTTCTAGGTTGCTCTATTCTGAGCATGTTACAGCTCTTACCTGTGTTACATGTCAGGAAGAGCTAGGTAGTGACCTCTTGTCTGCGAATTTTCCTTTCGGCAGAGCTAGAGGAGCAGACTCGAAGAGCTCTAGAACTGGATCAAGAACGAAAGCGTGCAAAAGAGGAAGCAGAGCGCCTGGAAAAAGAGCGTCGAGCAGCTGAAGAAGCTAAAGCTGCTCTAGCCAAGCAGGCAGCTGATCAAATGAAGAACCAGGAGCAGCTAGTAAGAAGCTTTAATCCTATTTTGAAACAAATTGAAAAAGATGGTTGAAAATTTCGCCTATATTCTTAGTTATATCTGTTTTGTCAAGTGGACAAGTGTGTTGAAACACAGATAAAACGTGAAATACCATTACAGATGTAATGTTTTTAGAAAACTACATTAGATTTAGCAGTACTTGCGAGAAGGAAAGAAAACTCTGGAGCCGTAGGAAATTAAATGACGAAATAGATGTTTCAGACTGACAACGCTCACAGCATTCTTTCTGATAACGTCAGGCTTATCCAGCTGAGAATAAGAGTAGCTTCCTTCTGCAGTCCACTGGGAAGTCTGTTCTCTGAGGCAGGCCTGTTCTGAAGCTCGATGGTGGTGGTGGTGGGTTTGCTGGGTATATTTTCCCTTCTGTTTCCATCATTTACAGTATCTTCTCACATTCTGTACTAGCCTACTTCTAATTCAAGATTCGTGCATAGTAACTGAGAAAGGCATGAAAATATTAGAAGAAATAATTTCTCAACTCTAAAACCAGCTTTTGAGCTTCTGTAAACAGCACACAATTCCGAAGGCAAGATTTATCTTAATAGTACTGAGATTACGATCTAGAATTACAGTCTTAGTGGTGGAACCATTAAAGTTGTATTAAACTGATACAGCCCGAAACGCTTATTTGTAACTACAGCTTGCTCTTTCCCAGCAAGCTTTGGGACAAGATTATTTATTTATTTATTTGTTTGTTTGTTTTCTGGACTTATTTCCATCAGGGAAGGGTGCTGATTCATTCCCTCTGTCATGTATGTTTAAAATTTCTATTTTTAGCAGAGAAGTGATGGATGATTAACTACCTCTTTTCAAGCTGGATCACGGAAAAGGCTCTACTTTCTTCAACTGAAGATTCAAAATGATACCGAATTAAAATTTCTACTTCGTGTTGTTTATTTCAGGCAGCAGAACTCGCGGAATTCACTGCCAAGATTGCACTTCTAGAGGAGGCCAAGAAAAAGAAAGAAGAGGAAGCCTCGGAATGGCAGCACAAAGTAATGAGCTCAGGCTGTGTGAAGTCAGAACTCCAAAGAAACGGAGGGAGATGAGAGTGGAAATCTCCCTGGAAGTCCATGGGGTTGAATCTCTGTCTTTTCCTTAGGCTTCAGAAAAGCTTTTCTTAAAGGTTTTTGTTCTGCAGCCTACTGAAGCCAAACTATAATTCTTATATTTTCTTAATATTAAATAGTCACGGGGTGAGGGGGGGGGGGAATTCTCATCACAAAGGTATGATTGAAGATTTGAAATTACTTCCTTGGATACGGTGATGAACTAGATTGGAACTTCACGTTGGAAAGGAACACCTCAGGAGGGAGGTGTGTAAAATCCTGAGTGGTGGTGAAAAGATGAACCAGAACAATAACAAAGGCACATCAAATGCAACTGGACAATACTTTAAAGCAAAATAGTATTTCTTCACAAAATCTGTAGCTATGGGATGTGAATAACAACTGTGGGCATGAGCTCAAAAAGTGATTGAAAAATTCTTCCAAGTTCTGGTTGAATACCAGAAAATTTCAAGACGCCACCTTTGATTTAGGAAATTCCTGAGCCTCAAATTTCAGGAGGCTAGGGAAGTTGGAAGGCAATCAGTAGGACTGCCCTGTTTGCTCACTCTTCTCTTGTCTACTGCTGGAAGTAGCTGTTCTCTGCTACAGCTGCTTTTGAGCCATCTTTTTTATTCATCTTTTTTACTTTTTTACTTCCTATTTGACATTTGTCAGTATATAAGCTGGTTATCATGTCATTTATAAAGGACAGTTCCTGTGTGTCTGAAAACCTTTCAAATACTTATTTTTATTTTCCTGACTATTTATAAATAATTTTAAAAGATACTAAGGTCTGTTTATTATATTTAGGCTTTTGCAGCCCAAGAGGACTTGGAAAAGACCAAAGAAGAACTGAAATCTGTGATGTCTGCTCCTCCACCACCTCCCCCCCCACCAGTTATTCCTCCAACCGAGAATGAACACGATGAACATGATGAGAACAATGCTGAAGCCAGTGCAGAACTGTCTTCTGACGGTGTCGTGAACCACAGGAGTGAGGAAGAACGAGTAACAGAAACGCAGAAGAACGAACGTGTTAAGAAACAGCTCCAGGTAATGAAGATTTGCAGTTGCATCGACATAATTCAGGCTTTGGTTTTTCATTCTGTATTTTTCAAATATCTTACTCAAATGACGGTGTGCCAAGGAAATGGCCTATTTACCATTTTCTGGGCTTATTACTGATTTACCAACCAATATCATTCATAGTGTGGTAGAAGTGGAATAGACAGAAAGATTGGATGTAAGATTGTGTTTTCAAGCTTAAAAGTAGTAGTATGTTTTTGCATTGGCCAGTAGACGTTCCTAATAATTATATAAAGTCCAGGACACTGAATGATAAAACATAATGCTTTCCTTTTCTCAATACTGAAATTCATTAAGTGGTATGAAGAGATGCTTACTTAATAGTATTTGTGTTTATTTGCAGTCAGCCATAGATGTTGTAAATGCAAAAACTGAATGATGCCCATTTTGGGTTAATCTTATTTCCTTGAAATGGAGTGTTTCCTCCTAGACTGGTCTTACCCCTCAGTGTAATAATCTGTGCCAGGGGTAACCCTTTGCCTTGTTATGAAATGTCTGTTTGGGGAGGAAATAAAAGAAATGTAAAGCTGCTTCTTTTTCAGGCAGCAGTATCTTAGTAGCATTTACCTGTGCTATCTTTTCTGCTTGGCTAATGACTGAACAGGATCAGGGAAATAAACAGGAACTATCTTTAGTCAAGCAGAAATTGAAAAATAAGGCCATTTTCCCACTTTATTCTGCTGGTCCCTTTCTTGTTGGATGTTACAGTGTGAGGCTTTTTATTTGTTTGTTTGACGCCTACAGTTATGTAAAGACTCCTGTGCTCTCCTCCTCTTTCCACCTGCAGTCTCTGATAGACCTCACAACCTGAGCTGCTGAACAGCAGAGCAAACATTTCGTAGGTTGGCATTCAAGAAATGCTTATCCGAGTTGCAGAATAGTTGTTATCAGAAATTCCAGACTTAGGAGAGGATTAGTCAAAGCACTTAAATGCAAATATTTTATTCAACAGGCTTTAAGTTCTGAGTTGGCTCAAGCCAGAGATGAAACCAAGAAAACACAAAATGATGTCCTTCATGCTGAGAATGTTAAAGCAGGCCGTGATAAGTACAAGACTCTTCGACAGATCCGACAAGGCAATACAAAGCAGCGTATTGATGAGTTTGAAGCAATGTGAGAGCTGTTATTTTGCATATATGTTCCTCGTAAAGCTGAACCACCAACAGAGAAAAAAAAAAGCAGGCCTTTGCAGATTTGATGGATTGGTTGCACCCCACTTTGCCAAAGCACTTAATACCAGTTTGACTACAGTGGTTAGGAGACAAATTTAGGGGAAGCTATTCAACAGTGAGGCAGTCTGTCGTCCCTAGCTTTTTTGGGGGGTGGGGGTGTGGAGAATGATAGCAGGTTTTTTTTTCCCCATCATTTTTTCAATTTCACTCTTTCATACTTTTTTTTTCCCTTTGGAAACTGATGTGACGTATATAATGACTGACAAGTGTATATATTGCTTAAACGTTAGGAAATAGAAGGAAGAACGGAGCTGAACCTAAACTGGATAGGTACTATTTCAGTATGAAGTTTGAAATTACATTTTTCAATGTAGCTATGCCATTAAGAGTTTGATGTTGCTGACTTTCAGTTTTGTTGTTGGGTTTTTTTTCCCCCTCAAGTGAAATTCTTTGGTGTTTCATGCCCTGTCATCATTGATGGTTTTCTTTGCCTACCTGTTCACAAAGGTCTGGATGGCAGGTGGTAGTTCCAGGAAATGTTTTTAAATGGAACGCTACCTGTGCGCAGCAGATGGCTGCTCATAGGCTTGAATAAGTGTTGCTTTTCTTCTTTTAGATGTGCAAAATGTTCTAATGCAGCAAAGAAAAAAAAATAATAATACAAAGCTTCATGTGCTATTTGCTTGTAATTATTTTATTTGCAGTAGGGAGACCTGGACCTTTCTGGCAAGGGAGCATATGAAAACATCAGTCCCAGGGAGGGGACAGTATCCTACCTCACTACTATGTACATGATGACTGGTCCTTCAAACACCATGAAAAAAACTGTTTAAGTTGACTGTCACCGCACAGTGATACCACAGAACACTAGGAGCCCTTACTCCTACGATTTTGTTTTATTTGAAGATGGATCCATAGAGCTAAATACTGTCTAACTGCCTTCTGTTGGGTTTAAATTGTGAAAGCATCTTGCGTGTTTTGAAGCCGTAACCTGTCACTGGTATCCTATCTCCTGGGAGGGGTGTAGAACGTGTGTCAGGTAGTTTGGGTTTCCAAATACAAACTGAAAGCTTCCAGAATTGGAGTAAAAGCGTTTGTAGCTTCAGTTTTTGATGAAGCTAGTATTGCAATTGTCATACGTGATGTCGGATCATTGTTAAGTCCTTTTCCAGACCTGTGTTTTTGAGAAATTTTGCTTAGAAATTGAACTTTAGAAATCACTGTACAGTTAATGTGGACTGAAGTGATTCCTTCTGTCTTACTACCCCTAGTAAATACCTACAGTGGAAGAACCCTGCTTTCTCTGAGGATGGTTCAGCTCTTTTCTGTTTGATATTATGCACTCATAAATTTACACTTATCTATTAAAATTTGCCATTTTATTAAACATTTTTTTTTTCATGCACAATAGGTTTAAATTTCTTATGAACAGTCCAACGAAGTTGTTTTTTTTTATTATTATTATTTTGCGGAGTTAAAGGTTGGCTATGTGGGGTGACATCATGAAAATAAAGGTACATTAATATATTTTTAGTTTGTGGGGCTAAACGTATCTGACCTTGAAGACTGATGTGCAGGTGGGGCTGTGCACGTGCTTCAAAATGCTGCTCGGTGGACGTTGGTGTTTCTGCTTGCCGTGCATTGTCAGATCAGGTTTTACTCCACAGGCTTCATACGCTGGAGCTTGAGGGAAGTTCTGAAGTATTCAAACAGTTTGCCACAGCAGGTGAAACACCGCGCTTCCAGCGAGGTTCCATTTTTCCCTAAGAAGTGTGCACTGACACTGCTACATCGGTTTCAGCGTTGGGGAAAAATACCAGTAAAGTTTGCTGTTCATAAATCTACGATATATAGAGTAGGGCTAAATGGATTAGATCCGTTTATAAAGCTGTGTGATTTTATTTTTTTTTTTTTTTCTAAACAACCGAGAACAACCATTTGTAATACGGATTTTTCACGATGAACAAAGTGGTAATAGCTGCTGTCACCAGCAGTTGGGAACACTTACTGGTGCAGAAATACTAAGAATTCTTTTAATGATTACTTGGTGAAGTAATTTTCCATATGCTTTTTCCTTTAGCATCATGTTTTGTGTTGTACAATTAAGCTACAATTACATCTACTATTTTGGATAACATTCATTGGTTAACAATAAAGAGATACAGTTAATTTCTCCGAGGTCCATTGTTGTTATTTAATGCCCTTTATTTCTGACAGCTTTACTGAATGCTCTGTAATAGCCATTTTCTAGGGCAGCGTAAAAAGTTTGAGCATCTTTTGTTTCACACTCTGGTCAAAAATGAAATAAATAAATTAAAAAAAAAAATTCAAATTGTATCCCTAGAGAACAGTACTCTTAAATGACCACATCCAGTTGGGAGGAAGCACTGGCAATTGTCAATTCAAAACAGGATGTGATTCATCAGAGCAAATTGGCTCTCTTGAGAACGGAGGGGTAATTTGGCCACAGAAGAGCTCTATGGGGAATGTAAGAACTTTCAATCACTGCCTACATATTGCTTAGCCCCAGGTTAAGTGGAATTTAGTTTAATTAGTCCATGTCTTAAGCACTGAGAAACTTGGGTGTGGTTTTTTTGATGCTGCACGTTATAGTGGACAGTGCTGTCAAATACACGCGTGGCCTTATGTTTTGGGTAATGAAGGTTTATGGGCTTTTTCACCCGCCTAATACGCTCCAGGAAGGCAGGAACAGTCTCAAATAAATAAATATACAGATTAGTCTGCTAAACAGCTCTCCCCTCAGTTAAACCTCCTCTCAAGTGACATCCCGTTCTATCTTGTAGTTGTTTGGCCTTGCGCTCAGCACAAGCACGTGAAGCTTTTTGTTACTCCGTATGGCAGAATTGCTGTGGGGAATTCAAACGTGTGTACTTGATACTTTTAACCCTGCCTATTTCTAGCTTCATACTTCTGTCTTCTTGGACCCCCTCCTGCTGAAGCAGTAGGTTTGAGGTTTCTCCCTTGTTAGAGAGCTTCTGCCTAAGTCTGTAACTTCAGAATATTGCGCTTGAAAGGGAAGGTAAGTGTTTTGAAAGGCTTTTTAAAAACTACACTCTTGAGGGAGAGAGAAAAGGATGCAAAGTAGTGCCACAACTTTTTACAGGCCAGACTAATACCATCACCCAGAACGCCTCCACGTGAAAGAAGATATTCTGTCTTCTTGAAGTAGTCCCCTCTGCACGTCAAAACCTACATTTTTTGTTGGCTGTACTTTTTTGAGTACGTGTTTCTTGTATACTCTGTTTATTTTATCCAAAATAGAACCAAAAGTCTGCCTTTTAAAACCCAGTTTGAAAAGCATTATTGTGCTTTTGCCTCTTTCTTAAAACATGTTCTCTAGAGCTGTTTGTGTTACCTGCTTCAGCACCTCTGAGGAAAAAAAACGAGGTTCTAAATGAAATATTTAAAACTTCTGAGGAGAAAGTACCTCAAGTATGTTTTCTTATTTTAAAGAAAAGACAGAGATTAAGACAATTAGTTAAAACCTGTGGCTTTTGAAAAGGATTTTATGCAAGCATTTTCCACGTCTGTTCCCGTGTGGATAATCTAAAATGTTGTTCTCCCCAGGATAACAGGTTAGCTTGAAGAATCAGAGATTCTACCAAAGATGATGTCCCCCAGTTGGATGAGGTGGTTGGTGCTAGTGTTCATGGACGTACCTTCTGCGTAAAAATATCAATGCAAGAAAATTGAAAGCTTTCTTACAAAAGACCCACGTTTACTTATTAATAAAAGCTGTCTCGTACATGTATCTTGGCTGGGCGCTAAGATTGTCCTGGAAAATGCAGTGAGTGTCAGTGGATCAGCGTAGAAACCATGGTCAGCTCTTTGACTCCCTCTGAGCATATTCTTTGTGCTTGGAGACAAAGTTCCTGGACCTGGCCAAAAAGAACCCTGGCTGGTCTGCAGGGTGGGTGGCTGGGAGCTGGTTCTGGCTGTGGGCACCTCTCTGGCTCTCTGCTGTGCTCCAGAGCAGGCCAGCACGGCACCTTTCCTCGCCAACCAACTGGTCTGCAAGCATGCAAGCTTTACACAACTTGTCCTTGACCCAGTCAGGAGCAAGGAGCAGCTCAGGGCTGGAAGGGATGGTGTAATGGTGAAGAATAATGGTAGAGGGCTGTGAGAAAACAAACCCCAAACACAACCGTGGTGAGCTGGAATCCTTCACTGGCCTGTTTATTCACTCGTGTTGAGGACTCCTTTCCAGTGTACTGTTGCAGCATCCCTGAGGTCACTGCGTGTGACCAGAAATTTGATTAGCACACTCAGCAGCCAGTTTGTTGGAGGGAGTTGCACTTTCCATTTCACTGAGCTGAGCCCAGATCTGTAGCCATAGGATGTTTATCTGATTTTGTTTCGATTCATGGGGCCTGTCACTTGTGTTCACTTTACTAACTGTAGACTCCAAGTTGACAAACTGCTGCTTTGGAGGAACTTTGACTTGTTTTGCTTTCTCCTTTCCATACAAAGAGATTGCTGACGTGTATATATGGACTCACCAAAGCTCCAAAAGCCTCTCCCCAAAACTCCAATCCCAAACCATCAAATTTCTTCAAGAGAAGAGACCCCAAGATAGGCAGCAGTGCCTCCGATATTCCAGATCTTCAAGAGGAGATTGATTATGCCCACATAGCTCATGGATTAGGGAAAGACACAGTTAGCAAGGGGAAATGGGGCGTTTTGAATTGCTGAGATTCCCTTAGGTGTTTGTGTTGGCTTTTGCAAATAACGTGTCAGAGTGTTTCTGTTCACAGCAGTAGGATTTAGGCAGCAGAAGAAATGAGGAGAGATGGAAATGCACGTCAAAGGAGGTGGTCTGGTCGGTGCAAATATTCCTGAGGCACTTGTGCGTAGGAGTTAGTGTTTCCTGTGCTCTGGATGAGTGGATCAGGTGCAAAGAGACCAAGCTCAGAGGTAGGACAATTGCATTGCCTTTTTCTTTTCTTGTTTGAGTGGTTTGGGTCTTTTGTTTGCTTTTGAACTGCCTTATTTACATGAGGGGAGTTGCCATTATCTGAATATTAAGCCGAAGGCTTTTAGAAAGCCTCTTGTCCCGCACTAAAAGGTCTTGGAGTTCTTAAGGCCACGTGTAACCAGACTTTGCCTCTGCATTACAGCTTGCTAGGTTTCAGCAGAAGGCATCCTCTGCGGTCTGCTAGCTTTGCCTTAGAGTGTTTCCACACTGACAAGGTCAGAGCTGTGTTCGGGCGTGGTTCTAGCTGCCCCTCTGCTTGTTCCAGCAACGCGAAACCCACGTGTACCCCTGTGAAAGAGAAAGCACGAGAGGCTCCCTGACCACACGCTGACCGCGGGGGGATCTCCTGTCAGCTCTACAGCTCCCTGTGGCCTCAGCTTTCACGCTTCTTAATCACCCTTTATTTCTTCATTAAACTTGATACAGTGTTTGACTTCTTAATCTATAACTTCAATAATCCTCTGCTAAGATGAGACTCCAGTAAACAGTTGACTCCTGTCAGATATTTTCTTAAAACATATTATGCCGATGACTTGGAATACTCACACTTTACTTTTATTTAAGCAGCACTTCCGATTAATTAATTAATCTCTGTGAATATGGTAATTGCAGTTGTCTGGCCAGAAAGAGATTCATTTGCACGGGGGCTGAGGCTGAAAACTTTTCTGCCAGGTGCAGTTCAATCTTCAACAAAGGAAGCTGAGAACACACAGGTAGCATCCAGAATACACAGACCAGCTGATCCTGCTGCCGGCTTTATCGCTGGGACCAAATTGGTGTGAGTGAGCAGATTCACTGCTTAGGGGTTTGGGACAGGCCAGCAAGCTCGTTCGTACGTCACAAAAACTTCTGAAAATAAGAAATCTTCCTGTCATTAATCAGCACTTCTGCCCTGCGTCCTGTCCTTGATAGCTTTTCTTCAGTTTAATCAATTTTTTCACTTCTTTGATCTCTTCTCTTGTGAGCAGTGTCTCAGGCATCCTTCTCGCTGCTTGGTGCCAGCTGTTGGGCTTCTCTGGACCATCTGAAAATGCAGCTCTTCCTCTTTCTTCTCTTGCATTTGGGATCTCACAATGTTCTTTTCAACAAAGCCTGCTAAGTCATCCTATTTAAAGTTAGAACTATTACTGTTCCTTCTTGGAATCATCTTTGGATTAATTTTGGTTACACGTTCTCTGATCAGGCATGCGTAATATGTGCCACCTTATAGCAGAAATAGCTGGATTGACTAGTTAATAATGGCTAGTAGCATTCTGGAGAACAGAAAATGTAAGAAAACAAGTGTGTTCATGCTGGCAGAAAACCTGTCTGCCCAGACCACACCAGCAAAAGCACTGGGATGGGACGGCTGTGCCCGCTCCAACAGCACAGCAGCCAGCACAGTTCCACGGTGCTATGGCTCCTCTGCTTTCCTCCACAACACTTGTCCTGGATGTAAAAACACTAAAAAGAAAAAAAAGCAAAAAAACCCCAAACAAACAAAACAAAACCCACACCAAAAACCCACATGAAATAGTTGACTTTTTCCTGTGGAGTCTTATTTAAAAGCACAGATGTCTGAGGAGTTAAGTATCCGGCGGCTCTTCAGCCCATCCTGACTTTAGGAAGCAGTGGCAAGCGTGGGGGAAAAAGATCTCATACCTGTCCCTGTTCGCTTCGGTATTGGGCCATGAAAATAAGTTCTGGAGAACCTTGCTAGCAGTGGCTTCCATGTGCTTTGGGTGGCCCTTTTCACGTGTGTTTCTTCCAGTCTTTGAACCGGTTCTTCTTTCTCACCTTGCTTTACTGGGGTTGTTTTGTTTTCATTTTTGTCCTTGCTAGTGTTGTGCCATTTAGTTCAGCTGAAGAACAGATTTCAGTTTAGATCATAGAATCATAGAATGTTAGGGGTAGGAAGGGACCTCTGGAGATCATTGAGTCCAACCCCCCTGCCAAGCAGGACCAGAGAATCTAGGGCAGGTCACACAGCAACGCATCCAGACGGGTCTTGAAAGTCTCCAGAGAAAGAGACTCCACAACCTCCCTGGGGAGCCCGTTCCAGTGCTCTGTCACCCTCACAGTCAAGAAGTTCCTCCTCATGTTGAGGTGGAACTTCCTGCGCTCCAGCTTGTATCCCTTGCCCCTTGTCCTATCGCAGGGCACAAGTGAGAAGAGGTTGCCCCTTTCTTCTTGACACCCAGCCCTCATCTATTTATACACATTCATTAGATCCCTTCTCAGTCTTCTCTTCTCCAGACTAAACAGCCCCAGGTCTCTCAACCTTTCCTCATCAGGCAGCTGTTCCAGTCCCCTCATCATCCTCGTAGCCCTCCACTGGACTCTCTCCAGTAGATCTCTGTCCCTCTTGAACTGGGGAGCCCAGAACTGAACACAGTACTCCAGATGAGGTCTCACCAGGGCAGAGTAGAGGGGGAGGAGGACCTCCCTCCATCTGCTGGACACGCTCTTCTTAATGCACCCCAGGAGACCATTGGCTTTCTTGGCCACAAGGGCACATTGCTGTCTCATGGAGAACTTGTTGTCCACCAGGACTGCAAGGTCCTTCTCCACGGAGCTGCTCTCCAGCAGATCACCTCCCACATCATTGAGAGCTTAATGCAATTAAATAACTTTGCTTCAGTATAAGAATGAAAATTAAGACAGGGAAGGAAGACGTCGCATAATTATTAGTTTCAAAACTCTGGGGGGGGGGACAGGACGTTTAAGCCTTAAAAAGCTTACTGAAGGAAATCTGCGTTAGCTGACCATGTAACTACAGGGGGAAAACAAGTGGTAGGTGCTACGTATGGCAAGGCAGACTTCTCCTCCAAGTAAATCTATAGTTGCAAAGTACTTTGGGAAAATGCAGCAGGCTTTTTATTTATTTATTTATTTATTTATTGCCATTTGCTGGATTCTTTAGAGAGCACTGTTTAAGAGAATACTGTGTATTTCTTTCTTCAGTCCTATTTCCTTTAATTACTTCTGCCGTGGCTTTTTCTATCAGTTTAAGAGTAAAAATGCCCTTTGCCTCCCCGGTGATTTTTGTAGGGTTGTGTTTTGCCTGTGACGCTTTTGCTTCATGGGTGAAACTATTTTCTGAGGGAAAGACGGGATCGTTGGCTTTGACTGAGCTTGATAATTTGTGCGTGCGGATACACATTTATATTAAAAATGTATCATAGCGTGGTTAAACTCAAGATTTCTAATGCAGGGTGTGGTATCGGGCCTTGCAATGGCTGCGCTGAGGTGAAATGCACACGCTTCTACCTATTTTTATATAGACTTCGATCTGGAATGATTTTAGAAATCAAGCTTTTTAAAGCTGCGATTAAGAAATTATTTTAAAAATACTACAGCAGGCAGAGTGAGTATGGTTCAGTTTCGTCCTTGATACCAAAATCAGATCCATTCACCTGTATATTTGTTTTTATTCTCCTCTTCTGGGGATCTCTTGGCACCAGGAAACATTTCACTGGTTCCAGTGGTGCCTTCCCAGTCTACAGTTCCCCTGGCTGCCAGATGCCTGTTTCTTCTCCCCACCCCTGGCCAAGAATTGTCAGACTTTTAAGACAACAGAGTGGTTTTAGTAATTTTAAATCTTAACCACAGGCCTTACTTGCTTATGCTCAAGCCCTGGAAGTTCCCACAGACTTTCTATGCCAGAAAATGGCCCAGAACTTGGGTGGGAAATGGGCTGTGGTGTAAAATTTGACATGACGTTCTCAGGTGTAAAATTTGACGTTCTCAGGTGTTCCAAGCTGTAGCTGCACTTGTAAATGTAAAAAAGTGCTATTGAAAGCTTCTTACTTTACAGCAGCAACTCGTTCCCTATGCTTACTGAGTGCCAAAGAGAATCTGGTAGTTAAGTGTTTTTCCCGATTCCTTTTGAATCCGATTCTGGTTTATTAATACTGGTAGCTGAATCAATCAGAATGAGACGTTCACACTATAAGAAGGCTGAATTTAAAATATTAATTATCCTTTGCCTATTCGTCATATAATGTCTTTAAGGAAGTCATTCTCTAACAGGAAAACATTTTTCAAGCCACCTAACAATGAGTTTTCATAAAAACCAACCTGGAAAATGCACTTTTTTAAAAAAAAATGTATCTTCACCCAAGCAAATTTTGACTTATTGTAAAGATTTCTACCAGAGAACTTCAAACCTGAGGAGAGAAATAAATTTGAGAGAGATCCTGTATGCTGCCCTCACCTTTTCTCCAAAAGGCTCGTGCAAGGCAGCAAAGTAAATAAAGCCAAGAGCTTATACAGCAAATGGCACGAAGACATCTGAAGTCATACAGGCCGTGATTGAACGTTCTACAAGTATGTCCCGTGTTTGGTGTATTTACGCACAAAACGTCTTATTTCAGCCACCTCTGGGAGCAGTTTTAACAGCGTTGTGCTCAGCTGTGTGTGGTGTCGTCTGCGTTAGCAAACTGGTCCCTTAAAACTCCTCCCTGGGTGGATGATGCTAGGTTCTTCATCGTGCGAAAACCTGCCATCAAAACTGTGCTGGTACGTGCAAGGATTTGGCGTAGAGGAGTAGTTCAAGAGAGCTGGACCTGCTCTTCGAGCTGGAAGTCAATGAAGATGGGTTCTGGGTGTCCTTTTGGGCCTTGGCCGCAAGAACCCTGCGCTTCTGAAATTGTTCTTTTTTTCTGACCCTCCCTCGTTCTGCTGATGTCTCAGAAAGAAAATTCAGTCGGAAATTAAATTCAGAACAGTTACGGGGAGTGAAGGATGGCTCTTATGATGTTGCTGCATATTTCTATTGATTTTCTTTGTAGTATCCTTTTGCTAAATCTACTCGATCTCTCTGTCTTTTTTGTGCAGGTTACAAAAGTACGATCTCTTGCAGCCCTTAGGATAGGAGCGAGGTAAAGATCAGCAGAAGACCTGGGGTCTGCCAAGGCCTGCTCTTGCACTTCTGTAAACGTGGACCGTTCACAGCGCTTTAAATTAGGTGCTGCCTGGTCTGCGAAGAGGTTTTTGGAAGAACCACGAAGTGCTGTTATGACCTTTCGCTAACGCTTGGTTCTCTCATGGTCTCTCGAAACCTTTCCTCTGTTGTCTTTTCCTAGGAGAAAATTAGCTTTTTGAAGTATCTAAGCTGTTGTTCTTCTCAGAAAAAACCCAGGAAATAGTACTGATATGTTAATCTTTAACATGTAATGGGACGTGCTAGAGTGAACAGTGATGTGACCCTTCAAAGCCTTCGGGGCACCTCGCAGGCTTTCAGCTGGGGGAAGCCTGACTCTATATCCAGCCTGGGTAAAGTGAAATAAGAGTAGATCCTCTCCAAGTTTTATTGGTTTTCTACACACCTTCCAATAGCCTTGATGATACGTGAACGGTGTCAGACAATTTTCTAATGTGAAACTCCCGATTTAATCTGTCTGTACATACGTTTCCCGTGTAAGCACCTCTTGCTACTCGCCTTTTTGTACGCTGTTGGGACGTGCATACTGTGTATACGTGACCCCGCACAAAAGCCTGAATAAATGGGTTTTAACGTGACTCCAAAGAATCACTATTCATTTGATGATCAGTGTTTGCTTCTTGCCAGTCGATTTTATTCTTTTTTTCACTTCTCAGAGAAGTTTAATTCATTTTGTGGCACCAATCCAAGGTGGAGCTTCCAGGTAAAGGTTTTGTGCCGCGATCAGTTAAGCCGTGGGAGGCTGGATGTGCAGAGAACGGCTCGCTCTTGAAGGAAAAGATGGGAGCTGGTAATTAGGGAAGCTGATAATTGAGTAGGTGGACACCTGAATTATTCCAAATTCATCTAGTAGCCCCTGGGAATATAGCAAACCTTGGAAACGCTCGTGTTCCTCATGGTGCCTTCTTGCACAATGGCCTCCACCAGCTCTGCAGGTAGATCCATCAGAGGACTTGGGTCTGAAGCAGCAGCTGCAAGGCTTTGGCAGCATGTGCCCAAAATCCTTAGCTGGTGGGGGCTCTGTAGAAGGAAGCCTCCCCCACCTCTCACTGATGGTGGGTTACAGGAGAGCACCACCAGCTGAAGAAAGGCCCTGGCTTAGCCGTTGGAGGACAAGGTTTGGGTTCAGGAAGCTCAAAGGAACATCACATCCAGAGCTGTGGGATTTCAGGGGCTACTTTGCATACCGAGGCCAGCACCGGGGCCTCGGGACTGGCTCGCTCAGAGCTTGAGTGATTCTTTCAGAATTGTTTCTGCAGCCTCACCCGAGGTGACCCACGCGTGGAGGTTAGAGACGTTCCTGATGCTCAGGGGAACTGAGACACAGCAGTCTCCATGAATTCCATTTCTAGCCAGATTTTTAAGCTGTTTCTGCAATAACTGCCTCTTAAAGCAGCCTTCTCGAAGACTGTGTTTGCTTCAGGTACCAACAGTGAAAGGTAACAAGAACCTTTGGTGCAAATACACCTTCGGGAGAACCGCAACATGTTTCTAAGGGTTCTATTTACTCCTGCGCTGCCTTTGCTGATGGCTGCCTCCAATGCTTCTTGGCTTCTGTTGTCAGTGGTGAAGTCCTCTGCTGGATGTCCTCCAGAGGGGGAGCTGGGCAAGGGGAAGCGTCACTTAGCAGCCAGACTTAGAAACATGGAAGAAAGTGATTTTGATGTAATGAAAGCTTCGGGCCCTTTCTCACTGCTGGTCATAGCTTTGTTCAAAGTGTAGCTGCTCTGGTCTACCTATAGCAGAGCTTTTCGGCTGCTTGTTAGCTGGAGGGTGCAGGTTCACACCTACTGCTGGTGGCTGGCAGGAGCTGGTCTGGAAGGGAGTGGCAGCTCCCCACAGGTGGCTGCTGGAGGACCCAGCCTGGGGATGTGACCTTCTCCACTGTAGTGACCACTTTGGATAAGCCTTGATGACTGAAAATTGTCACGATCTTCTATGTGGGGTGGAAGGTCTGTGAGAAGACCATAGGAGGTTTCTGAGGCGCTTCTGGGGGGGAGTAGGTGCAGGATTTTGCCCTGGTGAGGATGTTGTTGGAATAGGAGATTTAGATGTGGGTAAAGGTCTGCCTGAAGTATCGTTGTAGCAGAGTTCTATGATGAAAAATGCTGTCCTGTCTGCATACGGGGCATGAAAGAGCAGTTGCCTGGTCTGTAAGGCAGAAAGAACTTGAAGTGGTGTTCTCTTTCCTTGCCCACATGCTACTTCCACATGCGGCAGCTGCCGGTGGCTTTGCTGGTCCTTGTGGAACTTCATAACGGGTCTTTCCTCTGATTTCACAAGCGGCCTTTGCATTTGTGGCTGCAGCAGGGTCTGGACTTGGAAGCAGTTGGGCTGCCGCTGGGCAGGCACACAGTGGCTGGGGTGCAGACACGCTGGGTCCCTGGGCTTGGCCACCTTCCTGCCTTGACCGCAGCGGGCAATATTGTAAACCTACATGTAGCTGTTGTTGTTTTTTTTTCCTTTCCTCAGTTTTTGTGACGGCATGACTGAAGTTCTGCTGCTGCTTGGGTCTCCACAGTTGATGTGCACTGACTGGCAAGTTGGTGCAAGGAAGCCTGTGTGGCTCCCCAGCCCCAGCAGCCTCCTGCGGCAGCGCTTGCTGGCCTTCAACAGCGGGGTGGGATCCAACTAAATCAGTCTTAAACGTCAGAAGAAAAGGGTGGGGTGAACAAGCGAACGTTCATTGGCAGCCTGGTCCAGGTTTAGAACAGGGCAGCACCCCCATTTCCTGGCAGCACGTGGCACGCTAACACTTCCCGCTTTTATCGCGCTGACGTTTTCTTTTCTCTGAAGGAATCCTACGGACGCAGCCCCCGAGCAGCTCTGCTGCACCCTGCGTGCGGCGGCTCGGCTTTAATTAAATCCCTGCCCCGCGGAAGGAGCCAAGGGAAACTCATTTCTTCCGTTATAGGATAAACCAACAAACAAACGTAACGTGGGATTCTGTCCTACGAGTCTCTGCAGTTTCTGGAGCATCTGCTTCTCTTTGGTTGTGGTGAGACCAGGGCAGAGCTGAGGGCAGGTGGATGCTGAGGGACACCGTGGTCTGCACCTCCCTTAAAAGAGACGTTTAATTAGGGCTGAGCCCCAGCAGGCCCGTGGTTCGAGTCCGTCCACAAAGCCGTAGCTCACGCCAGAGCCAGCAACAGCTGCTGGAGCAGCCAGAGGAGCTGCCGTGGCCTGTGAGGTGGCTGCAGCCCGGGAGCAGATAGGAGAACACCCCGCCTGAGACAGGGGGTTTTGCTACGGAATTCACTCCATTTTTTTTCCCCTGAGGGGGAAAAAAAAAGAAAAAAAGAGCGTTTCTATTTCTGAAATTGGCAAAATATAAATCAAACCCAAGTTTGTGCGTGCCTGACAGCTTTGTATGTGTGGCTGAGAAGCAAATCCTTTCTCGCTGCCTTCCGAGCAGCCCTGGCAAGACCCCAGTGCAATTTTCCCCTTCTCGGGCCGCTTCCCGAGGTGGGGAGGGGAGTGTCAGGTCACCCAAACCAGCACCGCAGCTCCGGTTCCAGGGCGCAGGCGGGATCTCTGTAAGCTGAGCCTGGCTGGCAGAAGGAACCTGCCTGGCCAACACCCGTCGCCAGCTCCTTACCCCCCGCATGCCTCTCGCTGATGCTTCACCCAGCTCATGTAAGTTAATCGTGACATTTAGTTTCTGCTGTAGCTACCTGCTGCTCTCGGAAAGTTCAGCGGGGGGTGGAGGGGGCAGGAGGAGGAGGGTGGAGAGAAAAAGCCCAAGCCTTTCGATGGAGGCCGTTGAACGGTGACACTAGGAACGGCTGCGTACCTACCACGGAGTGCTAACCTCGCTTGTGGCTGTTGGCCGTGGTGAGAGCGGGGCAGCTCTCCTCCACAACCCACTCCCCCATCCTGCCCTGCAGGACGCAGTGAGGACTTCTCTCCTGGGTGTCCTACAAACTGGGTTTAGGCAGGTCCTCCTCATCCTGGAGCTTCTCCCAAACTCCCCTTGGAGAGGCTTGTGGGTTAGATCTATCCCCAGGGATGGGCAGAGAAATGCAGGGCAGCAGCTCCTTCCCGATGGCAGCTGTAGGACACGGGGAGCCTGCTTTGTGGTGGGGGAAGCGCAACGGAGCAGAGTGGGTAGGAAGGGTAGGAAGGCTCTGCAGAGGATCTGGACAGGCTGGAGCGATGGGCTGAGGTCAGTTGGATGAGGTTTAACAAAGCCAAGTGCCGGGTCCTGCACTTTGGTCACAACAACCCCCAGCAACGCTCCAGGCTTGGGGAGGAGTGGCTG